>JAPEIP010000007.1:92518463-92535039 GCA_026120095.1 Capsicum chinense
TCCCTGCCTGAGATTGATAAACTCAAGAACTTTGGCCTCTCTCAGCTCTTTGGAAAATAATCTGTCTAAGAAAGCCATGAAAAATTCTTCCCACTTAATAGGACCTGCATCCTCTAACCTTTCTGCTAACCACTACTTGTACTAAGTGTGAGCGACATCCTGAAATTAGTATGCGGCAAACTCAGAACTTTGAGAAGAAGTGACTCCCATGATATCAATGACATTTTGGACTTGGTCAATGAATTCCTAAGGATCCTCATCTGGCTTAGACCCAAAGAAGGATGGAGGGTTCATTCGGGTGAAGTCCCGAATCCTAGCTTCTTCTGAATTGGCCACTAGGTTAGCCAGAATGACTGTTGGTCATTCATTCTGGGTAGCTACAGACTGAGCAAGAGAGGTAAATGTGGTCCTGAACTCTGCATGAGAAACATGTTCTCGCAAAGGATCTTTGGGCTAAGGAGCTGGCTGATTTTTTCTCTTTGGAGGCATGTTTCTGAAATAAGAGAAGAGTGGATTGGACTGAGAGACTGACTTGAAATTATGCTTACTAGAAAGACATGAATACTGAAAAAAGGGAACTATTCCTAAAACATCTCATAGCCTCCTGTACATAAATGTGGAGCGCAACACACTCGTGTACAAGACTCTACTAGATGTGACTTTCAGACTTCCTTGGACTCTATTGAACCTTAGGCTCTGATACCAAGGTTGTAATTCCCTAATTTTTTGAATCAAAAAGCTACATGGTGCTCATGACCTCGAGGGACCACAAGATAACCCATGACTGATATCTGTACCTGTACACTGCATATATAATGTAATAATGCAGAAAACATGAACATGTAGGCCATAAGGTTCAACTGAATAAAGAATCTATCAAAACATAACATCCATATGGGTGAAAGATACCCAAAACAGCTGAAAAATGAATCAAATCTGAACTTAAGTCTGAATACTGAATTTGAAAGCCTTTAATTACTATCTGAATAAGGAGTTGAAGGAACATGTCTCCAACTAACTCCGTGTAGAAAAACTAAGCTGAAATAATAAATAAAATAGAATAATATCGCCCTCAAATGGATGAGGACTCACTACAAGTCTACGACTGGATGTTACTGCTGATCTGGAGCTCATGTCTCTAATCTTATGATATAGCATAAAAGCAAGCACCATAGCGCAAATGCATCAGTACAACTAGAGTATTGAGCGTACGAGTGAGGCAGGCTAATACAAAAGGGTTTACATGTATGAACAATGCTAACTGACTGACTAATATGAACGTGATAGCGTAAACATACATACATAGTAACTAAGATCATGAGTACGTGATAGCTAGATCTGTACACTAATACATGGTTTACTAATAACTGACATGGCTGATATTGTAGTTCTGACAACATGGGCGACTATATCTGACAGTCTTAAATCTGATGGAACTATCTGAGTTCTGCACTACAACTGAATTTAACTGTATCTGACAGTCCTGGTATAATGATATCTGAAGAACTATCTGAGTACAAAGATTGAGTCTGTAACTGTGGGAGATAGTTTTTTAACCGACATGCCCCATATATGCCATTATGACTAAGATGGGGTCCAATCTCTACCCTGACTGGAAGGGTGTCAATACCGCACCACTAGTAAGGACAACATATGAGCAACCCTCATATAACAACTAACTCTAATGAGAACGGTGGGAACCCTCATATAACAGGTTAAGCCACCTCATCTACCCTTATATAATAGGCTGCGATGTCTCAACCTATGTTGCCTACATAGTTCTGGAACACAAGGATGACTGCTAAGAATCACACCCTCATATACAAGTGAGTTACCATCCTTCGGTTTACTCGGTGCTAACTCCTACTCCTATCTGAAGAGACTAAACATGATTTAACATACTGTACGTAATTGGAACTTACTGAATTCCATTGATTAATGGAATACTACTGATATCTGATAACTGACTGAGACCATGAGGTTTCCTAAGTCACATTACTGACTGAATTCTACTGAATTATTGCTTGATTATGTATATCGTGAAACATGACATGGCTCTAGCCACACAACTATAGTTTTCGGATACGAATACCCCCAGGACTCGATTGAAGGAAATTCACACAACATGACTGACTTGATCATAAGATTAGAGTCCACAATTCACATTATCATAAATAGAGGATATTATACATTACGTATTTCCTCAACATATTAAGCATGGTAGGGAGTGCATAGCTATATTTCATGTACATGTTCATATCACCATAAAAAGTTCACAAAATAGTATTTCAAACATGGTTCTTGAGCTCTATGAATGGATTGGATCCATAGATAAACACTATGCATACCTTAGTGATTGAATCTTAAAAGAGATCTAAGGTTTCTGAAGGTTCTTGAAGAATTTCTTAGGCTTGTTCTTGAGGAGATGATCTTGACAGAAAACCCTAATCTTGTGGTTGAGAGTGTAAAAGAGGATTTTTAAGATGCTTAACTGAAGAAAAATGGGAAAAATTATGCCTCTTTAGGGTTATAAGTCGTGGAAGGTAAAGGAAAATAACAAAATACCCTTATGAAATAAATTCCAGTTGCTGAAAATCATAGTTGATGATATTTGTGATAAGGCATCAAAAATGTGGTAAGCCATCAAAAATATCGTCACACAGGGGCTGGAACTGATGGTTTCTACCTAAGTCTGATGACCTTCATGGTAGGGCATCATAAATGTGGTAAGCTACCACGAATGTCATCACTTAGGAGATGGTTTTTGCCTAAGGATGACAACCTTCGTGGTAGGTCATCATAAATGTGGTAAGGTACCACGAATGTCGTCACACAGGAGCTGGGTTCTTCCTAAGGCTGACGACCTTTGTGATAGGGCATCACAAATATGGTAATCTACCATGAATGTCCTCAGTTAGGAGCTGGTTTATGCCTAAGGCTGACGACCTTCATGGTAGGGCATCATAAATGTGGTAAGCTACCACCAATGTCGTCACACAGTTTCTAGCCTGACATGCTGGAGTAAAATAAGCATAACTCTTTCCACCGATATAGGATTTAGGAGAAATTGGAAATTGTTGGAAAATAATTCAATTATATATCTTTTGATAGGTCATGAGCTCAAAAATTCCATGTAGAATAAGAGATATGCTCGTTTGAAGTTGACTATACCAATATCCTTCTCAAGAATTCAATCGGTAAGGAATGTTTTGATTCGTCTGATAGCTCAGATTTATTTGAATCCTTAATATACATCTAAATTACTCATAAAACTATAAAAAAAACCATGATGTACTATTCATTAGCTTGGTACATGGCCCTAACTTTGGTTTGGATTTTTTGGGGTATTATAGTAAATTCAACACATCTTTGTAAGGCTAGATTCAGATTTGCCAAACATGTCTCGAATGAATCACCCACCATAGAGAAATCATCCATGAAAACCTATATGGTGTCTTCCACCATTTCTGAGAAGATAGACATTATACACCATTGAAAAGTGGCAGGTGCATTGCATAGCCCAAATGGTATCCTTTTAAATTCAAAGGTGTCGTATGGGCATGTGAATATCGTCTTATCCTGATCTTCAGGAGCTATGCAGATTTGGCTGTATCTAGAATAACCATCTAGGAAGCAATACCAACCTCTTCCATCCAATAAATCAAGTATGTGGTCCATAAAGGTCATCGGGAAGTGGCATTTCAGAGTCCAACAATTCAGCTTATGGTAGTCCATGCAAACTCTCCGCCCAGTTACAGGACTGAGTAGAATCAACTCATTCCTTTCATTAGCAACCATTTTCTTGTCCCCTTTTTTGGGCATGCATTAAACTGGACTCAGCCACTTGCTGTCACAAATAAGGTAAACCACTCCGTCATCCAACCACTTAATAATCTCCTTCTTAACTACCTCTTGCATTGGTGGGTTAAGATGGAACTGATGCTCTATGGTTGGAATACAATTTTTCTCAAGTTAAATTTTATGCATGAAGATACTCGGGGAATTGCCAATAATATCTGTGATGGTCCACCCTATAGATCTCTTGTGCCTCTGAAGTACTGAAATAAGTGCATTCACCTGTTGTTCACCCAAATCAGCTGCAATAATAATGGGTAGCATGTTCCCGTAGCCCAAAAGCACGTACCGTAAGTGTCCAGGCAGTTCCTTCAATTCCAACACTAGAGGCTCCTCAATAGATGGCTTTGGCTGGTGATGTTGGTCGATTAGCCAGATTAAGGTTTAGCTTTTTAGGAGCATAAGGATATGAACCCATTCCTATCAAGGCACAAACTATCTCTTCGTACTCCTCGATACCGTCACTATCATAATTCATCATGACCATAGCCAAAAGTTCGATAACAAGTTGCTCAGCTATGGATACATCCTATTCGTCCTCATAATACACATCAACTATTGAGAACACACTCATTTCTTTATGCTGCTTCATTGATTTGCCCACGTCAAATTTTACCACTTCATCATTCATCCTAAATAAGAGCTCATTTACTCTCAAATCAATCAACACACTTTTGGTTATGATAAAAGGTCAACCCAAGATTATGGTGACCTCAAAGTCCACCTCGCAATCCAGAATAATGAAGTCTGTTAGGAATATAAAGTTGGACACCTTTCTATATCATATCATATAGAATACCAACAGGTAGCTTTACTGATATATCCGTCATCATGAGCCTCATGTTGCTGGGTGTCAAATTTCTCAGACCCAACTTTCTATAAATAGTCAGTGGCATCAAATTAACGCTTGCTCCCAGATCACTTAATGCCTTGGCAAATTCCATAGTCCCAATTGTACTAGGAATAGTGAATACACCTAGGTCTGGCTTTTTTTGCACCAAGGTCCTTGTAGAAATAGCGCTACAGTGGTGGAGATTTTCCTCCAATTCATAGATCATAGCTCTTTTCTTAGTCACAAGGTCCTTCATGAATTTCGCTTGTCCTGGCATTTGCTCAAGTTCTTCAACCAAAGGCACATTTATCGTCAATTGCTTGAGCATTGCCATGAATTTACCAAATTTTACATCATCAACCTTCTTCTTCAATCATTAAAAAAAAAGAGGTGGTGGTCTTAGAATAGTTTTCAACACCACTTCCTTTTCCTTCTTTTTTTTCTTATCCAAAGAATCAACAAAACTATCCAGCTTCTCAGACTCGACTGGATTGCTTTCTTTGGATTCATCAACAACTACGTCACCTTCTACAAATTTTTCCATAGATAGGCCAAGTAACATATTTCCACTCCTAGTGGTAATCGCCATGCATGAGCTATCATTTTTCGGATTCTGAACTTTATCACTAGGTAAAGTACCACTTTTTCTATGGTTCAGTATCGCAGAAAGGTGACTCATCTACTGCACCAACTGCTTGATAGAAGTGGAGTGTGAACTAACCAACTGACTCAGATTAGAGAATTCACTCTTCATAGTAGTTATCCCCGAGTTGGTAGAGTCAACTCCCTTCAACAATTTTTCCATCATGTCCCCCATGGACATCTTGCCAGAGGTAGTTGCAGCAGCTTCCTGATTTCTAGGAGAAATATATAAACCACTCCTGTCATTATTGCTTCTCCAGTTTTCTTGCTCCCTGTCATTATAACCAGGCTTGTCATAAATGTTCTGACCTTGATTCCCTTGGCTATTGCCTCAGAAACCCCCCTGATTTTTAACATAATTTGCTTCTTCTTCAGGCTCCACATCCACTCGATCTTGAGACGTTACAACTTTCACTTTCTTAATCTTCCCTAACAATAAGTACTTGGTGAGCAATTCAAGCTGAGTCTTCATATGGGTCATTTCTTGATCCCGCTCCTCATCTCTCCTGCATTGTTCAGTAGACATACCACCAGAAATAGTGGGGCTTCCTACCATAGACTCCCTGGTATGCCAAGCCTGACTCTATTTGGTCATCCTATTTAACATATTTGAGGCATCTTGAAAAGACAGATCAACAAATGAACCACCAATAGTATTATCTAAAATCGGCTTTGTTACAGAATTGAGGCTCTATACAAAGTCTCCATCAAGTGTAGGTCCGTCATATTGTGGTTTGGACACTGTGTCAGCTTCTTCTTGAATCTCTCCCATGTCTCATCCAAAGTTTCAGTAGGGAGCTATCTAAAGTTGCTAATCTCATCTCCCAATTGTACCCTTTTGGAGGGTGGAAAAAACCATTCTAGGAACGCTTCTTTCAATTCCCTCCAGTGAGTGATGGAATCAGGTGTAAACTCATTCAGCCACAATGTTGCCTCCCCAGACAGAGACAATGGGAACAATCTCAACCTGATACTATTTTGGCCCACTCTTGGGTTATCAAAAGATTTGCAAATAGTGATAAAATTCACCAGATGCAGGTTGGGGTCATCCCCAAGAAGGACTCCCAATAACCCCATCAGATTAAGGAGTTGGATCATAGTTCTCATAATGTTAAATTTTTCTCCAGGTGCCAACTGTGGAGGAATTATTGCACCCATTACACCTGCCCCGTCCATGCCATCATCATCATTCAAATCATACTGGACCCGCTGGTAGTCTTGTCTTTTTTGGAATATACAATTCCAATTATATTACGTGGAACTTGTGTAGATATCTGCTCTGCACTCCTTGGGTTACCAGGGTTCAATAACTCCTCGTCCCCCAAATCTTTGTCCTCAGAGTTTGGATGTCGTGCATGTTACCCGATATTTTTCACACTCACCTAAGCTCTAGCTAAGGCTGCCAGTCTGTCAGCCTCTTGTTGTTCTACCATTCTTCCTATTCGTTGCGGTTCCAAATTTAGTGGTAATAATGTTTCTCCGAAACTTCTGGTGCTTGGCATACACTATAAAATCCTCCAAATAAACAAAAACAACAAATAAACATAAATCTATGAAACTTAACTAATAGTCAATTAGTGCATACAAACTTCAGTTTACAACCATATTCCCCGACAATGGCGCCATTTTTTGATAACACTCTAATTACACTCTTAAATGGGTGTAAGCGATTGTTATCAATATAAAACCCAACTAGGTTGGGTTCGAATCCCATAGGGAATAAGGTGTGAACCCAAGTTTTTTGCGATTTAATTCACTAATAGTTTAATGTTTCATGAAATGAGGGGTTTAAGCTTCACGAATAATTGTTTGTCACTTTAGTTTCAATATTTGTAATCAAGAGTTTATGAAATAACCAGAATTATGTTCACTAGGGCTTACGGTACATGATAGATTCTAAAGGTGATTCAAGATTGTCATGCTAGGTATGATAAAAAGCTATCTTAATCGATATTATGCTCAAATGCCTTTCGACCTACTTAAGCATTTAATTTCCTAATCCTCTCGGACTTAGGGAATTTCTATTCATTGCCCAGATTTTACCTTAGTTTAACCAACCTTGTTACAACGCTGATTATGAAATAAAGTATTTCTGAGTCCCTGTTGATAATTTACTTCCTACTATATTTGATTTCTTTCTCAAGCAAATCAAAGCAGGTGTGTCTAATGTTTTCAACCAACAGACATCAATTACAGCTTCAGAATTAGCAAGAAATCCTACCACCTATTGAATCTTGAATACTTATCACGTTATCAAGACCTAAACCTAGATCCCATAATTCAGGTTAATAGAGTTTAGCCACTCATGATGCAATAAACAAGTACACAAGTTGAATTCATAGTTGGGCAGATTAACTTACAATGATGATGAAAATCAAGAAGGGTAACTTGAACTAAATCTTAATACAAAACTCCCAAAATATTGATGATAATCTTCTCTTAACAATAATGTTCTAGAGCGTATTGGAACTTGAGATAGAGAAAAATCATGCATAACGTATATTGCAAAATATGTCAATGATAATTAGAAAACCCTAAAAGCTGCTATTTAAACTATAGTCTAATTAAGGAAATAAAATAACAACTTAAGTAAACTTCTCGGATAGGTGATTCCATTATGTGACGCCTTATCAAGGGCTTGATGCCTTATCAAGAATGGTGTCAGATTTTCTTCACAATTATTCTCAGTTAAAGGCCTTAAATGTGTTAGCAATTTCTCACACATCAACAACCTTTAGAGATTAACCTTTGAGCTCTAAAGTAAGAAATAAACCTTCCCCTAGGATCTAGGGAACCACCCTCCCACTCTATACCTGGTTTACCAGAGAACTTAAAGACAACCTTACAATTCTGACAATCCGAGGATATATAACAAGAGTGTAACCAATCCATACCTAGAATAACATCAAAATCCACCATATCTAGCTTAAAAAGATTTAGGAAGGTCAAATTTTTACCAACAGATACCACACACTCCCTATAGAAACTTTCAATATTAACCGAGTCACCTATCAGGGTAGAAATAGAAAAAGGATCTAAGACAACCTTGTGATTGAAATCGGAGAAGAAGACAAAGTAATCGGAGCTTTAACTGCCCCGATGCACCCTTTTTGACAAGACAAGCCTGGCCGGCAATATTTAAAACACTTGTCCCTACCTTCATCACAATAGCCGAATGAAGATGATCACAAAATCAACAAGGAGGGCATGAAGAAGTTGACTGACCCCCACTCCCCTGAGATTGGTCACCCTGTGCTAAAAAATTATCACAACCTTGCAAATGCCTGTCACTTGAAAGCCTTGGGTAAGGAGCACTAATAGTAGATAAGGATTCCAATCTCCCCAAATTCTTGTTTAACCAATTACCTCTATCCCGACCGCTCTGCTGCTGAGCACCACTCTACTCAGAGAACCTACTTCTCTTTCCCATCCTCTCCCTAAACTCTATTCATTTCCTCTTTATTTCTCTACCTGTTGCATGTGGACAACTAACCTCAAAATATCAATATCCTTAATCAGCAAAGAAGTTCTTTTAAATGGTCAAATACCGAGATGGCCCAGAAGTGAACTTTCTTATTCTTGTCCTCATGTTAGCCACCAAATCAGGAGCATACCTTGATAACTAATGAAACTTCAAGAAATATTCCTTGACATCCATTATACCTTGCTTGAGATTCACAAACTCCTCTATATTAGCTTTCCTCGGCTCTTGAGGAAAGAAACGATCCAAAAAAGCATTAGAAAAAGTATTCCATAAGGATAACTCATCCACCTCACCCTACCCCTATCCTTATCCCACTCCTCTTACTACTGGTATACAATATCCTTTAGGTGATAAGCTATAAAATTCATACCTTTTATATTTGTGGCCTACATCACCCTGTATATCTTCTCCATTTTATCTAAGAAACCCTGAGAATGCTCCTCCACCTTCACACCAGTAAAACTAGAAAGATTCGGCTTTATAAACTGGCCAACCCTTGTGGCCTCAATAGAAAAGCTACCAGACGTATCCCGCTCAGCCCGAATAATAACAAACTGAGTAATAGTATGAATAGATTGGCAAAATTCCACATTAGTCACCTTACCCTGAGGATGACTAGTAGCAACCAAGAAGACTCTAGAATAATCAGTGGTAGGACCCTGAGAATGAGTGTGAACTCTAGGTATAGGATGTACCCCATCAAAATCATCCCCAGATGGGAGAAAAGAATTTTTTTGTCTTCCAGACCATCAAGAAATAATCTAAAAAGTAAAAAACCAAGGATTAGAGAAGAATTTTAGGAATCAGACTCCAAGCTTGAAAATAGAATACCAGGTAAAACTTTCCTAAATGTTGTGTAGCCTCTCTCTTATGAGTATAGAGCGCTACATACCCGTAAAATAGACTCAAAAAGAAATGTCTTTGTGGACTCCTATTTGACCATGAAGCTAAAGCTCTGATAATAACTTGACATGACCCAAGCCAGGGACTTGTCGTAATGGGCATCCTAAGTTCGACCTGGATCTTAGACCACCCCCATTACCTAACCCAACCTCCATCTGCCTATCTTGAGTTGGCTAAATTTTGAGCATATAACGATATAGTGTAACAAATCATATGAAAACTCTGGGATAGGATAACAGTTGTGTCTGACCAAATTGAGTCCAACTATCCCATACTAATTGTCCAACCATACCAAACAAAACAAAAACTATAAATTAGACCATAACCAAATAAGTTCCATTACTAACTAAATACATATTCCTAAAATAAAAGAGTATGGAACAACCAAAAATATAGTCAACTGGTATCAGGCCCAATACCAGTACCAATACTAAGGTTGACACCAATACTGACCCCACCCATTCCAACCTATAGTAGTTTAACACCTTAATTTTCTGAACTAGAATGGTAGACGGTGCTCATGACCCCGAAGGACCACAATCAACCATGACTAATATCCATACCTATACATAGCATAATATAAGAATATAAATGTGGAAACATAAACTAAAAGGCCATAAGGTTCAATACTGAACATAATATGAATAATAACAATGTCTAAATAAAGTGGTATCTCAATACCAAAACAAAACTGAAATACTGAAGTCTGAATCTAGTTTGTAATCTAGTCTATAATCTAGTCTGAAAGCCTCTAATTGTCTAAAGTAGGGAGTGGAAGGAACATGCCTCCAACTAACTCCCAACTACTATAAGACAAACTGAAATACTGAACTAATAAAGTAGTCATCATGTCCTTGAAAAATAAGGACTCACTGCTAACTCTGACTGCTGAAATCGGCAATGCTACTACTGCTCTAGAACTAGTGCCTCTGAACCTATGGCATAAAATAAAACACCATAGCATGAATTCTTCAGTATGACTGAATGTACTGAGTATACAAGTGAGGTAGGCTAATTGCAAAGGGTTTATATTCATGGAAAATGCTGACTGATATAAATGTGAGAGTATATACATGCATAAATAACTATAACTGAACTCGTGGTGATACTAACTACTAAGTCTGAATGTTGAAAACATAAGCGTACTAATACTGAGATACTAAATAAATGAATCACTATTTCTAACAGTTTGAATTATGAAGAACTGGTTCGATTGACTATTTCTAACTGTCCTAAAATTGAATATTGATAACTTGAGTTATGATAACTAACATAACTGATATGACTGTGATGATTCGCATAACCGATGTAACTAATACTAAGTGACTGTATCTGACAGTCTAAATTCTAATGAAGCTATCTGAGTTCTATTTTTTACGGAGTAACTGAATCTGAGATCACTCCTATCTAGCGGATGATCTATGAGTATAATGATAATAAAGATGATTTAACTTAGTCTGAGATTAGTCCTACCTAGCAGGTGATCTCTAAATCTGATGATACTGATATTGATTGACCATAGTTGAGGCCAGTCCTATCTAGTGGGTGATCCCAGAGTCTATTGATAATGATAAGGATTGATTGTATCTGATAGTCCTAATTTTGTGACTGAAACTGTAGGATGTATTCATCTAACTGACATGCCCCTTTCTAGCTAGTATGGGGTACAACCTGTAACCCCAGTTGGAAGGGTATCAGTAATGTGCCACGGGTAAAGACAGCTGTTGTGGAGTCAGTCCTAATCTAGCGGGTGACCCCTGGGATCCGTCCAATATATTTAAATATGCTAACGGGTGATCCCTGAGCATGACAGTCCTATATAACTGGTGACATCTTATACCTACGTTGGATACGTAGTTCTGGAACTTAGAGATTACTTCTAGGGACCCTAGTCCTTTTCTAGCGGGTGAGTCAATATCCCTAGGCTCGCTCAGTGCTGAATCCTACTCCCATCTGAAAGACTTTGAACTGATTAATTGAGCTAAACTGATTAACTGAACTGAACTAATTAGCTAAACTTCACTGATTAGCTGAATTAATACTAGTGGTATTATTTAGTAGTGCTAAACTGAGTTTATTGAGTTTCGTTAACTGACAAAATATACTGGTGTCTGAGGACTGACTAAGAGTACTATAGTTACTAAGATTTTACATGGAATCTTAAAATCACTGAGATTACTGAACTACTGAGATTTTTTGAGATTTCCTGAGTCACATGGTTGACTGAGTTCTATGGACTATGCCTTGACTGAGAGTATCGTAAAACATGACATGGCACTAGGCACACGGCTAAATTATTAGGTATAAGTACCCCCATGACTCGATAGAAGAAAACTGAAAAAACATGTCTTTTCTCTTCTTGAACACATAACCAATATTCATAATTCAAAATACCATCAGTTTGGGATTTCATACTACACATAGTTCTCAAAGTCTTATACATGGAAGGGAATGCCCAAAACAACATGCCATATGTCCATTAATCTAGTTTTATGAACATTGCATCAACAATCATGATGCATAACAATATCATGGAAGTCATAATTTTCATAAGCGTATAGCACGCATTTGTCATTTAGGTTACAATTAAACTATAATACATGACTTCTAGTCTTTTACGAATTTTATCAAACATCTTACATGCACACTTTGTGGCATAGGTGTATTCATCAATTTAACAATCTTAAGCCACCCAAACTAATGGATTTCAACTAAAATGCTCACATACTACCTAAAAATACATTAAGATACCATCTTGAAACTCCAATAACAACCATCAAAATGAACATGATCACACCATAACAAGAAAATCATAATTTATTATTTAAAACTTGATTCTTGGACTCCATGGATGAAAGGAATCCATGGATGAACACTACGCATACCTTAGGGATTGAATCTTGAAATAAAATGGACTTTTCTTGAATGTTCTTGGATTGGAAATCTTAATTCTTGAATATCTTATGGGGAGTGTGATAGTATCTTGAAATTTATTGAGAAGAAACCCTATGTTTGTTCTTGGGAACAAAGAGGGTTAAGAGCTTTTGAAACTAAATTCCAATAGCTAGGTATGTGCTTTTCCTTTTTTATGTCATGGGGGTAAGGTTTAGGGAGAGGGGAAAAGGCCAGGATACCCCTTCAAAATTACTTCCCAGTTGCTGAAATTATCAGTTGACGACCAAGACTGATAAGCTGTCAGATCTGTGATAGCCCATCAGCCCAGGTCGTCACCTAGGAGCTGGAATTGGTGGGTTTCTGTCTAAGTTTGACGACATGGCTAATAAATCCTCAAAAATGTGATAAGCCATCATACAGGTCGTCAAAAATGAGATAAGCCATCAGACAGGTCGTTACTCAGTTTTCAAGCTGACATTATGGAGTAAAATGGTTATAACTTCTTGCTCTGATATTGAATTTTTGCAAAATTGGTATCGTTGGAAAAATAATTAAATTATATATATTTTGATGGGTTATGAGATCAAAAATTCAGATTAAAATGAGATATATTCTCATTTGAACTTACTCATCTTAGCTCCACTATCTGCAACCACTTGAGGGGCATATGTTGCTAACTGAATAAATTTAATGGAATACTCTTTATCTTCATGTTTCCCTGCCCGAGGTTGATGAACTCTAGCACCTTAACTTCTTTAAGCTCTTGCGGAAAGAATCTATAAAAAAAAGTAGAGGTAAACTCCTCCCACTCTATAGAACATACATCATCTAACCTCTCTAACTTCCACTATTTATACCAAGTATGAGCCACATCCTACAACTAATATGCGACTAGCTCAACACTATCTACAGTAGTCACTTCCATGATGTCGGTAACTTTCTAAATCTGATCAATGAATTCCTAAGGGTCTTCATCTATCTTAGACCCAGAGAAAGAAGGAGGATTCATTCAGGTGAAGTCCCGAATCTTGGCTACAACTGGATTGGCCACTAGGTTGGCTAGAACGACAGTTGGTCATTCATGCTGGGCAGCGACTAACTGAGCAAGAGTAATGAATGCATCTCTGAACTCCGATTTAGAAATGTGTTCACCAAAAGGATCTTCAGGCTGAGGGGTTGGCTAATTTCTTCTCTTCGGAGGCATGTTCTAAAATCAAGAGGAGAAATAGATTTGGGTGAGAGATTATCTTGAGATTATGCTCACTAGCATGACATGAATACTAAAAGAAGAGAAACTATTCCAAAAACATCTCATAGCATCCTGAACATAAATATGGCACACAACACACCCATGTACAAAACTTTAATTGATACGACTTTCAGACTTCCTCAGACTCTATTGAACCTTAAGCTATAATACCAAGTTTTTAATGCGCTAATTTTTTTAATCAGAATACTACATAGTGTACATGACCCCGAAGGACTACAATCTAACCCATGGTTGATATTTGCACCTATACACTATATAATATATGAATATAAATGTGGAAACATGAACTGAAAGGCCATAAGGTTCAATACTGAACATAATCTGAATAATAACAGTGTCTGAATAAAGTGGTATCACAATACCAAAATAAAAAATGAAATACTAAAGTCTGAATCTAGTCTGTAATCTAATCTGTAATCTAGTCTAAAAGCCTCTAACTGTGTGAAGTAAGGAGTGGAAGTAACATGTCTTCAAGTAACTCCCGACTACAGAAAGCTAAACTAAAATACTAAAGTAATAAAGTAGTAATCATGTCCTTGAAGAATGAGGACTCATTCCTAACTCTTATTGTTGAAATCTGCAATGCTACTATTGCTTTGGAACACGAGCCTCTAAAATAATTACGTAAATTATAACACCATAGTACGAATACGTTAGTATGACTGAATATTCTGAGTATACGAGTAAGGTAGGCTAAATGCCAAGGGTTTATATGCATGAACAATACTGAATGATATAAACATACGAATACATACATGCATAAGTAACTATAATTGAAATTATGGTGATACTGACTACTGAGTCTGAATACTAACAACTTGAGTGTACTGATACTAAGATACTGAATAGATGAATAACTATTTTTGACAGTTCAAATTATGAAGAACTCATCTGATTTACTGTGTCTAACCGTCCTGAAACTGAATACTTATAAGGTGAGTTATGCTGATTATTATAACTAATATGACTGTAATGATCGGCATAACTGATGTAACTGATACTGAGCGATTATATCTGATAGTCTAAGTTCTGATGAAACTATCTAAGTTTCATTCTATATGGAGTAACTAAATCTGAGATCACTCCAATCTAGTGGGTGATCTCCGAGTATAATGATAATAAAGATGATTTGACTTAGTCTGAGATCAGTCCTACCTAGCGGGTGATCTCTAAACTTGATGATAATGATATTGATTGACCGTAGTTAAGGTCAGTCCTATCTAGTGGGTGGTCCCAAAATCTATTGATAATGATAAGGATTGATTGTATCTGACATTCCTAATTCTATAACTAAAACTGTGGAATGTATTCATCTAACCGACATACCCCTTTTTAGCTAGTCTGGGGTCCAACCTATAACCCCATTTGGAAGGGTGTCAGTACCATGCCACTGGTAAAATTAACTATTGTGGAGTCAGTCCTAATCTAGCGGTGACCCCTGGGATCAGTCCTATACATTTAAATGTGCTAACGGGTGATCCCTGAGTATGTCAGTCCTATCTAATGGGTAATATCTCGTACCTACGCTGGCTACGCAGTTCTGGAACTTAGGGATTACTTCTAGGGATCTCAGTCCTATTCTAGTGGTTTTGCCCAATCTGCTATCCGAAAGAAAGGGGAATGGCTCGGCTATCCCACCTAGCCAAGCCAGAAAAATAGATTCGATATAAAGTTGCATAAAGCCCCAGTTCAAATTATTAAGAATTCGAACAATACGGGTACGAAATGGGCTACTTCAAATAGGTTCATTGCTCTGGCCCAGAATACGATTAATCCAGTATAGGCTACATGAGCCCCTATTAGTTTACCGGATAAATTGAGTTGTCGGGCATTCCCGGCGAGTCCCCATCCCTAGGATCGTTCGGTGTTGAATCCTACTCCCATCTGAAAGAAACTGCACTAATTAATTGAGCTGAACAGATTAACTGAACTGAACTGATTAGTTGAACTAAATTGATTAGTTGAACTGATACTACTGGTATTATTTAGCAGAGCTAAACTGAGTTTACTGAGTTCTGTTGACTGACGGAATATACTAATGTCTGAGGACTGACTGAGAGTACTGTAGTTACTGAGATTTTACTTAGAATCCTGAAATCACTGAGATTACTGAACTACAAATATTTTCTAAGATTTCCTGAGTCACATAGTTGACTGAGTTCTATGGATCATGGCTTGACTGAGAGTATCGTGAAACATGACATGGCTCTAGGCACACAGCTAAATTGTCAGGTACAAGTACCCCTTAGACTTGATAGAAGGAAACTGATAAAACATGACTTTTCTCTTCTTGAACACATGACCAATATTCATAATTCAAAATATCATAAGTTGGGGATTTCAAACTACACATAGTTCTCAAAGTTTTATACATGGAATGGAATGCACATAACAACATGCCATATGTCCATCAATCTAGTTTCATGAACATTCCACCAACAATTATGATGCATAACAATACATATAAGTCATTATTTTCATAAGGGTGTAGCATGCATTAGCCATTTAGGTCACAATTCAACTATAATACATGACTTCTAGTCTTTTAGACATTTTATCAAACACTTTTGCATGCATACTCTGTGGCATAGGTGTATTCATCAATTTAACAATCTTGAGCCACCCAAAGTCATGGATTTCAACTAAAATGCTCACATACTTCGTGAAAATACATTAAGATACCATCTTAAAACTC
>JAPEIP010000007.1:92544214-92563859 GCA_026120095.1 Capsicum chinense
TTGCTATTCAACTTGCATCACATTTCTCTCATAATTAGTGTGTTTGCCTTTCAATTCATTTTACAAATTTTTGTTCTTTCCTTTTTTTTTTTTTTTTTCTGTTTTTCTTTTGAATGTGTTTGTTCTTTTCTTCTCCTTTTGTCATGTTTATATTTCTTTTATTCAAATATTAAAACAAATATAGTATTTTCTTAATCAATTTCTTTATAAAAAACTTCAGCCTGATGCGCTAAAGCTACCGCTATGCGTGGTGTTCGGGGAAGGACTCCACCACAAGGATCTATTGTACGCAGTCTTACCTTACATTTCTTTCAGAGGTTGTTTCCAAGGCTTGAACTCGTGACCTCCTGATCACATGACAACAACTTTACGAGTTACTCCAAGGCTCCTCTTCAATCAATTTCTTTATAAAGTTAAAATAAAATACAAAAATAAAAACATTATCTAACTGTCGGTAGAGTATAATAATATCATGTCATTATATAAGTATAATGTGATGGTATTATGGAAGTCTCACTGAACGAATGAAATAGACATTCATGATACCATGACAGTATATCTATAATGTAATGATATAATTACAGCTAGAAGCAAACTCCAATGAAACCATGTCAGTATAGATATACAATGATGGTATCATGGAGGTCTTACATAAGGATTGAAGCAGACTTTAATGATACCCCGATAGTATAAAAGTACATTGTGATGATATCATTATGGATTGATTCAAATCCGAGTGATATCATATAATGACCCTCTAGGTCATTTTTTTAATTGCTATGCATTTCCAACATTTCAAGCTTCCCGATAGTTGCTACTCATTATTTATGACCTATCGGGACAGATGATTCAATCCCCCAGTAGTTCATTTGAGAATTTTTATCAATTCCGCGCCTATTTAGGAAATTTTTATTCAAATTAGAATTTAGTAAATTTATATCTATATTGTCTTTATAAAATATTTTTTAATATTTATAAAATAAATTAATTATGATATATTTATATTATTTTATAATAATTTTATTAGTATTTTTAATGGAGTAACGAGTGTAGTTTTGTTAAATAAATAAATAAATTATACAATAGTTGTTTTATTAGAAAAAGTTGTCTATTAATTATGATATATTGTCAGATTTATCTTACGATGAATTTATGTAACACCAAAGTACATGCATACCCAATAAGAATAATCTTTGCATAGTCACCATCATTCC
This sequence comes from Capsicum chinense, assembly GCA_026120095.1. NCBI lineage: Eukaryota > Viridiplantae > Streptophyta > Magnoliopsida > Solanales > Solanaceae > Capsicum > Capsicum chinense. Next base: position 92,545,429 of record JAPEIP010000007.1, read on the forward strand.
ACGTGGGAAAAGAAAGGATAGACAAAAACTCCTCAAATTGTTATGACATGCCACTTGTTCACACTTACTACTTCCTTCATCCCAAATTTCTTAATTTGATTTTTCACTTTACTTATTTTTTCATTAATCAAGAAGAAATAATTTTTTTTTTTCATATTTTACCCTTTGCATTAATTACTTTTTCTTCAAATTAAAATATAAACATTATTTAAAAGGGATAGAATAGTAAACTAGACATGTTGTTAATTATTTTTCTTAATCAATGTATCATCTTAATTTGGGATAGGTAATTAGAGACGGAGCGAGTAGGTATGAATGCATGAATTTAAAATTGTGCGAAGAATACCAACATTTACTCTTATTATCTATCTATTATTATGTATATGTATATAGGCTTCTTCAAGTATTTCAATTTTGCATTATAAGGATCAACACCTCACATCCTCTGAATATACTTACATATGAGATTATGGGGAAAATTTGTAGTTATATTCTATTATCAAAATAAATTAAATCATCTACATTAAGTTATATGAGCTCGAAATTTCTTTATTTCTTTCTCTAGAGCTGGAGAGTTGTGGAAAATCATTAGATTGAGTTTAGTGAGACAGTTTTTGGAGGTTGAGTAGAAGGAATGAGCTGCCCGTGGTCGGTTTGACCCTATTGTTAAGCATCCAGGTAAGCTACGGTCTACTTAGCTATATAATATGGTGCATTATATAAATTGAATGCAAGATTGGGGTCTACATATTGGTTTAAGGGTATTTCTTTATTTCAAAAATCTTAGTTTTTGTCAGGAGTCTTAGACTAGAACCATTTGCCAGAATCCTTAGGTTACTTTGGATATTTGCTTAATTTATAATGAGTTCCTCGAGGTGCTTTATCTATCGTAGAAATCCCATAAAATAACTACTTACAATAATACCTCTTTTATAGCATGTTGTCCTTAGACTTCTTCAGTATTGTATGATCTACTTGGTACTGAACCTTAGCTTATATGTTCACCTTTTTATGTCTACAACTTGTTTTAGGATAAAGGATTCTTCTTTACTTACTATAGACTTATGTTGGAATTAGTAATCTCTAGTATAGATATTGGTAGTACCTTTCTATAAGGATGTCATCCCTCAGTTAAATCTTCAATAACATTCTTCCCCTTGTGAACTCTTGTTTCCTGAATTTCTATGTATATATAAATATTTGCACTCCTGAGTACATTGTAAGACCTGAGACCTTGGTTATGACTTGGTATAAGTTCTTGGCTAGTATACTTATCATTGAGGACTAGAATTACCTGCCTATACATAATTGTATTGTTACACTCTTGTTTAGATACTATCGATGGTATTCTTTTCATTACACGAGCACACATATGTATTATGGTATGATTTCAAGGAAATACATCAGTTTTAACTAATATTTTCCAAAGAATATTTATTCTTTCCCTTTTATCATAAAATAATTATTAAATGAAAGTTGTACCACCCTTACTATTTGGTAGTTAGATTTTAACACGATGATGCAATGATTCTATTACTTTAGTCTTAGTTTGATCTCAGGTGCTGGAGTTTAATGGTTACTGCTTGTTGAGTCTTGGTTCGATTTTGAGCACTTGTTACTAATGATTATCTTTGATACTAGACATAGTTAATTTATTACTGATTATATGGAAGTCTCGATGTGGTACCAGGCAGTATATACGAATATCCCAAATTTTCTATGAGCCCCCCACATAACCCACCGTACCATAGGAGGATGTTCACTTTAGATCCACCCTTTACAAGCTGCTAAGCTACAGGAGGAGTATGCACTTCTCTTGTATATAATACTTTGATCATCTTGCATCCCCTGGTGTTCCATGGCATTTCTTCATTCATAAGCATCACATATCTCTAGTATGATTATTTATTATTTGTATCTATCGGTCTTATGGGGGCCAGTTAGGTTATATTTTCTGTGATGTACCTTTTGCGCTTATAAGGTTTCAATTAGATTATATATGATGTTTGGTACCTTTTGGGCTTATAGGTGTTCTATTAGGTTATTTTGGTTCTTACTATATAGCTTGTGGCGTGGTAGATATTATAAAGGATTTTAGGTATATCTTATGGTCCCTTTCTCTTTTAGCATTGCTAGTCATGGTATTAGATTATATTGTTATTACCTTAATTTATTGAGAATACTTAGTGCGTACTACAATTAAAATTTTACCTTAATGTGATTCTTGTAGTGATAAGGATGTAAGGATAGCTCTCTCATGTTACAATCTTCGTGTTAGGCTACCTATTTAGTACTATATCATATCCCCTTCTTCTTTAGCTATTTTTATTATATTTCATTTTGTAGTTATTTGCTTGTAATATCCTTTCCTTATGCGTTATTATACTTGCCTTGTTAATTCCTTAAAGATTCGACCCCAACTCTAGCTAATTTACTATATTGACAACGGTCACTTAAACCTTAAGGGTGTAATTTAAGCATCATCAAATTTTGGTTCCATTATCGAGAAGTGAAATATAATTTTCATTCTTGTAATTTTTTTATTCAATTTGATTTAGCCGTAGTGTTCATTTTACATTATTTGATATTTTCTTCTTTTTTCTTAGGTGATGAACATAGTTTACGCGACACCATAATCCAACACAATAGCAATACCTATACTTTTGATGGACATCTCGATGACTATGATCACCTCAGATATGGGGGTCAACTAGTGCTATTTATATTTCACCAGCAGTCGGAAATGGAGTGTTTCATGTTACTAGTGTGATGAGTCATTTGCTTCAAATAAAAGGATTCCATAGGAGCCAACCCCATGTGAATTCAAATCTACACTTGAAGAATTTTATTTATGTGTGTCTTCCATTTTATACTGCCTGCAATTCTCAAGAATCAATATATATGCATCTTTGTCCATTCTCATTGACAGGAGAAACTATCTTATCATTGCAAGAGTTACTCATGGTAGCTATGACTTCATTGATTGAGCTAACGAAAGTGTTTTTGGATAAGTTCTTTCATCCTTCATGAATATTGAAACTAAGGGATGACATTATCAACTTTAACTAGCATAATGGTGAACCATTACATAAGACTTGGAAAAGATTTAACAAGAAGCTAAAGCAATGCCCAACTAATAAGATCCAAGACAAAATAATTCATCAAATATTATATAGGACATTAGACCAATTGAACAAGTTGGTATCCAATAGTATGGCCGAAGGATCTATTATCAAACATTCTTATGATTTTGCGGTGGATTTATTAGATCAAGTGACCAAGAAAATTCAAGGCTGACAGACAAGAGATATCAAGGTGGCTGTGGGGGCTCCATTCGAATTTCTTTTAAGCCAAGATCAAAGTAAAAAAATTGATGAAATAGATAAGAACATAGCTTAAGTGATGACTCAACTTGATCTTCTCACCAAGAATGTAATGGAAGATCCTATAGAGGTGATCAATGTCGTTTCTTCTAATAGAGTTAAAGCTTATGATAAGGAGGAAGCAAGTCTCTTGATGAGAAAATTAAGTTCTTGTCGAATTAAGTTCTTGTCTAACCAAATTGGGGGAATAGGTATTTCCACCTTACCTATCAAAGAAAAGGTAGGAATCAAGATTGGAAAAAAATGGATCATGAATGGAAATATCATAATAATGAAAGAGATTTTCATGAAAAAGGTCATGATAGACAAAATGATTTAAGAGATAAGGATAGAGATCATGATTAGCACATCCCTCCACATGATAGGGCCAAGGGTAAAAAGTCAAGATCCATTGATCTAGAGAAGTTCAAAAGTGTAGATTTCCTTGCTAGTATATTAATAGGTGTTGAAAGAAGTGATAGGATGTTAAGAGAGATAAAAAGGGATTTCTCATAACTTAATCAAATGGTGACCTCTCATTTGGCCTCTATCAAGAAACTTGAAACTCAATTAGGCCAAATCTTGGCTTATCTCAATGAAAGGCCAAATGATAGATTACCTACTGACATAGTTACAAATCTAAAAAATAATGCTCATAATATGGCTGTTGTAAATAAGAGGGGTGTAAATCTTAGGAAAGATATAGTTGATCTTGATGATGATACAAATAAAAAAGGAAGTGATGAGCAAGCCAATGGAAAGAGAAAGCAGCTAGAAAATTCAAATGATGATGTTCTAAAGACTAATAAGCCAATTGTTTAAAATCTTAAGGTTGTTGAAGAAAAGATTGAAAGTAAGGAAGATCCATAATAGCTTGATGGTAATGCTGCAAAATAGGATGAAATTAGTTGTTCCTATGCCACAAATTAAGATTCCTCCCCTATTTCTATTAATTCTTAAAAAGAAGAAAGATGACACCAAGTTTAAGAAATTTCTTGCATTTAGCAATCTATCGGTAAATATACCATTGTTGGAGTCTTTGAATGTGATGCCTGGGTATGCTAAATTCTTGAAGGATTTGATAACAAAATGAAGGGTTATGGATTTAAAACTATTGAGATGTGTCACAATTATAGTGCTATACTATCTAGCACAATGGTGGTAAAGAAAGCATACCCAGGTACATTCATAATTTCTTGCACTATCAGGGTATACAAATTCAAAAATGGAATGTTTGATGTTGTTGTGAGTGTTAATTTCATGTCATTTATCGTGTTTTAGTAAACTAAGCTTGGGAACCCTTCAGCCTACTACAATGAGGCTTTTAATAATCGATCATTCTATCAAGAAGTCCATAAGTACGTTGTATGATTTTCTTGTGAGGGTGGACCACTTTATCTTTTCAACCGACTTTGTTATTCTATATTGTGAAATTATTTTTCAGCCAACTTTGTCATTCTATATTGTGAAATTGATCTTAAGGTCCCTATCATTTTTGGTTTATGTTTAAAATGGTGAAATAATGGTCTGGGTGAGAAATGATAAGGTGCCTTTCAATATGTGTAAGTCTATGAAATAAACCACGAATTTTCATGTTGTTTCGATGGTCGATGTGAATGATAATGAGGTGACTAACACTATAGAGGTGGATCTTATGAATGACCCCTCTGTGGGTCTATTGTGGAACTTAGGGAGTGATTCTGTTGAAAAATATGATGAGATGGTGGCTTTGATGATGGACCTTAGCTCTTACACTAAAAATCATAGCAAGTTGGATCTTAAATTAAAAACTCATGAAAGTCCACCTGCCAAACGTTCTATTATTGAACTACCTCTAATTGAGCTTAAGTCATTGTCTCCACACCTTTGGTATATTTTCTTTGGTGAGAAAAATACTTTGTCAATCATTGTTTAGGATGATCTATTGTCTTTGCAAGTGGAGGCGTTGAAATATTTTGTGAAAAAATTAATCCCGGCTACTAGGTGGACTATAGCAGATATTATAAGGATTACTACAAGAATTTTTTCTCATAAAATCAAATTGGAGGTTGATCATGCATCTATAGTGGAACACCAAAGAAGATTTAACACACCATTTCAAGAGGTACACAAGAAGGAGATTATCAAATAGCTTGATGCAGGTGTTGTCTACCCAACTTCAAATAGTACATGGCTTAGTCTGGTTTAGAAGAAAGGTGGTATGACAATGTTATCGAATGAAAACAATAATCCTTTACTTATCCATCCAGTCACGAGTTGGAGGGTACATATGGATTATCGTAAATTGAATTCTTGAACAAAAAAAGATCACTTAAATGTTGGATCGATTAGCCAGGAGTGAATGGTATTGTTTCCTTGATAGATATTTGGGTTATAATAAAAAATGTATAGCACCAAAAGATCAAGAAAAGAAAACATTTACATGTCCCTATGGAAACTTTTCCTTCAATTATATATCCTTTAGGATATGCAATGCACCCGCTACCTTTCAATGGTGTATGTTGTCTATATTCCCCAACATTGTAAAAGATACCATAGAATTTTTCATAGATGATTTCTCCGTTGTTGGTGACTCATTCAAATCTTGCCTTGATCATTTGATTAAGGTCCTTGAGTAGTTCATCTTGTTTTGAATTGGAAAAATGTTATTTCATGGTCAAAGAAGGCATTGTACAAGGCCATAAGATTACGGTAAAGTCGACCAAGAATAATTTGAGTGTTTGCTAAATTACCTCTACCTATTTCCATGAGAGGTGTTAGAAGTTTTGTGGTCATGCAGTGTTCTATAGAAATTTCATTAAGGATTTCTCAAAGATTGTTCAGCCTTTGTGCAAACTCCTTGAAAAGAAGGTGATGTTTTAATAAGATGGTGATTGTTTAAGTGCTTTTAATTATCACAAGGATTTTCTTGTGTCGGCTTCTAGTGTAGTAGCTCCTAATTGGTCCACAAACTTTGAAGTAGTATGTTAGGCGAGTGGTATTGATTTAGGTGTGGTGTTGGGCCAAAGAAAAGAAAAGTTGTTTCATCCGATCTAATATGCAAGAAAATCGTTGAATGATGGCCAACATAACTACAAAGTTATGAAACAAGAATTACTCGCGGTGGTATATGATTTTTAAAAATTTTAGGCCTATTTATTTGGTACAAAATTGGTTGTACACATTGACCACATAACTCTTTGATATCTCATGGAGAAAAAAGAGGCAAAACCTTAATTGATTAGGTGGATATTTCTCCTATAAGAGTATGATTTGTACGTGAAGGACCAAAATTGTTACAAAATTAAGTAGCCAACTACCTCTCTCATTTTGAACTGAATCATGAGAAATTGGGTGAGATCAAAATTGATGAAACCTTCCTGATGTGTTAGTCATATCACTTTTGTGAAGTATTGATCCTTGGAATATGGATTATGAAAATTACATTGTGAGTGGCTTGCATCCCAATGATCTCAATTGTTATAAAAAAGTGATTTTTTATTAATGTGAAGAGTTACTTTTGGGACGAACCATACTTATTTATCGAGTGTGTGGATTGTATTATTTGTTGCTATGTCATGCATTTTTAAAGGAGAGTTATTCTTGAGGAATATCACTCTTCTCAATTTGGTGGACATCATGGTGGTATTATAATGGCTGTAAAAGTTCTCCAAAGTGGATACTATTAGCCTACTCTCCATAGCGATGCTCATGAGTTGGTTAAGACGTATCCTCAATTCTATATGCCAGAGAGTATTTCAAGGAGGCATGAGATTCCTCTAAAGCCCAACCTTAATGTTGAATTGACTGAAGTAAGGTGGACCGATTACATAAGGTCCTTCATAAATTCACATGTTAATAAATACATCTTGGTACCTTTCAATTATGTCTCAAAATAGGTGGAGGCCATTGTGTTATCGAACAGTGAAAGATAAAGTGTCACCTTCTTATTGAAGAACTTTATCTTTACAAAGTTTGGGACGCTACAGGAAATCATTAGTGATGAGGATCCATATTTTTGTAATCAAGTCTTCGATCCCTTGCTTGATAAGCATGGGGTGAAGCAAAAGGTTACTACACCATATTAACCCCAAACTAGTATCCATATGGAGGTTTCAAATTGAGAAATAAAGTCCATCTTCGAGAAACCATGAAGGTTGTGAGTACAAATTGGGTAAGGAAACTCGATGATGCAATTTGGGAGTATAGGATGACATAAAAAGGTCCTATCAACTTGTCTCCCTACCAATTGGTATTTGGAAAGGCTTGTTACCTGTTTGTTATGTTGGAGCATAAAGCTTTGATGGTCTTGCATAATTTGAATATGAATTAGTTCGATTCCTCCAAATCAAGAGTAGATCCACTCCATGAGTTGGAAAATTTTTTACTCAATCAATATGAGAGATCCGTGTTATATAAAGAGAAAATAAAAATATGGCATCATGTTAAGACTTTGAAATAAGAGTTTTGTCTTGGTGATGATGTTCTTCTCTTCAACTCATTATTGAAACTCTTATTGGGAAAGCTAAAATATAAGTGGCCGGCCTATTAATGGTCTCAAATCTTTATCCAAGTTGGGCGATTGAGTTAAAGGACCAGGAGAAGAAAAGGTATTTTGAGAAAGGTTGAAGCATTACTATGTAGGGGGACCTAGAGTATCTAAGGTTGTGTAATTTCATTTCAAGGATTCCAAGTGATAAAAAACAATATTGTGCCATGACAATAACTAACGCGCTTCTTGGGAGGCAACCCAAGGTTCATTCATCTTTTTTGAGTTATAATTGTATCTCATTTTGGGTAATTACAAATGATTTACCATGTTGGGAAGTGTGAAAATAGGTTTAGGTGTTCAAAGACATCCTTTGAGGTGATAAAAACCACCTATGAGGACATGCTTTGCACCTGTGTGCACATGCCACCATGTAGGTGGCTTCAAAATTTGGCAAAACCTCAAAAAGTCACTATTTTGGCATGCACAAACTACTATACGTGTAGGCTGCATGCGCAGTCCAGCCGTGAAGGTAGCTTAGATACATCTAGCCACAATGCCATGGACTGCAAATGCCACCTACGCATGCAGGCTGGCAGTTGTGTGTACAAGACTTGAATAGGCAGCCTTTATGCAAATTGAAGGGTGGGTCATTCTTTTATGGGCTTTCCCGACCCGGCAATCCCAAATTCAATTTAATAGATATAACTTAACCCATTCTTTCAACACTTGCAGTTTTAAACAAAAACTTGGATATATAACCCAATTTTTATCTCGTTAAACTCTAGCCTGAGAGTAGGAACCCTATGCCCTAAAGTTATCACACCCTGCTAACGCCTATTGTGCGATGACTTCGGTTAGGGGGCTCAAGCTATATAGAAGGAACCAGATCTCTCCTTCTTCTTCTTTGTCCACTTACCATCATCCCTATCACTTTGTTGTTGGCCACTACGCTACTCAGAGAACCTAAACTTCTTACCCTTCATTTCTTCTACCTCAGCCTGCTTTTTATTTTCCTCCTCCATCTATTGTATATGAATAAATAACCTAGTGATATCCATGTCCTTGATCAACAAGGAAATATTACTTCAAAGGATTAAATCATGAGACAGTTCTGAGGTGAACTTTCTTATCCTAGACCTCATATCCAACACCATCTCTGGAGCATACCATAACCACTGGTGAACTTTAAGGCATACTCTTCGACTGACGTCTTTCCTTCCTATAGATTAAAAAATTCCTCCTGTTTTGCTTCCCTCAACTCCCGAGGAATGAATCTATCTAGAAATGCATTGGAGAAGGCTTCCTATAAAGATGAATCCTCAACATCACCCCTTACCCTACACCATTTCTTGTACTATTTGTATGTGACATCCTTCAGTTTGTAGGTGACAAACTCCACTGCTTCCACATTGGTGTCATGCATAATCCTGAAAATCTTTTACATCTCATCCAAAAAACCTTGAGAATCATCCTCAACCTTAACACCAGTGAAAGTTAAAAGACTAAACCCCACAAACTGGCCAACACTTGTGGCCTCAGAATATGGAGTAGCCAATACACTACACTCAGCCTTGAAGCTACCAACTGAGCAATCATATGAATCGACTGACAAAACTCAGCATTCATCATATCAACCTGAAGAGGACTAGAGGGAACCGATGGAACTCTAGAGAAATCAGTGATTGGACCCCTTGACCGAGTATGGATTCTATAAGTAGACCGTGTCCTATCAACAACATCCCCAGTTAAGATAGATAAGTTTTCATGATCTTCAGATCATCGTGGCATGATCTCAAAAGTAGGCAAACATGGGTTAGAGAAGTTTCTAGGACTTAAAATCCAAAGCTAAAAAGTAGAACATAAGAAAGAGAAACAGTTCCTAAATGCCTTATAGCCTCTCCCTTATTAGTGTGGCACACTATACATATTTAAAAGAGACTCTACTCGACATAAATTTTTGGACTCCCAATTGAACATGAACCTAAAGCTCTAATACCAACTTGGTATGATCCGAATTGAGGCCTTGTCGTAATAGGCATCCTAAGCACAGCTAGGACCGGGGACCACCCATGATACCTAACCCAACTATCAAAATACATACCCTGAGTCAGATGAATTCCGAACATATAACAAGACAGCATATTTGTAGATATACTAACCTTGGGATAAGTCTACTTTCTAAACCATCCAAACCAAGTCAATTCGTCCAACAACCAACCAAACCAAGAAAATAAGCTAATGTGTTTATGTATATATAATCCAAAAAAATGGAACATTCAGAAATCAAATATAGTCCACTGATGTCAGCCCCAATACTAATACAAATGCCAAGGCTGGCATCAATACCAACACTGCCTATATCAACCTATAGTAGTCCTACAAAGCCTCTAACCGAAAGTAAAATAATATTTGGTCGGGAAATGCCTACAAACATAGCCAAAACCAAAACTTATAAAATATCAAAGTATGTAAAAAAATCCATGACACAAAATTAAGCCTTCCAGAATATGGAAGCTCATAATCCAACACAAGATGATCCCAAAATCTATCACTGAGTAGGAGGAATAGAATGGTTGGTTCCTGTATCACGTGGGGATATAGCTACCTCAAGACGGGTAAGCGGGTGAACGATATCTAGTACTCAAGATAAGGATAAAATAATGCAAAACTTTAAAACCAAGTAAACAACCATATGATTTCACAACCGTACATACATATATATAATCCATGTTGGGAAAGGGAATCGGGTTTAGCATGATTTTAAAACCATTAACTTAGGTATACGTAGGTTAACCACCCTAGAACCACCTATGGGTTATATAGGACCGGTGTTACCCTCTGAATGATCCCTGATGCATGTAGACATAAATCGACGATACCATAGGAGTAGGGGATTCCCATTTACCCTTTGATTTCTATGATACATATATACATGTATAACTTGAGGGATTCCCTGTACTCCATAAGTATCATATGTTATCGCTATGACTAGTTCTCATGTCAGCGAATATGAATTTACAGTGTCCATCCATTGAACTCAGACCTTCACAGTTAGTGATCACATACCGCTATTATTTCCTAGTCAAACCTTTAGAATACAACCAAACCACCAATTCCAATTATTATTAACTAAGTATATAAGTAGTGGAATCGTCATGCTGACTATAGATTGTTAGCAATTTCCATAGCCAACCTTTTTTAAAGGATTTCCATGTACCCAAAGATGACATTATCATTAAGTTTACTTGGGGGATTCCCATGTACCCTACAAGTAGTTCATTATTATTCTTACTTGGGGAATTCCATTATTCCCTGGAAGATTTTAAATTAAATCATAACCATGATCACCAAGACCTTACCATTTAACAATTTAAAACCATTAAAAACCATCCAAACCAATTTTAGGTTCTACTACCACTTTATACCATGCAAAGTTTTCAATAAAAGTTCAACAATGTAACAAAAGCATTCTCATAGGCATTTTATCAAACATGTTTGGCATATCGTTTCCAAAACAAAAACCATGTACCAATTAACCATTCCTATCAAATCATATATTCAAACCACCATTAAAATATGAAAAAGCATAATTAAGGCATGGGAAAACCATAAGCAACCATTTATAGCCAAAACCCCTAATATATAATTCAAACCCAGAGACATACAATACTTATGCCATGAAAACCACACACTAAATCTTGTCTTTAGTTTAAATAACAATGAAGGAGGAGTAACTTGCCTTAGATTATGAAACAAACAGAGAGAAACCATCTTTGTATGACCCAAATTGATCCTATTGAAGAAACCCTAGCCTTTCTAGACCCAATAGTCTTGATATAGTTTATGAGTTTTTAAGAGAGTTTAATTGTTTGTATATAGGTTAAAGAATAATAAAAAATATGGTTTATGTCATTGGAACTTAAGAGGTTAAGAGGGGAAATGTACAAATTACCCAAAACTTAAACTATATAAAATTCCCATAGGAAGGTACGACTATATCTCCTCCAACCGTGCCCTACCAAATGAGTGGTACCCACTACTCATACTCTATCCTCAAACTCATGGTTAGCTAATCATACTAAGATTAAAATTAAGTTACTATGTTTTAGATTAAGTAAAGGAATATCCATCCCAATGACCCTTCACCAACCATGCGAGTCATACCCACCTAGTTGTACCTATATAAAAAACTCAACCACATAACACGAGGCAATATATGAATGGGTCACCAGAACTATACCCCTACTATATGACTAGTGTGGTGATTCTTATGATGTCCAAAAAGTCCAAACCTAAAAAGTCTCTAATGACCAAACCTTAAGTATTTTAGTATCATCAGTTAAAGATTAGGTAGGTGGATATCCCTAAAATTGCTTTTAGTACTCGGTATGGGCATTTTAAGTTTCTAGCTATGTCTTTTAGGTTGACTAATGCCCCGACAGTATTCATGGATTTGATGAATAAAGTCTTCCATTATTTTTCCATTTGTTCATCATTGTGTTCATATAAGATATTATGGTGTACTCTAAGAGTGAGATGGATCATGTCGATCACCTCTGCATTGTATTATACACCCTAAAGGAGAAACAGTTGTATGACATATTTTTGAAATATGAATTCTTGTTGAATGCTGTAACTTTTCTGGGTCACGACATTTCTAGTGAAAGGATTATGGTGGATCCATAAAAAGTTGTAGTGGTTAAGAAGTTTCCTAGACCCACGACTCCAACCAATAGTCAAATCTTATTAGGTTCAACTAGTTATTAAAGGAGGTTTGTAGAAAGAATATCTTCTATATTTGCCTCATTGACTATGTTGACTCAGAAGAAGGTAAAGTTACTGTGGTTCGATTCTTGTAAGGGTAGTTTTGTAAAGCTGAAAGATAAGCTAACATGACATCGGTCTTATCTTTGGCTGAAGACTGATGGATTTGTATTCTATTGTGATGCATCTCGAGTGGGGCTTGGTTCTGTATTGATGTAGCAGGACAAATTAATAGCCTATGCCTCAAGATAGTTTAAAGTACATGAGAAAAATTATCTGACTTATGACTTTAAGCTATTGGCTATGGTGTTCGCATTGAAAATATGGCATCACTATTTGTATGGAGAACATGTGGACATCTCTTTATATCATAAGAGCCTGCAGTATTTGTTTACTTAGAAAGAGCTTAACCTCAGGCAAAGGAATTGGCTTGAGCTGCTTAAGTAATATGATATGAGTCTTCACTACCATCCAGGTAAAACTGATGCGGTTGCTGATGCTTTTAGTAAGTTATCCATGGAAATATAGCCTATGTGGATAAATGTAAATAAGAATCAGTGAAAGTTTTGGTCAAGGAGATGCAAAATTAGTATGTTCACCATTTGGATAACCTTGGTGTTTGCCTCATGGACTCTAAGGATAGTGGTGTATTCGTTTAGTAGGTGGCGAAGTCGGCTCAGTCTACTGATGAAAAAGAGAAGAAAGTGTTATATTCTATCTTAATAAGTATCTAGGGTAATGTAGGGGTGAAAAAAGTAATGGTTTTTGAGGTTAGTGGTTATGGAATATTCTAGTACCAAGAGAGATTATGCATTACAGATGTGGATGGATTGTGGGAGAGGATATTGGCTGAGGCACATAAGTCATGCTATGTTATTCATTCTAGTTTGACCAAAATGTACCATGACCTTAAGGAGATGTATTAGTGGAACAACATGAAGAGAGATGTGGCTAGTTTTATGGATAAGTGCATTATGTGTCAACAAGTGAAAGTTGATCACATAAGGCCTAGGGGATTATATTAAGTAATTGAGTTGCCTATGTGGAAGTGGAAAGTGGTCAATATTGATTTAGTTATCAGTCTTTTTCTATCTCGGATCCAGTTTGATTTGGTTTAGGTCATCTTTGATAGGATGGCGATGTCTGCTCATTTCATGTTAGTGAGGACAAATTTTTCAAAAGAGGATTATGCGAGGTTGTACTTCTAAGAGATTGTGAAGTTGCATGGGTACCTGTTTCTATAATTTTAAATCATATTACTCAATTTTCATCATACTTTTGGAAGTTGATGTATGAGCAGATGATAACACATTTAAGGCTATTAACTAATAATTGGAAATTATAAAGCAACTTTTGTCATTTTTTATTATTTTCTCTTTGATATTGCAGTAAAAGTCAGGATGCAAGAGAACCAACAATAATGAAAGTAAAAGAGTTGATTTTTTGAGCAAGTAGAGAGGGAAGTATAGCTGATGGCTTATCTAATAAGTCGTTAGCCTTAGATAGAGAATGAGATTTAAAGTGAAAAAGCAACGACCATTTTGATAGGTCGTCAACTTTGTGATAAGTTATAGAATTATCGTCAACTGTAGATAGTGTAAGTTAGTGAGAGCAGAAGTGTGATGACATTACCTGATAAGCTGTCAGGTGTCTGATAAGCCATTAGGAATACCGTCATCCCAAGGCAAAAATCATGAAAGTGGAAGAGGAACTGACGACAATTCTGATAAGTCGTTAGACTCCTGATAAGCCATCAGAGTGTCATTATCAGCCTAAAGGAGAAATCATCAAACTTGGAGAAGAAGCTGATGAAATTTCTGATGAGTCGCCAGACTCCTGATGAGGCATCACAATTCATCGTCACCTGTGCGAGAAAAGATCTAAAATCTATGATTTGTTTCCATAATTAGGATGAAGTATTTAAGGCATAATTTAGGGTTTTTTTGAGCATCTTGAACTTCACGTTTTCATCAACTTTTCTCTCTAGTTTTTTCTCACCAACATTACAGTTTACTTTTGCAGAAATTATTGTTACCATTATTTTGGGATTTTCTACTATGATCAAACCTGAGAAATACTTGTTGCTATTCATCTTGCTATAAGTTCATCTATCAAATTATGAATTCAACTTGTTGTCTTGCTTATTATATTATGAGTAGCTAAATTCCCTTAATCTGAGTTGTGAGATCTATGGGTTTGGGTTGTAACATAACTAAGTGTTCAAGATTCTAACGGTGGTAGAAACTTCTTATTAATTCCATTATTTTATATTCTGACTTTTGGTTGCAAATAATAGGCCTTGCTTACTAGTGATTTTCTTGAGATAAGAAATCAATCCTAGTAAGAAGCGAATTATCAACAGGGACTTGTAAGCATCAAACTTCCATTTAATAATTAATGTTGTAACAAGATTAAGTAACTTGAGAAAACATCCTATTATGAAATATAAATTCCCCAAGTTCAAAAGAATTAGGTGGTTAAATGCCTAAATAGGTTGATAAAAATTTAGACATAACTTCAACAAGGATAGTTTGTTGTTCCTACCAACCACAAGAATCTTGAACCGTTACTAGCATCTGTCAAATCCCAACACCCATAGTGAACATAACTCTAGTTTCCCTTATCATATTGATTTCAAACACTGAATTGAGAAGTAATTATTTGCTACCTTTCCAAAAGCCCCCATTCACAGGAAACTGCTAACTATCAGTTGATTAACCCACAGATAACTTAAATTCACATCTTATTCCCTGTGGGATTTGACCCCAACCTTGTTAGGTTATATATTGACAATGATCGTTTTCATTCTCCTAAGAGAGGTGTAGTTTGTCCATTAGCAAAAATGGCACCGTTGCCGGGGAATGCAATTGTAAATTGAAGTTTGTGTGCGTTAATTGACTGTTAGTCAAGTTTCCTAGTTTTATGTTTATTTATCATTTTTGTTTGCTACAGGAATTTTGTGGTGTATGGCAAGAACCAGAAGTTTTGGAGAACCATTATTATCATTTAATCCCAAACCACAACTAATCAGAAGAATGGTACACCAGTAGGAGGCACACAGGTTAGCATCCTTAGCTAGAGCTCAGGTGAATATGCAGAATGATGGTCAACAAGTACGACATCCAAATCCTGAGGATAAACACTTAGGAGATGAGGAGTTGCTAAACCCTGGTAACCCAAGGTGTGCAGACCAAATAGCTGCACCAGTACAGCGTAATGCTAACAGGAACCGTCCATTCTAAAAAGGGCAAGACCACTAGCTGATCCAGTATGAACTCAATAATGATGATAATGGAATGGATGGAGCAGGTGCAATGGGTGCAATTATTCCTCCACCATTAGCACCTGGGGCAAAATTCAACATTACGAGTACTATGATTCAACTCTTTCTTTTGAAAGGATTGTTTAGTGGCCTTCTTGGAGATGATCTGAACATGCATCTGGTGAACTTTTTCACCATTTTTAAATCTTTTGATAATCCAGGAGTGGGTCAGAATGCTATTCGTTTGAGATTGTTTCCGTTGTATCTATCTAGGGAGGAAACATTGTGGTTTAATAGGCTAACACCCGATTCTATAACTAACTGGAGGAAGATGAAATAAGCTTTCCTAGAAAGGTTCTTTTCATCTTTCATAAGGGTACAGTTGTGGGATGAGATTAGTAACTTTAGAAAGCTCCCAAATGAAGCCTTGCATGAAACCTGGGAGAGATTTAAAAAGAAGCTGATGCACTGTCCGAACCACAACATGACAGACATATACCTGATAAAGACTTTATATAGGGCTCTTAACTCTGTGACAAAAATGATTGTAGATAATGATACTGGCGGTTTTTTTATTGATCTTACATTCCTAGAGGCTTAAGAAATGCTAGAGAGAATGACTAAATAGAGTAGGGTATGATATACCAGAGACTCTGTTGTAGCAAGCCCCACTATTTCTATTGGTATGACTGCGGAACAATGATACACCCAAATCACACCTCTCTTACTAGAGAGTATGCGGTCGCTATCAAATATAGAACCCAACTAGGTTGGGTGTCATATCCCACAGGGAATACTGTGTTACTAAGTATTGTAGTTGTTACTGGACTATTGGTCAGAGGTTCCTGATTGGGGGGTTTTGGTTTAAATTTGAAATGATAGTTACAATATAACAACGAACCAATATGTGTATTAATATTTGATCACAGAGAATGACAAGTTAGGGTTATGTCCACCTTGTAGCTTTTACTTCTGTATTAACTATGAGTAATAAGGATTTATACATGCATGCACTTATAGAGAAATGTATTCTAATTCTAAATCTATGTGTTTCTCAACCATCAAGGATTTATTCACCTTAGCTCTCTCGAATCAAAAGTGTAAAACCAATCATACGATGTCTCCAAGTAGTTAATCCTGCTAAGGCATTAACGTGTAAAATAGAGGTTGGAAACCCTATTTTCTTGTCACTACTCTCTTTTCCAAACAATAGTTTTTCTATCAAACAAGTTATTGATATAATGGCACATTCCTTATGTTTACAACCACGAGAATTCAATCATAACGAAGAGAGTAATGATATAACTGGATTAACACATCATAAATTCAAAAACCCATAGCAATAGAGAGTATACTACAAGGTTTCCATAAACCTCACAAATAAACTTAGCTACTCATGAATAAAACCAAAATCACAATAGAAATATTCATCGTACCAAAACATAGAATGATCTTGGTGGAGAAGATGAATAGCGAAAATAAGAGAGAAAAACATTTCTCTCTCTCTCTCCTCAAGCTAAGCCACTTTCTCTTATTTTCAAAATAATATAGAATGTGAATCCTCCATAAAAATTCAGCGACAAGTCTTTTAATAGACTTCTATCTCATAATTTCTTTCTAAGTCCCCAACTTATTATAAATGGCAAATTTGCCCAGGAGAAAGTTCCCATGCATCACATTTGATCCAGATTGTAGTTTCTAGGCACCATATTTGGTCAAGGTTGCCACTCTCTCTTGTGTCATATGCCATCCGCATTCCATAGTCCCATAATGTCTTCATCTACCTCATTAATACCTGAAATCATGCTAATCACATCGATTAGCTCAATTACATAGAAGTGGAGTAAAAACATAATAAACTAGGCACTCTGTTCTCTAAACATAGCTAAAATATGCATAAATTATGGTGCTTAGGCGTATAAATACACCCAAGATCACCACCCCACACTTAAAGCTTTGTTCTTCCTCGAATAACATATTTATTTATACATACTACACAAGCCTTAGCACCCACAAAGAAAGACAAGATGCTCAAATATGCTCACACAACAATTATGAACATGAAGTAGATTCAGGAATCATTACTAGAGACAACCTACCCTCAAGAATAGACTCATTAAGTTGGCAATTTCATGCATATCATTTAAGCATAGAAATCATATAAATTACCTAACCTTCATCAACCATGTGTCCTCACAACAAGAAAGTTACCCATAATCACTTACAATCATGCAATTTGTAACGAAATGGGTACAAGAGTCAAGTTGCACTCACTCTCACAAAGAATTCTCAAATAACAACTAATGAACATATGTTTCCCCTTAGTGTAATATTCCACTAATATCAGAATGCTAAGATTCGGATCATATAGGTCTTTTACGGGTTGTAATGCAGGCCAAAGGATGGGTAGGAACTATTTTAGCCAGAAATAATGGCTATCTTCCCTAAGCATTTAATACACTACATTATGCAATTAAGATCAATCTCGAACAACCTATTTCCACTTCTGCTATCTTCACAGATTTGCTTTTTACCTTAACTTGTTAAGCTTAATTAATAACACTATGGTGGA
>JAPEIP010000007.1:92568509-92644691 GCA_026120095.1 Capsicum chinense
TCCTGATAATAAATTCTTAGTGAGAAGGTCCATCTGTGTTTTTATGTGAGCCATATCCTGGCCACATTCTTCTTCACTTTGCCTCTGCTCTACCATCATGACAATAGATACAGTAGAGCTTGCTACCTCAGAATCCCTGGTATGCCAAGCTCTACTCTGCTTTTTCATACGATCTAACATGTTAGATACCTCAAGAAAAGTAAGGTCCATGAATGACCCACCCGCAACATTATCTACCACTAGATTAGTCACTGAATTCAAAGCCCTATATAATATCTCCATCAAGTGAAAATTGGTCATCTGATGATTTGGGCACCACATCAGCTTCTTCTTGAACCTCTCCCAAGTCTTGTGGAGAGCTTCAATTTGAAACTATCTAAAATTGCTTAACTCATCTCTCAATTATGCTTTCTTGGATGGCGGAAAAAATCTTTCTAGGAAAGCATCTTTCAGTTGCCTCCAATGGTTAATAAAGTCGGGAGTTAGCCCATTTAACCATAGAGTTTCCTCTCCAGATAGAGAAATGGAAATAAACACAGCCAGATCATATTCTGTCTAACCCTTGGATTGTCAAATGATTTGCATGTTGAGATAAAATTAATCAGATGCATATTCGGATCATCACCTGCAAGTCCACCAAATAACCCTTTGAGTTACAGTAGCTGGATCATAGTGTTATTAATATTAAACTTGGCTCTGGGTGACAAGGGCAGAGGAATAATAGCCCCTATGGCACCAACCCCATCCAAGTCATCATCATCATCATCAAAAGCAACTTGCACAACTCGGTGTTCGGTTCTCATCCTAGCTTGACGATCTCTATTGACATTCCTATTTACTGGTACAACCACATCATTTGCACGCATTAGATTTAAAAACTCATCATCACCCAGGTCCTCATTATCAAAACTTGGTATCCGACTTAGGTTATCAGCATTCTGTTGATTTACTTACGTAGCTACCAATGCAGCTAATCTATCCTGCTCCTATTGAGAAGCTATCCTTTCAGGGTCTCGTTGCGCATCCATTCTACCAAAGAGATATAGTTCAGGATTTATAGGTAATAATAGGTGGCTCGATATCCGCGTATTTGGCATGCAATACACTCAACCTGATAAAAACAAAAACAACAAACAAAAAGTAAAATTTTGGGAATCTTTAACCAAAAGGTCGACTAACAAGCACAACTTAGTCAACAAACGTATTCCCCAACAATGGCGCCAAAATTTGATACGCCCAAATTACACCTCTCTTACGAGAGAGTAAGCGATCGCTGCCAAATATAGAACCCAACCAGGTTGGGTGTCGAATCCCACAGGGAATACTGTGTTACTAAGTATTGTAGTTGTTACTAGACTGTTGGTCAGGGGTTCCTAAATGGGGGGTTTTGGTTTAAATTTGAAATGATTGTTACAATATAACAATGAAGCAATATGCGTATTAATATTTGATCACAGAGAATGACAAGTTAGGGTTATGTCCACCTTGTAGCTTTTAGTTCTCTATTAAATATGAGTAATAAGGATTTATAGATGCAAGCACTTATAGAGATCTATTCCAATTCTAAATCCAAGTGTTTCTCAACCATTAAGGATTTATTCACCTTAGTTCTCTCTAATCCAAAGTTTACAACCAATCATACAAACTCTCCAAGTAGTTAATCCTGCTAAGGCATTAACGTGTAAAACAAAGGTTGGAAATTGTATTTTCTTATCACTACTCTTTTTTTCAATAGTAACTTTTCTATCGAACAAGTACTTGCTATAATGGAACATTCCCTATGCCTGCAACCATGCAAATTCAATCATAACAAAGAGAGTAATGATATAAGTGGATTAACACATCATAAATTCAAAAACCCATAGCAATAGAGAGTATACTGCAAGGTTTCCATAACCCTAACAAATAAACTTAGCTACTCATGAATAAAACGGAAATCACAATAGAAATATTCATCATTCCAAAACTTAGAATGATCTTGGTGGAGAAGATGAATAGCAAAAATAAGAGAGAAAAATGTTTCTCTGTCTCTCTCCTCAAGCTAAGCCGCTTTCTCTTATTTTCAAAATAATACAGAATGTGAATCCTCCATAAAAATTCAGCAATAAGTCTTTTAATAGCCTTCTATCTCATAATTTCCTTCTAAATCCTCAACTTATTATAAATGGCAAATTTGCCTGGGAGAAAGTTCCCATGCGTCATATTTGGTCAAGATTGTAGTTTCTAGGAGCCACATTTACTCCAGGTTGCTACTCTCTCTTGTGTCATATGCCATCCGCATTCCATAGTCCCATAATGTCTTTATCTACCTCATTAATACCTGAAATCATGCTAATCACATCGGTTAGCTCAATTATATAGAAGTAGAGTAAAAACATAATAAAGTAGGCACTTTGTTCTCTAAACATAGCTAAAATATGGATAAATTATGGTGCTTAGGCGTATAAATATACCTAAGATCAAATAAGAGAGAAGAGACGAGGAGCATGATCAAGACATGGATCACCTAAAAACACAGATGGACTTGCTAACCAAGCATTTATTATCAGGTGAAATTGAGAAAGTTAAGGTTATGGGATTGCATGGAAAATTGAAATCCAACTCAGAAGAAGAGGCAAACTATGTAAATAATTAGGGGGTTTCTGAGGTAATAGTCAAGGAAATCAACGTTGGACTTACTATGACAAGGTAAGATAGAAGAACCAGGAGCAAGGAAATTGGAGGAGCAATAATGACAGGAGTGGGTTATATGTCCCTCTAGGAAATTGTGATACTGCTACAATAAGTTTTGAAAATATATCCATGGAATACATAATGGCTACATTGTTAAAGTGAGTGGAGGCTACCAACTCATGGGCGACTACCCTAAAGACCGATCTGTCCTCTATAAGTCATTTGGTAAACTCGCACTCCACTTCGATCAAACAGCTAGAACAGTAAATGAGCCAACTCTTTATAGTGCTGAACTAGAGAAAGAGTGGAATGTTACCTAGTGATACAGTTCAGAATCCATATAATGATGGCTCATGTATGGAGATTACCACTAGATGTGGTAAGATATTACCGGGCCCTTCTATGGGCAAAGATGGAGTTGAAGATATAATTGAAGTAAATGGTGAGGTTGAAAAATATAATCTAGTGAAGTCTAAGAAGTTAGATGACATTGATATCCCTTCTAATAAACAGCAGGTTGATGAGTTGGGAAAAGGAAAAGAGAAGGAAAATAAAGTAGAGGTGAAAACTATCCCAAGACCACCACTTCTCTGTCCTCAAAAATTGAAGAAGGTTGATGAAATGAAATTTAGTAAATTCATGCCAATATTGAAGCAGTTAACAATAAATGTTCCTTTGGTGGAGGCACTCGAGCAAATGTCAGGGTATGCTAAATTTATGAAGGACCTTGTGACAAATAAAACAGTGATGACCTACGAACCAGAGAATAATCGCCATCATTATAGTGCTATTTCTATGAGGTCCTTGGTGCAGAAGAAGGCAAACCTACGAGCATTCACTATTCCTTATACGATTGGATCTCTGGAATTCACTAAGGCCTTATATGATCTAGGAGCAAGCATTAATCTGATGTTGCTGGTTGTAGATAAAAATCTAGGTTTAGGAAATGTCACACCCACCAACATGTAACTCGTGATGGCAGATAGGTCGGTAAAACGACATATTGGTATTTTATATGATGTGTTGGTAAAGGTAGATAGCTTCATATTTCCTGCGGATTTCGTCATTCTAGATTGCATAGTGGAATTTGAGGTGCCTATAATCTTGGGGCGACCTATCCTTATAACCAGAAGTGTGTCGATTGATTTGCGAGCTAAGATGCTCTTATTTAGGATGAATAATGAGGTGGTACAATTTTATGTGTACCAGTCAATGAAGCAGCATAAAGAAATAAGTGTGTTCTCAATTATTGATGTATATTCTGAGGATGAGCAGGAGATGCCAATAAAGGAGAAACTTATTATTGAGCCTTTAGCTGCAGTTCTGATGAATTTTGATCATAAAGGCATTGAGAAGTATGAAGATACTGTTTGTGATTTGTCAAGAATGGGTTCATTTATTATGCTCCTAAGAAGCTAGAACTTGATCTTGCTAATCAACTAATACCATCGGCTAAGCCATCCATTGAAGAGCCACTGGTGTTGTAATTGAAAGAACTACTAGTGCATTTAAAGTTCATGTTTTTGGGCAACAAAAACACACTACCTGTTATTATTACAACTGATTTGGGCGAGCAAAAGGTAGAAGCACTTATTTTGGTACTTAAGAGGTACAAAAGAGCAATAGGATGGACTATTGCAGATATTATTGGCATTCTCCCTAGCATCTGAACGCACAAAATACAACTTGAGGAAGATTGTACTCCTACCATCAAGAGCCAACACCATCTTACACATATGCAAGAGGTGGTTAAGAAGGAAATTATTAAGTAGTTGGATGTAGGAGTAGTTTACCCTATTTTTGAAAGTAAATGGGAGAGCCCAGTTCAATACATGCCTAAAAAAAGGGCATGACTATTGCTGTAAATAAAAGGAGTGAGTTGATTTCACTCAAGCCTATGACTGGATGGAGAGTTAGCATGGAATACCACAAACTAAACTCATGGACTTGGAAATTTCCCGATGCCCTTTGTGGACCAAATGCTTGATCAATTAGCCGGAAGGAGGGGGGGTATTGGTTCTTGGATAGTTATTATAGATTTAACGACATCTTTATTTCTCCTAAAGATCAGGAGAAGACGACATTTACATGCCCATATGGCATCTTTGCATTTAAGAGGATGTCGTTTGGGTTATGCAATGCACCCGGTACTTTTCAATGGTGCATGATTTCTATTTTCTCAGATATGGTGGAGGACACCTTAGAGGTGTTCATTGATGATTTCTCTGTGGTGGGAGATTTTCTTAAGCTTTGTTTGGAAAATGTAAGTATGGCTTTGCAACGATGTGTTGAATTCAATTTGGTGCTTAATTGGGAGAAATGCCACTTTATGGTAAAGGAGGGCATCATTCTCGAGCACAAAATTTCAGCAAAAGGGATAGGGGTTGATTAAGCCAAGGTTGAAGTTATTGAGAAACTACCACCTCCCATTTCAGTGAAAGGAGTGCGCATTTTTTGTGGACATGCTGGCTTTTATCGGAGGTTTATAAGAGACTTCTCGAAGGTTGTAATCCACTTTTCAAACTTTTTGAGAAAGAGGTGAAGTTCTTTTTTGATAATGATTAGTTGAAGTCATTTGAATGCCTTAAAAAGAAGCTGGTCGAGGCCCCTATCATTGTTGCACTAGATTGGTAAAAATCATTTGAGATCATATGTGATGCAAGCGGTGTTGCCCTTAGAGCTGTATTAGGACAAAAAAAGGACAAATTGATTCATCCAATATATTATGCCAGTAAAACACTGAATGGATTGCAAAAGAACTACACCGACACTAAATAGGAACTCCTGGGTGTAGTGTATGCTTTTAAGAAATTTAGGGCTTACCTGCTTGGGACAAGGTAGTGGTCCCACTAACCACACAGCCTTGAGGTATTTGATGGCTAAGAAGGATACAAAACTAAGGATGATTAGATAGGTGTTACTGCTACAAGAATTTGAATTTCAAGTCAAAGATAGGAAGGGTTGCCAAAACCAAGTTGCGGATTATTTGTATAAAATGGAAGGTGAGCAGGTAGTTAGTGATGAAATAGAGATAAATGATACATTTTCTGATGAGGAGATCTTGGCTACTGCTATGGAGAAAATGCCTTGGTACGCTGATTTTGCAAATTATGTTATGAGTGGAGTCATTCTAGAAAATCTTTCCTTCCATCATAGAAAGAAATTCCTTCATGGTGTAACACACTACTTCTGGGATGAGCCATATCTTTTTTGGTGATGTGCTAACAATATTATAATGAGATGTGTGCTAGAAGTGGATGTATTATGCATGTTAGAAGCATGTCATGCTTCCCCAGTTAGAGGTCACCATGCAGGTGACCGAACGACTAGAAATGTATTGCAGAGTAGCTACTATGGGCCAACATTGTTCAAGGATGCTCATGAGTTTGTGCTGAAGTGCGACTGATGTTAGAGGCAGGGGTCGATCTAGAAAAGGCATGGTATGCCTTTGACTAAGATGCTTGAAATAGAATTATTTGATGTTTGGGGCATCGATTTCATGGGTCTTTTTGTAAACTCATTTGGGATGAAGTATATTCTAGTTGTTGTATATTATGTCTTGAAATGGGCTAAAGTTGTTGCCTTGTCTGATAATGAATGAAAGAGGGTTGTTGCTTTTCTCTAGAAGAACATCTTCTCTTGCTTTGGACTACCACGTACTATTATAAGCGATGGAGGATCTCATTTTTGCAACAAAGTGTTTCAAGCTGCCTTAGCAAATTATGGGGTGAAACAGCATAGAGTAGCCACTCCATATCACCCATAAACTAGTGGAAAAATGGAGGTGTCAAATCGAGAGATTAAAGCCATCCTAGCCAAAATGGTGAATGCTAGTTGGCAAGACTGGTCTTGAAAGCTCGATGATGCCTTGTGGGCATATCGGACTGCTTTTAAGACACCCATTGGTATGTCACCATTCCATTTAGTCAATGGAAATGTGTGCCATTTACTAATAGAGCTGGAGCACAAGGCTTTATGGGCACACAAAAGGTTAAATTTGAATTGAAAGGAGACAGTAGAGCTAACACTGGGGAAATTAAATGAGATAGATGAATTCTATCTCAGGGCATATAAAAGGGCAGACCTATACAAAGAAAATATGAAGAAGTATCATGATTAGAGTATTGAGAAATGAGATTTCCAAAAAGGTGACTTGGTGTTTTTGTTCAATTCTAGACTCAAACTATTCCTAGGTAAGCTTAAATCCAAGTGGTTAGGCCCATTTAGAGTTAGTCAAGTCTACTCATCTGGAGTAGTAGATGTTGAAAATGAAGATTGCAGCATTTTCAAGGTTAATGGACAACAAGTCTAACTTTATATCGGTCCAAAAGACTCGATAAAACATATTGATACTATCTATCTCGATAAAGTCTACAGTAATCGAGATACCTAAGTCATGTAATAACCTTAAATCAAGCGCTACATGGGAGACAATCCATGATCGTCGTGCTTGATCTACTCCAGGTATACCCTATCCCATAGTTTAGTTTTTCTTTAATTTAAAGTTGAAGGTGTAGGGTAATTTATTGTTGTAATATTTTATAGTTGACTAGGAGAAATACAAGTATTGGAGGCAGTTAACATAGTTTTGTTATTTTGTGAACACCTCTCAAATGGTCTGATTGTTTAACTATGTGATTTGCATCTAATTGCAACAACTGTGCATCTTGTTATGGTATTAGTTCTAGTGACTTAATTATAATTGCTAAACAATTGCATGAATTGGATAAGTAGTAACTTGTGATATACTTGTGTGCCATGTACCTGTGTGATCTTACGTAGTTCCCTTTGTATGTTGAATCAAAAACTTCCTGGTTAGTCTTACCTAGGTTGAAGGATAGGGGTTAGGAAAGGATCATAGGTCATTTTGATATTAGCCCACTTTTAGCTTAAATGACCATCCCTGTATGCATAATATCCCTTGATCCCAATTTTGATCCTGAATAGCCTATTTCTTTTTATGATACCTATTATCATCCCATTTTTATCATAATGAGCTTATTTTGGCCCTGGTCCTCCTTCGACACTGTCCATCTTGACTTAGGTAAATGTCCTAAGTTGAGGGTGGCTATCATAGGGGTGTGTGATATAAAATGAGTATGGATAAAGGTAGAATAAAAGAAAAGAATAAAAAGATGGGTGCGGTGGAAAAGAACAAGAAAAGAAAAGTTGTGAAAAAAAGTAGTAAATGTAGAAAAGACCGCACCCATCCTGAATATGTGTGAGTGAGACCTTAGAAGCTAGTGTAGTGTCAAGGAGGCTTAGTCACTTTAAATATCATCGAGTATCATACCATCCCCTAGCCTACATTACAAGCAAAAGAGAAGACCTATAGTGATCCTGGCTGACCTGTCTTAAAATCTTGGTAATGAAAATAAGGGCAAGCCTAGGGTATTTGGCTTACATTGATTGGAACTTCATTCTGCGAGTGAGCGTCTTTGGATTGCCGCCTTGGTTACATATGTGATGTCTGATATAAACGAAGTGGGACTTCTTTGTAGTGAGGGCACACTGGGTACGTTTCAAGTTGCTAACTTGTTTGGATAGTGTAATCTTGGTAAATGTATGGTTGTTATTGCTGAATTGATGCCATATTTTGATTTTTGTATGTCGCATTATTGTTTTTCAATAATATGCGTAGTTTTTATTTAAATTGATTAACTGTGGACATGGTGAAAATGTTTTGAGATAATATGAATGGTTGACTACTGAATGTATTTTGTATCCTCTTGGTTGTGTTTTAGTTGCTTAAGGACAAGCAATTATTTTAAGTTGAGGGTGTTGATGTGTGAGCAGATTCTAACACGTTTGAGGCATTTAACTGAGAATAATTGCAAAGTCTTAAGCAACTTTTGTTGTTTTTAATTATTTTCTCTTTGATATTATTGTAAAAGTCAAGATGCAAGAGAACCAACAATAATGGAAGTAAAAGAGTTGATTTCTGAGCAAGTAGAGAGGGAGGTATAGCTGACAACTTCTCTAATAAGTCGTCATCCTTGTGATAAGCTATTAGAGTTACCGTCATCCTTATACAAAGAATGGGATTTGAAGTGAAGAAGCGAAGACAATTCTTATAAGTGGTCAATTTTGTGATAAGTTACAAGAATCATCGCCAGCTATAGATAATGTGAGGTAGTGGGAGCTGAAGTGTGACGACATTCCCTGATGATCCGTCAGGAATGCCATCATCCCAAGGCAGAAATCATAAAAGTAGAAGTGGACCTGACGACAATTCTGATAAGTCGTCAGAATCCTAATAAGCCATCAGAGTATCATCGTCAGCCTAAAGCAAAAATTATCAAACTTGGAGAAGAAACGGATGAAATTTCTAATAAGTCGTCAGACTCCTGATTTTCTTCCATAATTAGACTGAAGTATTTAAGGAATAATTGAGTGTTTTTTTGAGAATCTTGAAATTCACATTTTCATCAAGTTTTCTCTCTAAGTTTTCTCTGCAACATTACAATTTACTGATGGAGAAATTATTGTTTCCATTGTTTTGGGATTTTCTACTGTGATCAAATCTGAGAATACTTGTTCCTATTCATCTTATTGTAATTTCATCTATTAAATTATGAATTCAACTTGTTTTCTTGCTTATTATATTATGAGTAGCTAAATTCCCTTAACCTGAGTTGTGGGATCTATGGGTTTTGGTTTGTAACGTAACTAAGTGTTCAAGATTATAACAGTGGTAGAAACTTCTTGTTAATTCCATTATTTGATATTCTGACTATTGGTTGTAATCAATAGGCCTTTCTTGTGAAAAGAAATCAACCCTAGTAAGAAGCAAATTATCAATAGAGACTTGGAAGCATCAAACTTCTATTCAATAATTAATGCTGTAACAAGATTAATAAACTTGAGATAACATCCTGTTATGAAATATAAATTCTCTAAGTCCGAAATAATTTAGTGGTTAAATGTGTAAATAGGTTGAGAAACATTTAGACATAACTTCTACATGGATAGTCTGTTGTTCTTACCTACCACAAGAATCTTGAACCGTTACTAGCGTCTGTCAAATCCCAACACGCATAGTGAACATAACTCTAGTTTCCCTTATCTTATTGATTTCAAACACTGAATTGAGAAGTAATTATTTGCTACCTTTCCAAAAAAATCCATTCACAGGAAACTGCTAACTATCAGTTGATTAATCCACAAATAACTTAAATTCATACCATATTCCCTATGGGATTCGACCCCAACCTAGTTGGGCTATATATTGGCAATGATCGCTTACATTATCATAAGAGAGGTGTACTTTGAGCGTTATTTTTAGTTGTTTTATAATGTTTAGGGACTAATGTGTGTCTTAATATGACTTTTCATACAACAGTGGATGAAAAAGCGAGAAGGAATATTCAAACATTGGATGGTATGCTTTTAGATTGCGTGATTGACTATTATGGTAGTTGTCTTGAGTATTTGCATCTTATATTATTTGTGTATAATAACATTTACCACTCTAGTATTAGGATGGCTCCGTTTGAGGCCTTGTATGGTAGAGGTGTAGAACTACTACGGGGTGGTTTAAAGTTGGTAAGGTAGAAAGTTTTGGTCTAGATTTGGTTCACCAATCCATGGATAAGGTGAAGGTGATTCGGGATTGGCTTAAATCTGCTCAAAGTCACCAAAAGTCTTATGCATATGTGAGGCATAGGATGTTAGAGTTTGAGGTTGGGGATGGTGTGTTCTTGAAGGTGCCTTCCATGATGGGAGCGATGCAATTTTGAGAAAAAAGGGAAGACCATTCCCCGACATGTTGGTCCGTACTTGGTTTTGAGAACGGTCAGTAATATTGCATATGAATTGGAATTTCCTTCTAGTTTGAGCTCCATTCACTCAGTGTTCCATGTTTCTATGCTGAATAAATGTGTGTGATTTGTCACAACTTATTCCTATCAAGGATATTCGTATTTTGTATTCCCTATATTATAAGGAGGTCTTGGTTGAGATCTTAGATCAGCAGGTTTATTGGTTATAGAACAAGGACATAGTTCGGTAAAGATTAAATGGAGGAATCACAAGGTCGACGAGGCTACTTGGAAAGATGAAGAGAAAATAAAGTCCATGCATCCATTCCTATTTCCCATTCCGTTAAATCATGCTTATGGTATGTGTTTTTCTTAGCATCTTTGTTTTCTATCTTTGTTAAAGGTAGTTTGTGAATCCCTTGGTATTCTGTTTTTTGTCTTAAAGCTAAAAGTTGTGATGTATGGGGGTTTAATCGTGCTAGTCACTGCCTTATTCCATCATTAGAGGGTGAACGATCCATGTGAGTGATATTTTGGCATTTGATGGATCATTTTTTTCCTTTTACATGGTATAATTATATGTTTTTAAGAAACTATTGAAGTATTTGTTACTGAGTTCTTCTTGTTCTCACGAAATTTACTAAAAAGTAAGAACAATTTCGAAAAATGGGCATTAATAGAATGAGATGGTTCTATTGAAGGACCATTAATCTGTCCACGGACCATTGTTATGGCAAGAAACCTCAAGCAGAATAATTTATACACTGGAATGCAGCGACGGTCACACTAACAGAGTGTTAGGCTTGCGATGGACAATCTCCATGTCCGTCAAGCTAAAATAAAATGGAAGTCATCAGGGATCCCATTGATGGACTGGGTGACGGACCGTCAGGCATACAATGGACCGCCACCCTAACCATCAGGTTGCTAAAATAGAACCTACTAAAAGAAAGATACAATGATGACCTGAACAATGGAACATCACTTCAGCGACATACCATTAGTTTAGCTATCAACTGATGGTGTGACAACTTTTATTTGAATTTTAAATTCCCACTTTCTGGGAGCCTATAAATACCCAACTTAGTGTTAGATTAGGCATATTTTTCTATTAAAACACAATTGTAACATAGAATTCACTGAGAAACAAGTTGATATTTTAGGATTTCATTTTATTTCACCATCAATCAAAGATTTGGTCAATCTTTTGTATTTTTTGTAAGTATTTCTGAATTGTTTATGAAATACACAATGGAATACTTTTCTTTAATTATGTGTGGCTAAAACTCCTAAACTAGGGTTATGGGAATCTTGGTGTGATTCATTGTTAGGGTTGTGGGAATAATCAAGTATTTCAGATTAATCGAATTGCATAACCTTCTCTTCGGTTTAAAAATTCTTCATGTTTTCAAACTTGAAAGATGTGCTTATAGACATAAATTGTTTGAATAGAAGAGATAGTATTAGTAAAAGAGAAAAGTTAAAAGAAATTCAGAGAAATTAGCCTTTGGTTTTATGGTTGATGCCTTAACAGGATCAACTTCTTGAGGATTTAATTGATTAATTCAATCTGCTCTTTAAGTTAGAAAGTATTAAAGTGTAACCATCATTTAGGGTTGAGAAACAGTTATATGGACTTTATTACACTATTAAACTTGTAATCGTATTTGTTATACATGGATTTGAGTTGACCCACAACCTTTATTGTTGAAATACCTTGGTTACCATAATCTTGGTTTACTGTCTCTCATTGATTTTAACGTTGCAAACTAATTACTATCTTATACACTAAGTAAATTCTAAAATTTTTTGTTAACAATAGAAACTCCCTTTATTTATGGAAACTTTTGATTAACCATTGATTAATAATCATAAGACTTAGTTAACACCATATTCCCTATAGGAATCGACCCTAATGTAGTTGGGTTATATATTTGACAATGACCACTTACACTCTTTTAAGGGAGTTATAATTTTGGTGTATCAAATTTTTGTGCCATTGTTGGGAAATATGGTTGTCAATTAAGTCTATGAGCATTAATTGACTTTTGGTCAAGTTTCATAATTTTATTTTATTTGTTGTTTTTTAATATTATGGGATCTTTTTTGTGTATGCCATAAACCAAAAGATCAGGCAGGCCATTGTTACCTTTCAACTTAGAACTGTAATGAATTATGCATATAGCTGAACGACAAGAAGCTGAAAGATAAGATGCGTTGGATAATGCATTAGTCAATCAAAAATTGTATATAACCCTAGTCATGTGGATAATGTAGAGCAAAACAACCTACAATATGATGAATTGATTAATCCTGTGAACAGGAGCCACGCAAAGAATGTAGTTGTACCAGCAAATAAAAATCAGCCAGTTAGAAGGAGAGCAAATCATCAACCTTCTATGTAATTTGATTTGGATGATGATGATGACGTTGATTTGGACGTAGCTAGAGCTACTGGAGTGATTATTCCACCACCATTAGCACCAGTCGTAAAGTTTAACATCATAAGTACAATAAACCAGCTGATTAATCTTAAGGGGCTATTTGGTAGACTAACATGGGATGACCCTAATATACACCTAGTGAACTTTATCAACATTTGCAAGTCCTTTGATAATCCTAGAGTGGGGAAGAATGCATTCCGTCTAAGGCTATTCCTGTTTTCACTGTTTAAGGAGACTATCCTGTAGTTGAATGAGATAGCACTTGATTATATGACAAACTGGAGGTAACTAAAAGGAGCCTAGAAAGGTTCTTTCTGCCTTCCATAATATTATAGTTGAGGGATGAGATTAGTAACTTTAGGAAGATAATAAATGAACCCCTTAATGAGATATGGGTAAGGTTCATAAAAAAGTTGATGGTGTGTCTTAATCATAAGCTGACTGAAGAGAACTTGATGGAAATGTTCTATAGAGCTTTTAACTTAATTACAAAGCCGACTGTAGATAATATAGTGAGAGGAGCTTTTATGGATCTTACTTTTGTTGAAGATTCAAAAATGTTAGAAAAGACTACTAAAACAAGTAGATCTTGGCATTCAAGGGATTCTGTGGTAGTAAGCAATACTTATTCTAGGGGGATATCGATAGAATAACATAAGAGAGAAGAAAAGCGTTATTAGGATATGGCTCACATAAAGACCTAGATAGATTTGCTCACAAAACATTTGCTATTAGGGGAGGTAAATAAGGTAAAAGTTGTGGGTTCAATTACTAAAAGTCTGAACTAGATTCTGGGGAGGTAGAAAACTACTTAAATAATCAGGGGTTTTTTTTTGAGAAAATGGCCACAAAAATCATGTTTGGAATTATTACCATAAGGACGGTTATAGAGATCATAACCAAGGTGGCTGGAAGAACAATACTCATAAGAATGGGTGGTTTATACAACTTAGGAGTCGTGGTGCCTCAAACAATTCTGGGATAGTGTCAATGGAGGGCATGATGGATAAGTTGTTGAAAGGTATGGAGTCAACAGATGTGGGATTAAGTGAGATAAAGAGTTATTTGCTATCCATGAGTCAATTAGTTGGCTCACACTCTACATCCATTAATCAATTGGAGCAATAGATGAACAAATTGTCAGCAACATTAAATCAAAGGAAGAGTGGTACATTGCCATGTGATACAGTGCAAAACCCAAGAAATGATAGTTTTTTTATGGCTATTCCCACTAGAAGTGGTAAAATATTACCTCGTTCTTGCTTTAGCACATCTGTTCTAGGTAATGCGGTGAAGTTAAATGAGGAAGTAAATGATGAACATCTGTTGGAGTTTGAAAAGATGAAAAACATGGAAGATCCAGCTAAACAAAAGTAAGCGGATGTTGTTGAGAGTGACAAAGGAAAGGAAGTAAAGTCCATTACGATAAGAATACCAAAGATGCTTCCTCCATTCCTACATAGATTACAGAACAAGGCAAATGAGACTAAGTTCAGCAAATTTATGGGTATATTGAAGCATATGACAGTTAATATGCCCTTAGTTGAGGCATTAGAGTTGATGTCGTGTTATGCCAAGTTCATGAAGAACCTTGTAACAAAGAAAAGGACCGTGAGCTATGAACCGGTGGATAATATTCATCATTGTAATGCTTTTTCTATGAGATCATAATTGCGAAAGAAAGCTAACCTAGGAGCATTTACTATTATATGTACTATCGAATTATTTAACTTCGCGAAAGCCCTTTACGATCTTGGATCAAGCATTAACCTTATGTCGTTAGTGGATTTTAATTAGTTAGGTTTGGGAGATCCTATGCCTACTAATATACAACTTCTGATGACTGACATGTCAGTCAAAAGACTAGTGGGAATTCTTTATGATGTTCTTGTTAAGGTTGCTAGCTTTATATTCTCAGTGGACTTTGTGATTATGGACTATGATATGGATTTCACATTACCCATAATCTTGGGGTGACCGTTCTTTGTGACTGAGAAAGTACTAATTATTTTTGAGTTCAATGAGCTGAAACTCAGGTTTAATGATAAAGAAATTAGCTTTGATGTATGCCAATCTATGAAGCAATAGTAGAAGATGTGTGCTTTTTTAGTTATTGATGTATTCGATGAAGATAATCTAGAGGTGTCAGTTGAAGAAATATTTGCAATGGAAACTTTAGCTGCAGTGTTGATGAACTTCAATAACGAAGGAATTAATGTGTATGATGAGACTGGATGTGCATTAATCCGAATAGGGTCATACTCTTATTCTACTATGAAGCTGGTTTGGACTTAAAAAATCATCCAACACCACCTGCTAATCCTTTGATTGAAGAACAACCAGTGTTGGAACTGAAGGAGCTACCAGGCCATTTGCGGTATGTGTTTCTAGGTGATGGAGACCTATTACTAGTTATTATTGCAACGGATTCGGTGGAGCATTAGGTCCAGGCTCATATACTGAGGTGTTATAAGCAAGCTATTGGGTGGACTATTACCAACATCATAAGAATTCTACCTGGTATTTATACACATAAGATCCAGTTGGAAGAAGAATGCACTCCTACTATTGAACATCAGTGCAGGTTTAATCCACCAATGAAAGAAATAGTAAAGAAGGAGATAATTATGTGGCTTGACGCTGGGGTGGTGTACCCAATCTCTAATAGTAAATGGGCTAGACTTTTGTAGTGTATGCCCAAGAAAAGAGTCATATCAGTTGTAGAAAATGAGAGGAATGAGCTAATTCCACTCAGACCGGTGAATGGTTGGCAAATTTTCATGGAATACAGGAAGCTAAATTCCTAGATGTTTAAAGATCATTTCCCAATATTCTTCATGGACTAAAATGCTTGATCGGTTGGTAGGAAGGGGTTGGTACTATTTCCTTGATGGTTACTTAGGATAGAATATAATCTTGATTTCTCTTGTGGATAAAGAGAAAACAACTTTTGCATGCCCCTATGGAACTTTCACATTCAAATGAATGCCGTTAGGATTATGTAATGCACTAGCTATGTTCCAAATATGTATGACATTGATCTTTTCAGGTATGGTGGATGACACTTTAGAAGTGTTCATGGACGACTATTCTTGGGTAAGTGATTCTTTCGATTTGTTTTTTGTGAAATTTGGGGAAGGCTTTGTAGCGATGTGAAGAATTTAACCTAGTACTAAATTGGGAGAAAGTCCACTTCATGGTGAGGGAAGTCATACTGTTAGGACACAAAATCTCAACAAAAGAAATTGAGGTTGATAGAGCTAAGATAGAAGTTACTAAAAAACAACCGCCTCTTATCTCTATTAAAGGAGTTCATAGTTTTCTTGGCTACGCTCGGTTTTACCAAAGGTTCATCAAAGATTTTTCCAAGATTGAAAACCCACTTTGTAAGTTGTTGGAAAAAAAGAACAATTTTGAGTTTGATGATAACTATATGAAGGCATTTCAATGCCTTAAAGAGAAGTTGGTTACAGCACCTGTCATTATTGCGTGGATTGGCCTAAGCCATTTGAAATAATGTGTAATGCTAGTGGAGTATCATATAAGGCTGTTCTAGGGTAGAAAAGTAGAAGTTGTTTCATCCCATCTATTATGCTAGTAAGGTGTAAAATAGGGCGCAGAAAAACTACACTGTCACAGAACAAGAACTCTTAGTTATGGTGTATGCATTTGAGAAGTTTAGTCTTATCTGTTTGGGAAGAAAGTAGTGGTCCATACTGAGATACTTAATGGAAAAGAAAGATACCAAACTGAGACTTATCAGATGGGTGTTGTTGCTGTAGATGTTTGACTTCGAAGACAAAGATTGAAGAGTTGTGAAAATCAAATAGCGAACCACTTGGCCATGTTAGAGAATAGCCAGTATACGATAGAGAAGATGGATATTGATGATTCTTTTATGGATAAGCATATTCTAGCTGCTGCTCTTCATTTGATACCTTGGTAAGATGATTTTTCTAATCTTGTTGTTACGGACATCATTCTAAATAACCTTTCATTCCATTAGAAGAAGAAGTTTCTCCACAATTATATGATGTATTTTTGGGATGAGCTCTACTTGTTTAGATGCTGTGCAGACAATATCATTATAATTTGTATACCATAGATTGATATGCACAATATTTTGGAGGCTTGCCATGCTTCCCTAGTTGGGGTACTCCATGGAGGTGACCGCACTATTAGAAAGATTTTGCAAAGTGGTTATTTTTGGTCATCACTAGATAAGGATGCTTATGACTTTGTTAATAAATGTGATCAATGTCAAGGTTCAATCTCCAAGCATCCTGAGATGCCAATGACAAAGATTTTAGAGGTGAAATTATTTGACGTATGGGTCATAGACTTCATGGGTCCGTTTATAAGTTCCTATGGCCATAAATGTATCTTGGTTGCTGTGAACTATGTGTCGAAGTAGGTCGAAGCTAATTCCTTAGCAGATAATGAAGGAAAAAGGGTGGTGGCATTTTTGAAAAAGAATATTTTCTCATGATATGGAGTCCCACAAATGATCATAAGTGATGGAGGATCATACTTCTGTAACAAGGTTTTTCGGGCTGCCCTATTGAAGTATAATGTGAAACAACACAAAGTGGCTACTCCATATCACCCATAAACTAGTGGTCAAGTGGAGGTTTCAAATTGATAAATCAAGGTGATCTTGGCTAAGATTGTGAATGTAAATAGAAGTGACTCATCACAGAAGTTTGATGATGCTCTTTGGGCATACCGAATGACTTTCAAAATGCCCATAGGAATGTCACCGTATTAGCTTATTTTCGGTAAAGTTGTCATATACTAATTTAGCTTGAGTACAAAGCTTTGTGGGTGCTTAAAAGGTTGAACATGGATTGAAAGGACGCACCAGACCTCAGATTAGAGTAGTTGAATGAGTTGGATGGATTTTATCTTGGTGCATCTGAAAGAGATGATTTATTTAAGGAAATAATGAAGAAATGTCATTATTGAAGAATTGAGAGGAGGGACTTTCATGTTGGTGATTCGGTGTTGATTTTCCACTTGAGAGTAAAGTTCTTCCCTGGTAAGCTGAAATTGAAATGATCTAGTCCTTTTAAAAATATTCAAGTGCACACATCTGGAGTAGTTGAGTTAGAGAATAAAAATGGAAGTGTTTTTAAAGCTAATGAGCAATGAAACAAGTAATTAATTGGTCCGATGGATTCGGTAAAATGGTTGAGTACAATTAATTGGGTTGTTAAGTATGCAACAATTGTACTTTAGGGAGAAGGAGTGAACAAGCTGACAAGTTGTGGCAGAAAGACTGACGGATTGTCAGTCACCCGATAGGCCATCACAAAGTTCGTCAAAGTTATGGAAAAGAATCAATCATTCTAGATAAGGGGAGACAGGACTCCTGAAGGACCATCAACGTAATAATGGACCGTCACTTAGACTGTTGCAAATTATTCAAAAGTCAATTATTTTGGTTAAGGATAATGGCAATTGGAAAAGACGGTCACATCAATGATGGACTATAAATTGGACCATCAAAGTAAGTCGACTGGTATATGGTTATGGTAATTAGCGATGGCTTAGCTGACGGACCATCAGTCACTTGATGGACCGTCATAGAAACTTTGGGATTTAAAATAATTGGTCGGTGCAAGTTGAGCCCAAATGGGTATTTGAACTAACATAAAGTGTTTTTACATGGTTAAAGTAATCAGTTACATGCACAGTCTTGTCTCTTTAACTTTAAAAATGTTTAAAACTCCTTCACATTTATTATCTTCGAATCAAATTGATTTTTTCTGAGACTCTTCAATTTTTTTTCTTCCCTATTTAATATGTCGTTCATCCCTTCTATTTTCATTAGTCTAAAACTTCAAATGTTTATTCTTTAAGGCAATAAGTTTTAGTTGTTCAAAGGTTGTGAGGTTCTATGAATTGTGAAGAGAAACATTAAGAAAAAGGTATGATTCTAACTTCTTATTTTTGGTTTAAAAGGTTGAGCATGTTATGATGTAAGTACAAAAGCCTTCTGATGAGTATTTTTGAATATAACTATGAATCGAATAGTAGTACAATTTGGCTGGGGTGAAGTCTGAGTAACCCATGTTGTATTATGCCCAAAATTGCTTGAAAAAAATGTCTTGCGGGGTGAAGTTTTTGAATATAAAGTTTAATTCTAGCAGGTATTTGACAAAATACCACAAAGGGAATTAGAAATGTCAAAGGGAAGTGATGACGGCTAAAGTGACATACCGTCAACCCAGTGACAGACAGTCAAAGGAGCCATTACCAAAAGAATTATTGAAATAGGTCCTATTAGCCATCGATCGAAAAGGCAACTGACCTTTGTTCACCCGATGGACAGTCAGCCTGTTAGTCAATGACTCACTATTTCTCTGCTAAGATATGACAAACAAGGCGATAAACTGTCACTCACCCGACGAACCATCATCCTGACAGTTAATTTAAAATAGTAACTCTTTTTTCTTTTTTATTACAAATTGGTGCATATTTTAATTGGTATTTTGATTTAGTATTCCATCTCAGGCACTATGACTCAAAAACTACAATAAAAGAGAGGTGGTGAGCGATCTCAAAAATCCCGAGACACTACCACTTCAAGAGGAAAAGGTAAGAAGGAAAGAGATGATAAAGTACCAATATTCAGCACTCACCAAAATAAGAAGAAGAAGGAAAAACTCTACCAATCTAATGAGGATAGTGAAAGTGAAAGTAGTAGCAACAGAGGTTCTATCCTTGAGGAGGAATGGGTTAACACCTCAAACCTTAACCAGATGGGGGTGTCAAAACCTGAAAAGGGAGATGTAATATGAAGCACGGACCAAAAAGTATGTGTATTAACTATATGAAATATTGAGGGTGCAAAGAAACAATCCTACGATGGGATCCATCCTACGCAAAATAGACCCATGAAGAGTCCCATTGCAGAAGAGTATCAGATAGTCAGTTCTGATTTTCATGAGTACCGAGATTTGGAAAGGAGGTTTAATAAATATGAGCTTGCATGCTTGAGAAAGACTTCAGGGTCGTATTATCCAAACTTGGTACGAGAATTATTTGTTAAATACTTAGCACTATTAGAGAAGGACTGCCCCAAAATCTCCAAAATCGCATATATGAGGAGCAGAATATAGGTTCTTATGAGACGGGTGATAGTTGATACTTCTAACCGCATAACCAATAGAATATTGTTTGGTCTAGACTATCTAGCACTGGCCATTACACTAAAATTAGAGCATCATATGACTACAGTATCTAGCTAAAGGCCTTGGTTGGCTCGGGTTCTCACAAATAATGGTAACCTATCATGGCTTAAATACAAAGAATAGATTGCAAATTCTGCCTAAGTTTTAGGGCTAATTTTTGGTGTGCCATAGTTACATTGAGGCTTATGCCTATCAAAGGATATTCTAACCTAGATAATCAAAGAGTAGTGTTGGTAGCCATTATGATTGAGGGGTTAAGTATTAACTTTGGACACATAATTGTCGATGACATATATGTTCGTGCGAGCAAGGCAATAAATGCGTTACCATTTTTTTGCCTTATCATAAAATTATGTAGGAAAGGAAATGTGCCTAAATTAGAGGAGTGGATAATGAAGTTTGGACATTTATAAGTCAAGACACCGAGCGGACAAAAGTTGATTCCAAGTTTAAGATGCAGCTCTATAAACTGCAAGCATATAATGCAAGACTGCACCCACACTATAGACTTCTGATGAGCCTTTAGGTATGTCGTTGCCTACTTTTAATTATAGACCACAAGGTACTTCTGTAGGATTACAGTCTGTACCTCCGATTGGAGAGACATCAGACACTACTTTTATACCTTAGAGATATTTGGAGTACAAGTTGACTAGGTAAATTTGGCAAAAATGGTGAAAGCTCAAAAGAAGTTTAAGAGCAGCAAATGAGTGCTTGGGCAAAAGAATTCATGCTATTTATAGATAAAATTATTGATGAAGATATTAAACCTTATGTGAACTTGTATGCTAGCATGGATGATATGGAAGAAAGGGTGAACAACAGGTTGAGGGAGCTGTCAATTCTAGATTTTGCAATATTCATGGCTGAATTCAAGCAAGCACATACTGATTTTGATAAATTGAAGAAGCAACCACAACCAAGTGCATTTGATCTTGCATTGGTGGTGAGAGATGAAAAATAAGGACTTATAGACCTCATGGGCAGGCCAGTCAAGGATAAAGGTAAAATAATTATTGAAAGTGGTGACGCACTATTAGAGAGGAAGAAGAGACACCAAAGAAACCAAATTTAAAGAAAGAAAGTTGCAAATAAACAAGATGAGGTGTCCACTATTTTAGCACAAGAAAGTGTGCACATGCAGGAGTCGGTGCCTATTCAGATACCTTCTACTAAGGAGAAAGTTATGTTAAGTACCCCAATTACTGAGGGGGTTTATGCTCCTATAACTGAGGCTAAGGAAGCCTCGCCTGACTCAACTTATTCGCAAGCCTAAGGGATTTTCAAGTATTCTAATCCCTTATACTTAATTTATGATGCATTGAGGAAAAAGTATTTTTATTTAGTGGGGATGGTGTACTTATTACGTGGATTAGGTCACCACAGGGATTTTTGTTGCCTATCTTTTTTTCCCTCGTGTGCTATCTAGTAGAACTGACATGTTAAGGATTTTTTTTTTGTATAATTTTGTTATTATAAATATGTTTTGTAATTTTTTTAATATCTAAAATGGTAAGTACCTTTCATGTGTGTTGGAATATATTGATGTGGTAGGAAGCTGTGAACAGAGATTTATAAATATCCTTTTTTGTCACTTAATGTACATACTATATGATAATTAACCATTGTGGATCTATGATTGACATTTCACTAGAGCAAGCATAAGCATATGGATGCAATTCCAAGAGTCTGTAGTATAAGTATTAGTTCATTACAAGTGTGTGTAAGGATTTTTTGCAGTTCTTACATTGTGTGTGCAATGAGAAGTTTCCCAGTTCATTTGTGTAGAATTGTGGTTGACTAAATAGGATAGTATAATATGCCTCCTTACAAAATGAGTCTACTTAGCCTTAAAAGCCCTACCAAAAAAATGTAATTTTTGCCCTTTTAACCCTCTTTAAGCCTTTTTTACTTATATTATTCATCCCCGATGATTCTTATTCACTTTTTTGAGTGTTAGCATCTGGTTTTAGCCCTGGTCCTTGGTTGGAAATGTGCACCTCAACTCAGGAAAAATGCCTAAGTTGAGGGTGGCTACTATTAGGAAGTTAACAAATGTATCCTATACGACCCTGATCTATTCAGATAATGCATACCTCAACTAATATCATCAACAAAAGTTAAGGGTGGATGATATAGATTGAAAACATGAGGTGTTTTGGGGCCACAAAAGAAATAGTACAGATTGTGAAGGAGGCTGAGAAGAATTAGTCATGGTGAGTGGTATTAAGGACAAGGATACTTGAGTCACTACCCAAAGTCACTATCCAAAAAAATACCTCACCTATCACCAAACCTTTATTACAAACTGTAAAAAGTCTTGATTGATCCATGCTAATCAACCATAGGCTATATAAAATGTTAAGGGAAAGTTTATGGGTGTATGTGTTTTGTTTGTAACTTTCTTTGTGAGATTCAGAGTTCTAGTTGTTAGTCCGCAAATTAAATGAGAAAGTGTGGTGGATTTGCTTGAATGTAAGGGCAAACTGCGTTGTGCTTATCATTACTAATTCTTTGAGGTTTAGTGTCCATGAGTATAGATGTTTTAAATTGTAGAGTAATGCCCAATATAGATCCTTATGTGTTGAAATTTCATTAGTAAGGTGCTAGTTAAGTGGTTGCTTAATATGTAGTTCAACAACTGATTTCCAGTCATTGTTCTTGTCATACATGTGGTTTGGTGTTAAGTTGTTTGAGGATAAACAATTATCATAGGTTGAGGGAGTTGATGTTCTGCCATTTGATGGAATAATTTATAACTTTTACAAGGGATAATTGTATGTTTTTAAACAACTATTTAAGTATTTGATGCTGGATTTTACTTGTTCTCAAGAAATTTACTTGGAAGGAAGAACAACTTAATAAAATGTGAATTAAGAGAATGTGATGATTCTCTTGATGGACCGTCGGTATATCGACGAACCATTATTGTATCCGTCAACCTCAAGTAGAATAATGTAAAAACTAAAAGGCAGCAATGGTCCAATTGACAGACCATCAGGCCTGTAATGGACCGTCGCTGTCTTTGTCAAGCTAAAGAAGAATGAAAGTCATTAGGGATCCCATTGATGGACTGGGTGATAGACTGTCAAGCTTGTGATGGACTGCCACCCTGACCGTAAGGTTGCCGAAACAAAACCTGCTTAAACTCAAGATGCAGTGACGGCCTGACCGATAGACTGTTACTTCAGGGATGTACCACTAGTTTACCCGTCAACTAATGATGCAACAATTTTTATTTGAATTTTAAATTCCCACTCTATTGGAGCCTATAATTAACCAACTTAGGGTTAGATTAGGCATCTTTGGCTGTTGAAACATCATTGTAACATAGAATTCACTAAGAAATAAGTTGATATCTTAGGATTTAATTTTATTTTACCATAAATCAAAGATTTGGAACAAACTCTTGTTTCTTTTGTAAGTATTTTTGAATAACTTATGAAATATACAATGGAATCCTTTTCTTTAATTATGTGTGGCTAAAACTCCCATAACTAGGGTTATGGAAGCCTTGGTGTGATTCATTGCTAGGGTTGTGGGAATAATCAAGTCCTTCAGATTAATCCAATTGCATAACCTTCTCTTTGATTTAATGATTCTTCTTGGTTGTAAACTTAAGGGATGTGCTTATAGACATCACTTGTTTGAGTAGAAGAGTTGGTGTTAGGCAAAGAAAAGAGTTACAAGAAAATAAAAAAAAATAACCTTTGGTTTTATGGTTGACGCCTTCACAGGATCAACTCCTTTAGGATTTAATTGATTAATCCAATCTGCTCTTTAAGTTCAAAAGAATTAAAGTGTAGCCATATTTTAGGGTTAAGAAACAATTAGATGGACTTTATTGCACAATTAGCCTTATAATAGGATTTGTTAAACATAGATTTGAGTTGACCTACAACCCTTATTGTTGAAATACCTTGGTAAACTTAATCCTAGTTTACTGTCTCTCATTGTTTTTAACTTTGAAAACAAATCACTAGCTCATGAGTGAGTAAATTCTAAACAATCTTTGTTCACAATAAAAACCCCTTTATTTTCAAAAACTTTTGATTAACAGTTGATTAATAATAATAAGACTTAGATAACACCGTATTCCCTTTGGGATTCGACCCCAACCTTGTTAGGTTATAAATTTGACAATCACCACTTATACTCTTTTAGGAAAGTTATAATTTGGGTATATCAGTAGGGGAGAATTGAAACACACTGGGTTTTGGCCCTTGGAAATTTCCCTAGCTTTGAGCTCAGTGTCCTATTAAAGACTTAACCAAATGAGTCAAATAGAGTGGGTACAGGTTATGTGATCCTACTCATTCGATTTTCTGTGGATGGTTATTAGGGTTATATTATGGATACGTCTTAGAGGTCCGAGTTATTAAGGGTGGTGATGATTCATTAGGATGATCCTTAAACAAATTAGTAACTTAGTGACTTGACTTGGCTTTGAGTACGAGTAGCTCACTAAGATCTGTGAGGATAGGATACAAAGGTTAGGGTAGAGTCGTATGTTGACTAGTGTCTAATCTCTCTGGGTTCTGACTTGGATACGACTAGACTATACGAGTCATATTTTCACGTCATGAGGGAGATCATGGAGTCATAAGGTGGATAGTGTATGGTCATCCAACTCAATATCTTGGTGACGACTCAAGGGTATGAGTCTTATGTTGTGGTACCGAGTCAAGGGGGTCGACTTGTAAACACTTGTGGTGTTCTTACAATTTTTAGTTGGCGGCACTTTAAACATTTCTCACTTAAACCCTTTTGAACCCACGTCCCTATAACACTTTTGGTTATTCATTCCAAACATTAGAAGGTTAAACATCCTCTTTATTCTCTCAAAATCCTCTCAAGAAAAATTGGGTAGGGTTTCTCCAAAGGGTCATCTAAGGGCTTAAGGATCAATTTCTTTTCGTGAATCTTTATAATTTAGGCATGTGACTCTTCCCACATTTTTATTTTACTAATAACATATGTTTTAATATATGGTTCTCTAGGTAATATTATGGTTTTGAAATAAATTTTGGGGGTTTGGGATGGTCATGGTTGATTAATGTTTCACATGAATTAATTATGATTTTTCATATTTTAATCATGGTTTTCCCCCATGTGAGTGAATGGGAAAGAGGATTTAATTGAGGGGTCATGGTTAAGCCCCATAAATTGATTATTTTGGCTTTGATAATGGTATACCCTTAACCTATTTGTGGAATGGTCAATGACCATGATTTTTTTACATAGTTTGACTATTCTTGGAATTATTGTATTGCATAAATGGTTAAATAAACATGAATTGATTGTGGTTGGATTCATATAGTTTTAGAAAGGCCTTGTGGTCATGGTTTTATTATAAATTATTTTGGTTTAATTGGAAATTGTGGAGTCGTAATAGAATTGCAAGCTCTAACTTTTGTATAA
This sequence comes from Capsicum chinense, assembly GCA_026120095.1. NCBI lineage: Eukaryota > Viridiplantae > Streptophyta > Magnoliopsida > Solanales > Solanaceae > Capsicum > Capsicum chinense. The sequence goes on from JAPEIP010000007.1 coordinate 92,594,004, forward strand.
CGATACCAGTGGTAAATGCCTACTTAAAAAGACTTCATGGTAAATGGTTGAGAATGTGTAAATGATTTTATATGGGCTTAAAGGGGGTTAAATAGCAAAAATTATGTGAGCTAGAGTTCCCAAGGGGATCGACACTAGAAACACATGTTTGCCAATGTTAGGTTGGTCTTGGTGATTGTGTACGTGAAGTCACAATTTATATTTTTAGGATATGCTAGTCATCGCAGATTCTTTTTTTTTTATCGTGCATCTAACACGCACTAGGGCCCTTTTAGCAGGGGGAGCTAAACCTGTATAGCCCTTGGGTAGTTTAGGAAGGTCATACTACACAACCCAGGTTAAGGTTGTAAATGTATGCTAAACCTTGTTTCCTATTCCAGCATGATATATATACATATTTATTTAATTGCATATGGTTATTAATTTGGTTTTGAAATGATGGAATTTTCTTATCTTTATCCCTGAGTTACATGCTAGAGTTCACTCTACTAATCGTCTTTGGGTGTTGTATCACCACACGATGTAGGAACTGGTCATACTACCATCCTTCCTACTCAATGACTTAAATTTGGGGACAGGTTATTAGTCGGATTCAGTGGTGAGCTTCTATACTCTAGAAGACCCCATTTTATGTGATGGAATTCTTTTCATTTTTGTTATTTCCTTGGTTCTAGTATTTGCTATAGCCGGGAGCATGTCTCGGACAAATATTTCTAGATTTTGGTTAGAGGCTTTGTCGGACCATCATGAACATGGATGGTGTCGGTATTTGTGTTAACATAGGTATTGGTATTTCCATTAGGACTTGTATTTGTTGGGTATTTGGTTATGATTGTTTGGTTTTGGTTATAGACTTACTTTACTGCCCTTAGATTATCATTGCTTTATCTTATTATATGATCAAAATTCACTGACATCGGGGGTAGGGTAGTTAACGGTAGGGTATTGGGGTGTTCTCTGGTACTAGTTGGACTTGAGATACTCGACACAACTAGGCCTCGGTCCAGGTCATGTCAATAACTATGATAGAATAATACCTCTTTTTTGTCACATGGTCTGATACTTTTAGTATTGTATGGTCCACTTGGTATTGACCCTTAGCTTACATATTCACCTTCTTATGTCTACAACTCATTTTAGGATAAGGATACTTGTCTACCTAATATAGCCTTGGGCTAACATTAGTAATACCTAGTATAGATTTGAGTAGTACCTTTTGATAAATATTTCATACCTTAGTTAATGCTTTAGTAGCATGGTTCTTCTTATTTATTTTCATTCCTAAATTTCTCTGTCCATACATATATTTATATTCACAATGCTTGGTACATTGTTGTGCCTTTAGTTATGACTCAATTAATGTTCCAGTTTAGTAAACTTATCTTTAAGGGATATAATTACCTATTTATACAGTTACACTCTTTTATAGTTACTGGCGATGGTATGTATTTTTCATCACAAGGGCAAGATCATATATTGTGGTATGATTTCAAGAAAAATTCATCAATTTTTACTGCTATTTGCAAAAGTGTATTTATTATGATCCTTTTATCTTTAACTAATTATTAAATTGAAGTAGTATCACTCTTACTATTGGCTCACAAATGTTTAAGACAAAGATGAATTCTTTCTACTACTTTATTCTTAGTTCGATCTTGGGCACTGGAATTTAATAATTACTACCAATTTGTTTTGGTTGGATTTTGAGACTTATTACTCATGCTTATCTCCGATACTATATGGAGTTGATTTATTATGGATTATATGAAAGTTTTGATTAAGGATTAAGTAGTGTATATAACTGTCTCAAGTCATCTATGAGCCCCTCTGTCTGTGAGCCACTGTTTTGGAGGAGAATGGTCATTGTGATCCTTTCTTTCTAAGCTACTGAGCTAAAAGAGGAGTATACACTTATGTGATATATGGTACATTATTTATCTTGCATCATATGGTTTTCCATGACATTGGTTCATTCATATGCATCACCTATCACTAATATGATTATTTGTTGTTTATAGTTACTAATCTTTTAGTTGGTCAGTTAGGTTATCTTAGACATGGTGTAACTTTTGAGCTTATGGGGGGCTTATTATGGTTATTTATGATGTTGGGTACCATTTAAGCTCATGGGGATTTGGTTAGGTAATCAAATAGTTCATACACTTTATCTTGTGGCATGAGGGGTATTGGCATGTATTGGATTTTAGATACAACTTGTGGTCCCTTTCTCCTTTAGCATTACTATTCATGGTATTATATTATCTTCCTAATCTCTTTCTTTATGAAGGATATTTGGTTCATTCTACTATTAGTATTTTACTTTAGTGTGGTTCTTATAGTGATAAGGCTATAAGGCTAGCTCTTTTGCATAAGAACCTTTATGATTGGCTACGTATTTAGTACTATATTATATTCCTTTCTTATTTAGATATACTTATTGTATTTCATTTAATAGTTTGATGGATGTAAGGTATAGGATTGACTTACTTCTTATTTATACTTGTCTTATTCTTTAAATCTCACTTGACTTACGCCTACTAAGTAGCATGTTTTTTTTCTCATACTCTATTTCTGCATTCTATAGATTGTAGTATGAGTTCTTGCCGCTGACTTGTGCAACACTTGGAGATATCAGGGGTCGCAAATAATTTTTGGAATCTAGATATTTTAATTTTCTCTATTATTTGATGGATTGATCGTTATTTTATTATTTAGAGATTGTTCATATACAAACATACACATACACATGCACACATATGCACATATACGATGAATAACTTATACTCATGTTATGCTAGTGGCTCTTGTACTAAAATCACTAGGTCTTGGGGAATATTTTCTTTCTTCTTGTTCTCTTACTCTTTTTATTTAGTTTTTGTTATCTTTTCTTATAGTAGCCCCGTACTCATATATATATATATAGTCGTGGATTCATGGAGGCCTCACTAAAGGAGTGGAGCAGACATCAATTATACATTGATAATATATAGATATATTGTTATGGTATTATCGATGACTCACTGAGTGACTTAAGGATAAATGTAGACATAAAAAATACCATGATATTATGTGGGCATACTGTGATTATAGTATAGAGGTCCCATTGAAAGATTGGAGCAAAAATTAATGTTACCATGACAGTATATAGATATATTTTTATGGTATCCTTACATACAAAAGAAAATATAATGATACCTTGTTAGTTTATACATATACTGTGATGATATAACGGATATCTCATTGAAGAAGTGTACCAAATATCAATGATACCCTGACAGTATATAAATATAATGTAATGGTCAAAATTTGATGTCGCTCAAATTACACCTCACAATGAGATATAACGTAGTCTTTGAATCAAACATAAATACCAACTATGTTCGGATCAATCCTATTGGGAATATGGCTAGGAGCTATGGAAATGGGATTATTTAATCTATTAATCAATTATTTTCTAAAGTGGGATTGAAAGTATCAAGTAGAAAGATTCTAGTAACCAAGTAATAAGTAACGAATTTATGTTGTTCTTAGTTAGTGAGAAAGTTTACGAGGATTATGTTCCCCATGATTTTATAAAGCAGTAGGCGTGTTAACCAATCATTATCCTGATGTTAAACATGAAAATAAGTAATTTAATTTTCATCTAAATGGTTGATCCCCTAGATGGATGAATATCACCATACGACTTGGTCTGTCTATGAGTGTTTGCTTTACTAACGCTTACCCTTGATCGTAAACTAGCTATCAAATTAGGGTTGGTATCCTCAAATATTCATTCTTACATCCCTTTTCCCATTCATTACCCCTTTGTTCCACCAAGTAAGAAAAATGTAAGTTTTAATGTTGGCCACTGTTAAAAAGCAATCATTACAAAGAAAGAACAATACATGTATAAACACCACTCAAGAATCACTAAGTACTTTGCCTACTTTGCTAATTCATTATGGTTCCCACGACCATAGTTATAATATTTAGCTACTCATATTAATAAGAACACAATAAGAATTTGTAGACCAAATTACATTTACGAACTTATAAATTGAGTAGAAGAAATAAAGAATCTTGACTTATCAAAGAATGTAAGAATAAATAAATAATTATGGAGAAGAAAAGAATACAACAATTTTCTAAAGCCTTAATGTGTCACAAACCGATTCCTTAGGTCATGATGACACTTACTATAGCCATAAGTAGGTAAACCAAACAATAGCTTTGAATTCTTAATAACTGGTGAAATAGATAAATCAAAGTGAAAACTAAATAAAATGGAGAAAAGAAACCTGAAGAAAACCCGGTGAGTCCAATACAAGAGCTACTAAAAGAACAATAGTACAAGGTAAATATGATATAAAGAGACAAAACTGTCCATATAATAAAAAATAAAGATCATCTAAAAAAAAGAGGGCGAGCAAGTATAACTTAGGATGCCATAATTTCAACCCAAGTGCTTGACCTATAATAGCTCCACGCAATGTACACATCATTGACAGAAAATAGTACTATGATATTTAAGGTCCAGAAGTGTAGTGTGAGTGCTATATACAAGGTACGAAGTAGGCATCGGTAGTCTAAGATCTAAAGATAATGCATGTATAAATAACAAATAAGGAAAGAATGCACATAATTGGCAACTAACTATGAAATGAAATGTAGTAAGTAATCAAAGAGATAAAGGAAACTACTTTACTATACTAGTAACGAGGAATGATGGCGTGATACACCAAGTAGTTAAACAGTATACTATATTAGTTCAAAGGAAAAGATATACAATAATAGTATGAAGAAAGAGATATATACTAGTAGCACAAATAAAAAGGTATATACAATAGTAGTACCAATGATGAAAGTCATATACCATATGATTAACGAAACACGATGGTTTCAAACAGAGGGAGCTAGCCTACCAACTTAAATATCATGAGTATTACAATATCAAGAAGGGATATATCTCTAGTATAATTAAGATGTCTAACCATAATATTAATAACCATAAGATAGTCAAACAATAATAAAGCTCACTATAATAAAGATGAAAAGAGCTCATAAGCATAACTACAAACTCGGGTACCAATCCATAACAAGTATGCCCCAAACTATACAATAGTATTTAAACAATAACATTGCTGGCTAGATCAGACAAATAATAACCTAACAAAGTCCCCATAAGCCCCTAAGTTACAAAAAATCATCAAGTAACCAGCAAACATAGCCTATACCTACCCATCCTCTATAAGACTAATAAATACAAGTGTCAGATAATTATACTAAATTATAAAAGAATACATTAATTTTCTCCTACCTTCACATATCACAACCCAATTTCTCAAGTCATGTGGGAACCTGATAGAGCCCACCAATAGGTAAGGCAAGCCATAGCCTAGAATAATAAGCAATGGATTAAATAGAAAAATAAGTAAATCCTTCCCAAAACTTGGTAAGGCTAGTACAAAAGCTACTTATAGAATAGGGGTACAAGGTAACCACTATACATTTAAATAGAAATTTCTATGAAATACAAAATAAAGATTAACTTTACAAACAAGGGTTAATCAGAACAACTCTAGACTCTCGGAATTCATCCAAACTCTCAGATGAATAGCATCTCAGAAAGATGAATATGTGATTTGTGAAAACTTGTACAACAATCTGTATGGTGCAGAAGTGTAGTATAAGTACAACACATGATGTATTCAGTAGGCATCAACTGACTAGACTCCAACAATAATGCAAGTATTAATATAACACAGGGAGAAAATAAATATAAATAGAAACTAACTAAGAAATAAAAAACAATAAGGATAATAGAGAGGTGAAGGTAATTACTACACTCTACAAGTAACTCAAAAAAATGATCGGATACACAAAGTAACTAAATAATATACAATAGTCGAATAAAGGAAGATATATGTAATACTAGCATGAAGAAAGAGATTGTAACACCCCGATTCGCTGAATTGGAATACTACATGGTGCTCATGACCCCGAGGGGCCACAAGCTAACCCATGACTAATATCTGTAACTATAAACTGCATAATATCTCATAAAATATGCAGAAACATGAACTGTAAGGCCATAAGGTTCAATACTGATACATATCTGAAAAAAATATAGTATAACAATACCAAAAAAAATATAAATACTAAAGTCTGAACATCTCATTTGACATCTAGTCTAAAAGCCTCTAACTGAACTGAATAAGGAGTTGATGGGACATGTCCCCAACTAACTCCAACTACTGAAATAAACTAAAAACTTAAATAGAAATGAAATCATCATTTCCTCAAAGGATGAGGACTTACGTCCAACTCTGACTGCTGATCCTGGAATCTTCTGCTGAATTGGAGCTCATGCCACTGAACCTATAGTATAACATAAGAGAAAGCACCATAGCACAAATGCGTTAGTACGTCTGACTGTAATGAGTATACGAGTGAGGTAGGCTAAATTCAAAGGGTTATATGCATGAAAAATACTGATTGATATGAACGTGAGAGTACATACATGTATACGTAACTGTAACTGAACTTGAGGAGATACTGACTACTGAGTCTGAATACTGACAACATAAGTGTACTGATAATGAGATTCTGAAAGACTAAGTTTACTGATATTGATATGTAAATCACTAATAAGTGATGGATTTGATACTATATTACTGATATACTAAGAGACTGATATTTCATTACTGATAAAAAAATTATTGTTTCTGATAGTTTGAATTATGAAGAACTGGTCTGATTGACTATATCTGACAATCCTAAAGCTGAGTACTGATAGCATGAGTTCTGATAACTTTTGTTATTAATAGCATAAGTGACTACATCTAACAGTCCATAAATTTAAAGAAAATTATCTGAGTTCAATTCTATTTCTGAGTTGACTGTATATGACAGTCCTAATATACTGAAACTCGAAGAACTATTTGAGTTCAATTCTATTTACGAGTTGACTGTATCTGACAGTCCTGATATTCTAAAATCTGAAGAATTATGTGAGTTCTTTACTAAGACTGGGTAGCTATAGCTGACAGTCCTTAAATCTATAACTGAAACTATGGGAAATAGTATTTAACCAACATGCCCCTTGTATGCCATTATGGCTAAGCTGGGGTCCAATCTTTTCCCCGACTAGAGGGGTATCAATACCACGCCACTAGTAAGGACAACTGTGAGTGACCCTTATCTGGCAGGTACTCAATGAGAATGGTGGGACCCTAAACTGACGGGTTAAGCCACCTCATCAACCCTAATATGATTGGTTAAGATGTCTTAACTTATGCTGGCTATGTAGTTCTAGAACACAAGGATTGCTACTAAGAATCACACCCTGAACTAGCGGGTAAGTTCCCATCCTTTGGTTCACTCGGTGCTAACTTCTACTTCCATCTGAAGGACACTAAACTGAATAACAAAGCTAAACTGAATAACTAAACTAAACTGATTAACTAAACCTATATTGATTAACTAGACTGATACTAGTGGTATTATTTAGTAGAGCTAAACTAAGTTTACTAGATTCCAATGACTAACTGAATGTACTGAATCCTGAGGACTGTTTGAGAGTACTGAAGTTACTAAGATTAACTGTGACTACTGAGGTTACTGAAGTTACTGAGCACTGAGATTACTGAGATTACTGGACTATTGAGATTACTGAGATTGACTATGAATACTGAGGTTGCTAAAGTTACTGAGCACTGAGATTACTGAGATTACTGAGGTTGCGGAAGTTACTGAGCACTGATATTATTGAGATTACTGAGTTTTCCTGAGTCACATGACTGACTGAATTCTATAGATCATGGCTTGACTGAGAGTATTGTGAAAACATGACATGGCTCTAGGCACACAGCTATATTTTTCGGGTACAAGTACCCCCAAGACTCGATGGAAGAAAACTGACACACATGACTGACTTGATCATAGGAATAGAGTCCATAATATATAATATCATAAGTAGGGATCTCATACTATGCATGGTTATCAATAATGTGTTGCATGGAAAGGATTTCATATCACATGGAAGTACTTGCACAATCTTAATATCATGTTCATTGCGTAATCATATTGGCAACACATACTAATAGCATAGAAGTTCATGTGGATTGCATGGTTATCATGCATCTTGTTCATAAGTAGGATTTGCAAGTAAACATAGTATAATCTTATAATAATAATTAATGAATATTCCAACAACATTTACAAGGCACATTAATAACATAGAAGTCATTGGAACGTAAGGCCATATCATGAATCCTTCACTTAGTCATAATTTATCTATATCGCATGATTTCTAGTTCCTTAGGCATTTTATCAAACACCTTACATGCACACCTTAAGCATAGGTGAAATCATCAAATTATACATCATGAACAATCAAATTTACATGTTTCCGACTCATATGATATCATGAATTCATAAAAATATATAAAGATTCCATCTTGGAAATCACCCAATATCAACAACATGATCATCAACACCAACAACATAGAAATCATACTTTATAATAAAAAAAGGGTTTTTGAGCCTTATGGATGAAAGGGATCCATAAATCAACTCACGCATACAGGCATATAGCAAAACAAACAAGCATCAACATGGGTATGATCATATCACCACAATCAATCAAGCTTTTGTATTTGAAAGATTGATTCTTGAACTCTATGAACAAATTAAATTCATAGATGAACACTACGCATACCTTAGAAGAAAGATTCTTGATGATTGACGAAGGAATTTCCTTGAAATCGGATCTTCAAGATTACTTATGAAACCCTAGTTGTTTTTCTCCTTTAGTGCTCTTGGATGATGAGCTTTGAGATGAAAATAGGGTTGCAGTATGTTAAGAAGATATAAATTTCATAGGGTTAAGTTTAGGGACGTGTAAGAAGTATTTAAAGACTTAATTTCCTTTAAAATAACTTAAGACAGAGTGTTTTTGATACCTGGAATTGGCTTAGGTGGCGCTCAACTGATCGCCCATTCTTGGGTTGGGTGGTGCCTAACCAATCGCCTATGCTTGGGTTAGGCGGCGCCTAACTAATCACCTATGCTTACTGCCTCTCGCAAAAATGGGCATAACTTTTTGCTCGAGTATTGGATTTAGGCAAAATTGGTATCACTGGAAAGTTAATTCAATTATATACAATTTGGTAGGTAGAAATATGCAGAAATACCACATTAACATTGAGTTATACTCATTCAAAATTGACCCTCATAAAATCAAACACTAAAACTAGATGGATTAAAAAATTCTTATCTTGTATTACCTTAAATGACTCATATGAACATGATTAATGCATCATAAGCTATCTTATCACTAGCATACTCATTGTAAGTCATGCACTAAAGTGCTACTCATAGGATAGGAGGTTTCATACATAGGAAAAATAGTTCATCTCCTATCTTAGAAACATACCGGGTATTACAATATCTCCCCCTTGGGAACATTTGTCCTCAAATGGAAATTAACTGAAGCGGGAGGGATGATAAGATGAATATGTACAAGACATACACTACTAAAACATGGGTTCATGACTGGCATGACTGAAAGTTGAGCACAACATACTGAACATGCATATCTGATGCATGGGAAACTGAGTCATGGATATAAGACTGAGGATTCTAATAAAGTAAGTTTTCTCAAAATGATAATGCATATCTGATGCACAACTGAAAAGCGGAATCTATGCATATCTGATGCATGATTATATGACTGACATGATACATGAATCCATGACTGAAAGTACTGATAAGCTGATCACACATTATCTGATGCATACATTAATGACTAAGCTTACTCATGAACATGCAATGGTAAAGGTATCAAAGTTTGAACTGAAAACTAGCATGGAACTGAATACCAAGTTTGGCACTGAAATATGAACATGAGAACGAGTAAGTTTAAGGAAAACTATTACCTTGAACTGATAATACCAATAAATTTGAGATTAATTACTCTATATGCATGATTGGAAACATGAGAACATAACTAAGTATGGGATGTGGTAGAGATACTGAATATCATGATTTGAACTGAATCTTGAAAACATGGCATACGACTGAAGTTGGAGTTTGAGGGTTAACTTATGAATACTAATTTTCCAAACTGGATTAATCAACCGAAAAGAGAGCAGTATGTTTATGTCATGAAAGTTTTAGGGGTATGGTATATGTCCCCCTTGGGATACTATGTCCCCTAAAGGATACTAACTTGGATGAGCTACTGAGGGAAGTTGAGGTGATGCGCAAGACACCTAGAAATTGAGTCATGACTAAATAGAAATGATCTAAAATTGAGACATGATACATGAACTGAGCTGAACACAAGTGTATAAATACACTAACTTATCTGATTAACTATATAACTGATAGCTGAATACTGGATATGCAAAGCTAAATTGTACTTAGTATGAATAGTTGGGCTGAGATTTTTGAGTTTTATGCATAGGACATAAGGACTAACTAAGTAGAATGAAGTATCTGACCATGGATTCATGTAGTCTGTATTATTTTCGAATGCGAGACCAAGCGTACGACATGGCTCTGAGGTATTCTATAAATTGGAGTACTGAAACACTGATAACTGAGTACTAACAACCTGAATGCTATGGTAAAGCATGTCTGGAACTGAACTGAGTTTTAAATCTAGTTGTTGAACTGAAGATGACATTATAACTAAGCCTATAGCTTGTACGGAAGTACTGAATTCAAGGACTAAATACTGATCACTGAGTGTTGGATACTAAAACTATAATTGAGTTGGCAACTGAGTTTTTTGATGACTACATGCTGGGGAATAACATAAGTCAAGGATCTAAATGTACACTTACACTTTGTACTTTCCCAACTTCTAAATACAACCTCTTGCTAGACGTTTACTTGAACATTTATCATGGCATTCAAGCCTATCTTCATAACTACACCCTCATGCAAAGTAAGCATGTAACAATCTTCTCTTATCTAAACAACTGCTCATCACTAAACTGTTTCATAAGAAGACCTAACTGGAGGAGTAAATTAGGAGGACTTGAAATATGAATAGATACAAACTAAACTTTACACATGACTGAAACTTGAGGAATAAAATATCAATAGTTTGGATTTAACAATAAGGTCTGAACTGAGGATATACATAATGTAGTCTAAATGTATCTGATTTGTAGGGGCATAGCATAAGTCATGGAAGTTAAGTATACTGGAAAGCATGATATGCGTACATGAGTCACGAGCTGCATGACCTGAGTCTAGAGTTTTCTGTACTCGTGGGACATGATCCGAATACTGAGGGAGCTAGAACTGAACCCCTTTTACTGGGAACTGAAGGTGCACATAATCCTATGAAAAGTATGTGAAAGTAGATTGGTCTCATGGAACAAGACTCGTACTGTGGAGTAAAAGGGACTCCTTATATCAGAAGCATTGAAATATCGGAGGAAGATAGGTATAGTATAATTGGGATACCTGATCATAATATGAATAACCATAAGATAGTCTAAACACAAATGTGACATCCAAGTTTCTTTTTCTTTAGACCCTCCAAGAGTTAGGTAATCAATTAACTAAGTTTCTAATATTTGTGTCAACACTACCAGTGGTAATGGTCCAGGTAACGAGTCATAAGGTCACATAATGATTTATTGGAAGGGACCTATTGTTCAAATAAAGAGGTTGCCCATGTGTTCTACTTTGATCATGAGTCTTAGTCACGAATTGTGATGATGGGTAACGAGTCTTGATGAGTGACTTATGTTTATAATAATAAAAGATGGGATTTTGACGCCCAAGCCATGAGTCCCAGCGATAACTTACAATCAGTTGTCATGAGTCATTAGCCGAGTTGTGATAACGGGAACTTCTTTTTCTAGACCATTTTAATTTTATTGTTTTTGTCTTTTCCTCTCTTTACACTTTACCGATGAATTAAAATCACTAATGACCCCTTTACCGCTAATTATCAAATAAAAACACTACTTTTTCTTCTTTAACTATTGAGGTAAGAGAATAATAGGGTTTTGCATGGGATTCAATATTCAAGCTCCAACCTTCAAATTTATTTTAGTTTATTATGTATTTTCGGCATATCTCTTACCCCATAATTTTATTTCTTATTTTGGTATAACTTGTTTTAATATTCATACAATTTCATTGTTGGGTTTGGAATTTGTTTGAGGTACTTTGATGTTGATTACTTAAAATGTTTTTCACATATTTAAATATTCTATTCATTGTTTAATTGAATTTTTTAGGATTTAGTGGGTGCATGGTTATAGGTAATAGAATGGGGAACATGGGTTTCCCTAAATTGTTGGATTTCTAGCCTGATAATGGAATCAACCTTATTACACCTTTATATCTTTTGTTTTGAATATGGAATTTTCCTGATTTAATTTATTTTTAGAACCGTGCACTATATTAAAGGAAAATAGTTAACAAAAATAGTTTTGGTAAGCCCTTGGTGGCCATGGTTTGAATTTTTAAATGAAACATGTAGTTGAATGGTTAATTGGGTTGGTATGAAATAATTATAATTAAGATTGCAAGCTTGATCGATGTGATGAACCATGTTTGTAAATGCAATAATGAATGACTCTTGGGTTATTGATTGCGTTTATGTGTAAACTATTTTAATATTGTAACGCACCAGAAAACGGGTCCTGGAGCGTCACATGGTGCTTGAGGCTATGAGTATCCCCAAGCTAACCCTTTAAGCCATTTTCATTTAGTTCAACACAAATCAATGGGGTTTTCATAAATAACCCTCAAATATTAATAGAGTACTCATCATCCAAGAATAAAAGAATTTCAGAAAGATAACAAAATATGACTTATTAGTCAACTCCCAACATCTATATTAGTATGACAAGCCTCTAAGAAAATCAATAAAACTAGCGAGCCATTGAGACATGCCGCAACTGACTCATACTCAGTTATCAAATATAAACAATTTCGTGAAACCAACATCAGACATCACATACTCATAACATGAGGACTCACTACAACAGAGGACATAGAGCAGCATTCTTGAAGAATCACTGTCAAACCTGGAACTGAGATCAGAACCTATATTTCGAGAAAATGCAGCCCACATCCAAAGATGTGGGTAAGTACCATAGAAAAGAACCGAGTATATGTGGGTGTATGTAGTTGTATAAACATCATCAACATAAATATTTATAAGAAATATGTTGGATGTAGGAAAGACTCATATAGCCCGAAAAAAATCATCATAATCATGAGAGGATGAAATAAGTACAATAACACATGTGAGTCATTATATAATTTGTCAATCACTTTCAGTTCATCAAGAATGTCAATTCTCATAATTTAAATATCATTTAAATCTTTTGAAAGAATAACTTTCACAATTCCACTTTCAAATCACTTCACTATTCACCATAGACACAAGGAAGCACACACACACTGGGAGATCCTATAACTGACATAAACCATGTGAGCTACATGGAGTCCAACGTACAACCCACATTTAGGAGAGCCGTCCTATCCTTGCCATCGGAGTAGGACTATCATTATCAAATCCACACAAACTAGTGATCACTATATAAATCAGCCTCAGGCTCACTCCTATGGGGGAACGTAGTTCTAGGGAAGTAAGGTCGCATTATACCTCCCACTCGATGCTAAAGATTTCTCCCAAACTTAGTTCAGATTATTTCAAAGACAAACCATAACAAAACAATTTCAATAATATATAAATATACATCGGGAGCCATCATGCTTCCCATCTATCAAAATTAACCACATTATCAGTTTTTTTCACACTAAAGTTCAAAATAACTCTGTTAAGACCAAAATGTCAAATTATTCAAAATATCTCAAATATTCAATATCAACGTGCTTATAACACACACTTTCTAAAAAAACATAATTTTTAATGGGGATTCACGACCCAAATATCAAAATCATGATAAATATCATTCAAGATTCATGCTTTATATCTCCAAACATGTAAATTCATCTTTCAGAATCATAAAAATCAAGATTTCATAAAAATCATCATAAGATATGGGTTCTTGCTTCAAATTCGTAAAAAAATCAAATAAAAATCATGCCTTTGTAAAGAAAATTACTTTTTGGCATAAGATCGAAAAAGAGTTCTTGTTGAAAAACCCCACATACCTTGAATGATGAATTTTAGATTGATACTCATTTTTGAGATGTTAATCGTGCCTTTGAATGATTGTTCTTGGAGTTCTTGAACTAGGAACTTAGAATCTTGAATAAATTTGCAGAATTAGTGGTGAACTTTAGAGGTTCTTGAAGTTGGATGTAGGAGCTTAAGGTTTTCTTTTTGAGGGAATTTGATGAAATATAACAGATAATGCTTCTAATAGGCTTTAATATAGGGTTTGGATGGATTTTCAGTGAGGGTAAATGACCAAAATGCCCCTAAAAATCAAATAATTCTCGAATCTGTCCTTTTGTGGACTGTTTTGATAGTCTGAAGTAGATCAACCATAACGTTTTACACTGATATCTAAATTGGATGAAACCAATTTCATTAGAAAAAGGACTATCATATATTTCTGTTGATATATAGTATCTCACCCAGATCATTGTGTATGTGGAGTCATGGTTGTTTGAAGTTGACCCAAAAATTCACTTTTGGTAGGATGAAGTAGATTGACCTTAACTTTTTGATCCAATAGACAAATTGGATAAAACCAATTTCATTGGCAAGAAAACTCGCAGAGCTTTCTGTTGATATATAGTAGATCACCTAGATCATTAGGTACAAGGATTTATGATTATTTAAAGTTGGAGGAAAATACGCCAGGCCTCAGTACTTTTTCCTGCACGTTTTACTGTTCACTACTATTCACGGTTCGATCGGAATGTTTATAACTCGTCGCTCGGGTGTCCGTTTTGGATGATCCACATATTGTTGGAAAGATTATTCAATACTCTAGGCAATAGTGGGTTATAATATAAGACATTCTGCATGAAAAATTTATAATTCATCCTAGAAGATAGAACCCAACACATTTATGTACAAAATTTCAATGAAAAATTTCTCGGGGTATTACAAATAAGATCTTAAAGGGAATTATGTCTCTCATTGTGAAGGTAGAGGTCCTTAGGGCACTAAAACTAGATAGCACCTTTTACAACATAGGGGTCTATATGTTCGTGCATATGGAACATACGATATATTTAGGAATAGCTATCGCCTTGGTCTCTTTAGGGCTTTCTTTGAATTTTCCTAATTTGAATGCACTAAGGACCTTTCAGTAGGGAAGATGAATATATATATCCTATGGTAGCCCTTAGGATGGAGCGATCTACACAATTCAAGCTAAAGTTTTAAATCTCATGTTCATGAACCTTGTCCCTATCTTCGAATCCTATATATGTACACATGAATGTGTTCTTATCACTATTGGATATGCAATTATTTTATAACTTTTCCTTAGTTACATGCCAATACTTATTCAACTAACCATCCCTGGATACTGTATCATTTTATGAGGTAGGGTGTGAGGGTTTTTCTATTACTTTTATACGACATTAGCTTATGTGGTTAATTGGTTGAGTTGTTGTGAATTTGTAAGATTCCATCTTTCTGAAAGCCCTACCATTTTATTTTATTTCTTTAATTGTGACTTTTCTTGTTCATGGTCGAGGGCATGTCCAAACCTAGGTTGGTATTATATTTTTAGACGTATTTGTGGACTGTACGAGATTGATTTTTTATTTTAATTCTTAAAAATTTTTGCTGGTCTATCTATTTTTCTTATTATTGGTTTTTTGGTTGGCTTCTACTATTTGCAGTTATATGCTCTTGAGGTTAGGCTATGGGGGTGGCCTATATCCTACGGTTGGCTTGATATACCCGTGATGACTAGGCCCTAGTTTGGATCATGAAAATCATGGTATCAGAGCACGGTTTAGGGTCTTTAAGTGTCCGTAAAGTAGTGTCGTGTAAAATATGTTGTATGGATGAGAAGTATTCCATACTTATATGAGGGAGGATACGAACTATTTAGGAATTTTTCCTTTTCTTGTAGTATCATGAAACTTTACCAACTTCTGGTTTGCTTGCATTTTCGATCATACCTTCTCGAAGACACAAATTTCATCAAAACTCTACAGGAAACTCTATCCCACCTGAGGTAAATATCGAGGGGACTCATCCCATTTATGCAGTTTAAAACTAATCTAGGGTCTCTATTCCTGATTGTACATCTCTATGTAGGGTCTCTCTGGTCCTTAGTAGTCCTTCTACAACTTCCTGGGTTGGAGATACTTATGATTAGCATCCCTAGGGACATATTCCTAATATGGAGTTCCTTTAGTCCATTCATATACTTGCCCAACTGATTGACTCGAATTCATATTAGTCTAATCGTGTTGGTCCTAGTTCTTATTCATTTGAGGTCACTCCATCTAGCCAGTTCATGAGGTAAAATCCCCCAGCCTTTATAAGATCTAAGGTTGAGGAGTATCCTCACGGGTTTATTGATGAGTTGGAGAAGATTTTAGGGTGATGCATGGTAATGATTCTAAGGTTGTAGAGTTTGCTACATATCAGTTCAAGGATGTACCTTATTAGTGGTATAAGGAGTGGGAATATATGAAAGGGGATGATGTTAAGTTGGCAGTGTGGGATGAGTTTTTGGGTACCTTCCCTAATGACTTCTTTCCTCAGGAGATAAACAAAGCTAAGGTAGAAGAGTTTGTGAACTTGAAGTTGGGCAAGATGAGTATGAAGGAATATGCTCTGAAATTTCAGCAGTCCCATAACTTTGTATTGGAGTGTAAGGCTACAATATTGAATAATTGTATAGACATCTCCATATTGGTAGTTTATATAGGTAGAACAATAAGTTTAGATATTTAGAGCAGCGTAGGGGTTAGCAGAATAGTAAGAAAGATGGAAGACAGTCAATCAAGAATAAGAATTGGTGAAGCTCTTATTCGACAACTAGTACTCCTTATCATAATCTCTTTGGTGATCATCGTTGTTAAGCTAGTAGTGGTCCTCAGGCTTAAGGTGATGAGTTTTAGGTTTATGAAGCTCATTCAGTCCCACCTTATCGTCTATGTTGATTTTGTGGGCAGATTCACTATGGATATTGTGAGGAGAGGAGAAATTAGTGTTTTAATTATTGGTCAACCGATTCATATACATAGAAATTTCCCTTTGGCTAAGGTTCCCACTAGGGTTAGTAAGGTTCTGGTCGTCAATTCTTTAACTCATGCATCTAAAGGTTTTTCTATAGGAACCGACACTAGACAAAATCATCTTTATGTACTTGCCACTCTGTATGAATCCTAGGCATCCTCATATGTTGTTAATGGTATGTTATAACTTTTCTCTTGTGATGTTTACTTATTGCTTGAACCAGGTTCTACCCTATCTTATGTGAACTCTTATGTTGTTGTTCACTTTGGTTTTGGTGCCAAAAATATTTCTTCCCCATTTTCTGTGTCTACTCTAGTAGGTGATTCTACAATTGCTAGAAAAGTTTTTAGGGGCTGTGTGGTGTCCATCTTTCATAGGGAGACATTGGTGGATTTGATAAAGATTGATATCTTAATTTTTGATATTATCTTAGGGATGGATTGGATTTATTAATTCTATGCTTGTCTGGATTTCTGGACCCAAATGGCTAATTTCCATTTACTTAATGAACCAGTGATCGAATGGGAAGGGAATTTTTTAGTACCCAAAGGGAGGTTTATTTCCTTTCTTAGAGATCTAAAGTTGATTTCAAAGATTTTTCTTTACCATCTAGTTCATGTTAATGAATATAACTTTGGATATCCGACTTTGCAATCTGTTCCTATGGTTAATGAATTTCTTGAAGAGTTTCCTATTAATCTTGCTGAATTTCCACCTGATAGGGAAATAAATTTTGGGATTGATCTTTTATTGAATAACCATCTCATTTCCATTCCTCCAAGTTTTATTCGGCTGAACTAAAGGAGATAAAGGATAATTTAAAGGGTATTCATAATAACGGTTTGGTTCATCCTAGTGTTTATCTGTGGCGGCACATGTACTTTTTGTGCAAAAGAAGGATGGGTCTCTTTGGATGTGTATTGACTATCACCTGTTGAATAAGGTGATAGTGACAAATAAGTACCCTCTTCCTAGGATTGATGATCTTTTTGACTAGCTCCAAGGTTCTAGTTGTTTCTCTAGATTAATGTTCGTTCGGGCTATCATTAGTTGAAAATTTAGGAGTTCGATATTTTCAAGACTTCTTTCTAAAGTTGATATGGTAATTATGAGTTCTTGATTATGTTATTTAGGTTGACTAATGCCTCGTCTTCTTTCATGGATCTCATGAATTGAGTGTTCAGGATAATTTTTGACTTGTTTGTTATAGTTTTCATTATTGACATCTTGGTGTACTCTAAGAGTGAGGAGGATTATGCCAATTACCTATGAATTATGTTGTAGACTCTTAAGGACCAGATATTGTATGCAAAAATTTCTAAGTGTGAGTTTTGGCGAAGTGATATGCCCTCTCTTGAGCATGTTATTTCTAGTGTGGGGATCAAGGTAGATCGACGAAAAGTTGAGAATGCTAAGAAATGTCCTAGAACTGTGAATTCCACTGACATTAGGAGCTTTGTTTGCTAGGCTTGGTATTATAGCAGGTTTATGGAGAGTTTCTCTTCTATAGCTAATCCGCTAGCAAGGTTGACTCAGAAAAAGGTTAAGTTTTTGTAGTCCGACGCTCCTATGACTCCAACTAACATTAGGAGCTTTTTATTATTTGCTAGATATTATAGGATGTTTGTGGAGAATTTATCTCCTATAGCTGTTTTGCTGAAAAAGTTGATCAGATAAAAAGGTTATGTTCTTGTGGTTCGATGCTTGTGATGGTAGTTTTTAAAAGTTGAAGAATAAGTTGAGTTTTACTATATTTTTTATGCTAATCTTGGGTACTGATAGGTTTGTTATGTTTTATGATGCATCTCATATGGGACTGGGTTATGTTTGATGTAGAATGGTAAGGTTATGGCCTATGCTTCTAGGTAGTTTAAGGTTCACGAGAGGAATTACTTGACTCATGATCTAGAGTTGGCGACTATGGTTTTTGCATTAAAGATTTGGTGCCATTATCTATATAGGGTGCATGTAGATATTTATTCAGACTATAAGAACCTATAGAATCTATTAACTCAGAAGGAGTTGAATCACAGATAGAGGTGGTGGCTTAAGATACTTAAGGATTATGACATGAAACTTCACTACCATCAAGATAAAGCTAATTTTTTTTCTAATGTTCTTTACAGATTATCTATTAGAAGTTCATATTATATTGCTATGGATAAAAGAGGATTGGTGAAGGATATCCACAGATTGTCTAACTTAGGAGTTCATCTCTTGGATTCTAAGAATGGTGTAGTAATTGTTCAAAAGTTGTTAATTCATCTCTTGGTTTTGAGGAGAGGAAAACATGTTTTGGATCCCATTCTTATACATATTAGGGATGATGTGGGTCAGCAAAAGGTTATGGCTTTTGAGATTAGGGGAGATAGCATTCTAAGATATCAAAGAAAGATTGTGTGTTCCTAATATTTAAGGGCTGTGGGAAAGGATTTTGATTGATGCTCATGAGTCTAGATATATAGTTCATATAAGTTTAACTTAGATGTATCATGACCTGAAAGTAAATCTATTAGTGGAATAATATGAAGAGAGTGGTGCAAATTTTTTGTCAAGTGTATGGTTTTTCAACAAGTCGAGGTAGAACATTTGAGACCTGGTGGAATGTTTCAAGAGATATAGTTGCCTATGTCAAAATGAGAGATGATAATTATAGGTTTTGTTATGGGTCTTCCACGGTTTCTCAAATAGTATGATTCTATTTGGGTGATTGTAGATAGGATGACTAAGTATGCTCACTTCTTGCCTGTGAGGACTAATTACTCAGGAGAGGACTATGCTAAGTAGCTTATTCAAGAGATATTTAAGTTGCATAGAGCACGTATGTCCATTATTTTAGACCGAGGTATGCAGTTTCTTCTCACTTTTGGTTTTTGTTTCAGAAATATTCGGGTACTCAAGTAAACCTTGGTACCACTTTTCACCCTCAAGCTAATTTAAAAGCAGAGCGTATTATTCAGACTTTGGAAGATATTTTAAGGGAATACATGATTTATTTTAATGGTAGTTGATATGATTATTTGCATTTTATTGAGTTTTCTTATAGTAACATTTAACATTATAGAATTCAGATGGCACCTTCTAAGGATTTTTATGGTAGGAGATGTACGTCTCCTATTGGGTGGTTTGAGGTTAGCGAGACTAGGTTGTTTAATATTGACTTGGTTCACCAAGTCATGGAGAAGGTAAAAATCATAAGAGAAAGACTTATGTCTACTCAAAATCTCCAAAAGTCTTATGTGTATGTTAGGCGTAGGGAGTTGGATTTTGAGCTTAGTGATTGGAAGTTCTTGAAGGTTTCTCCTATTAAACAATTCATGAGATTTGGGAAGAAGGGTAAGCTCAATCCCTATTATGTAGGTCTGTAAAATATTTTAAGAAGAGATGGGCATGTCGCTTATGAGTTAGAGTTACCAGCAAGTCTTGCTTTTACTCACCCTGTCTTCCATGTGTCTATGCCGATAAACTATGTGGGGTGATCCTTCCTTGATAGTACCTATTGAGGATATTGGTATTTCAGATTCCTTGTTTTATGAGGTAGTCCCAATTGAAATATTTGATAAGCAAGTTCGTATATTGAATACTAAGGACATATATTCAATAAAGGTGCTTTGGTGGAATTAAAAGATGGAAGAAGCTACTTGGGAAACTGACGAAGATATGATAACCATATACCCATTCTTGTTCCTCGTATCGGATAAAAATGCTTGAGGTATGATTTTCATTCTCCCTCTTATGGCATTTCAATTTTGTCCTTGGATTCTATCTGTATTCTTTTTTTCATGCAACGGGTGCCCTAGGTCCTTATCCAGGGATGACTATTACTGGAGGAAGAGGGGTAAATGTGACGCCCCAGTTCTTGAGCTTTAGACCCTTCAAGAGTTGAATAATGAATTAACCAAGTTTCTTAAATTTGTGTCACCATTGGTAGTGGTAACTATCTAGGTAATGAGTTGAGAGGTCACATAACGAGTCGCTAGGAGGGACTTGTTGTCCGGACAGTGAGATCACCCATATGTTCTTCTTTGATCACATGTCTTAGTCACAACTCGTGATGATGGATCATGAGTCATGATGAGCGACTCGTGGTCATAACAGTGAAGGATGGGATTTTGATGCTCAGGCCATGAATCCAGGAAAAGACTCGTTGTCAGTCGTTATGATTCGTTATCCAAGTCATGATGACTGGCCCTTATTTTTCCTACCAATTTTAATCGGGGTCTTTTTGGTCTTTTCCTCCCTTTACACTTTACCCATGACTTAAAACACTCTAATGACCACTTTAACATCAATTATCAAATAAAAAACACTACTTTCTCCTCTTTAACTCTCAAGGTAAGAGAATACTAGGGTTTTAAAAGGGATTCAATATTCAATCTCCAACTTTTCAATTCCTATTAATTTCTTGCGTATTTCAGGCATGTTTCTCACCCCTTAATTTCGTCATTTCGGAATAACTTGATTTTAGTTTCATATGATTTCATTGTATGGTTTAAAATTGGGTTGAGGTAGTTTGATGGTGATTACTTAAATTGTTTTTAACATGTTCAAATATGCTATTCATTCTTTAATTGAAATTTTTAGGCCTGAATAGGTTCATGGTTATGGGGATTGGAATGGGGAACATTTGTTCCCCAAAATTGTTGAATTTTTGGCTTGGTAATGGCATTAGCCTCTATCCACCTTCATATCATTTTCAATATGGAATTTGCATGATTTAATTTACTTTTGGAACGTTGTACATCATTAAAGGATAATAGTTAATCAAAGTGGTTATGTAAGACCTTTGGTGTCCATGGTTTGATTTTTTTAAATGGAACATGGGAGTATAGTGGTTAATTGGGTTGGCGTGGCATAATTATATGTAAGTTTGCAAGCATGATTGGTGGGATGATACCATGTCGATAAATTCCTTAATGAATGACTCCTAGGTTATTGGTTTGTTTAAGTGAAAACTATTTTAATATGGGATTAAATGGAATTGTGTAGCTCACCATGAAGATGGAGGTCATGGGGGAACCAACACTAGAAACCACATTTGCCGGCGTGGGGGTCTATATGACAGTTTGCATGACTCATACTATATATTTTTTTGAATGAAAATCACCTTGGTGTCCTTACCCTTTCCTTACAATTTCCTCAATTCATGTGGATAACAAGTACTAAGGGCCTTTCAACAAGGGGGGCTGAACCCATATAGCCCTTGGGTGCCCTTAGGAAAATAGGAGCTACACAATTCAAATTAAGCTTTTAAGCTCTCATGTTCATTACCCTTGTAACTATCCCTACATCCTATATATTTATATATGAATGTGTGTATGTGGGTTTGACTGATTTTGGACATGACATTATTTTATCACTTTTCCTAAGTTGCCTACTAGTTCTTATCCTATGACCATACTTGGATGCTGCATCATTTCATGATTTTGGGTCTAAGGGTTTTTCTGTTATTTTTGTGCAGAGTTAGGTGGTATAGTTGGTTGGTTGGGTTGTTTTGAAGTAGCGAGCCTCCATCTTCTCGAAAACCCTACTATTACATTTGATTTGTTTCAAATTTTAGGAACTGTGATTTTTCTTTGTCATAGTTAGGGGCATGTCCGGACCTAGTTTAGTATTCTGATTTTAAATGCTTTTGTGGAGAAGTATGGGATTGGTTGTTCATTTTGATTCTTAAAAATTTATGTTGGTCTATCTATCCTTCTTGTTGTTGTTTTTATGGTTGGCTTCTATTGTTTATAGTTATGTGCTCTTGAGGTTAGACTAAGCATGTGTTCTCCAGCCCATGGTAGGATTGAGATACCCGTCATGACTAGGCCTTGGTTTAGGTCATGAAAATAATAAACTCACTATAATAAAGATGATAATAGATAAAAAGCGTATCTACAACCTCGGATAATAATACAAAACCATCCTACTCCAAACTATACAATAATATCCAAATAATAACATAATCAGCTACTCCTGACAAAATATAACCTAACTAGCCCACCATAAGCCCAAAGGTAGAAACACTCATCCAACAAGTAGCAAACATAACCTATACCTATGCAAGCCTTAAGACAGATATATCATCAAACCATTATACTTGTGATAGACAATGTACATGGATGAATAATTCCAATGTGAGTACAATACTACACCATGTTAGTGCCATAACGTACCAAGTATATACACCTCATTTGGCTTGTGGATTATAGGGAATGATTTATCGCGTACCTTCCCTGTCAACACATGGTTCCCATCCAAAGTATCTAAATAGGATTGGGGATATATTATAACTACTTCGTCATAAACTAGGACTTCCAATGATCAACCACCGAAAATATACCCATCTAGTATCAAAGAAATGTAATGGTATACAATAGTGCTTGGCATCAATCCAACACTAATTAAGTAAAATTTTGTAAATGAATCTGGTGCTCGAGATTATATATGGGAGTAAAATGGTTGAACATATAAAGGATCAAAATCTTCCTTGACCAAAATGATTATATAATGTCAAAGAGTGGATTAAGAATGGACCAAAAAATTTAAAAATAGTGTGTTTAGTTCAATAGGTCATAAACTAAAAATAAGGATGGTACGAATTTCATTTAAAAATCAATTTTAGAAGTTGAACAGTGGGAATAAACTCCTTTTTAGAAAACAGTAATAAAAGAAAGGTTTTAGATGGAATCATGCCGCTAAAAAATCATGAGAATACAGATAATGTCTGCATACCATGTCCATTATCCAAACAAGGGCAAGCGTAAGTGCCTAGAATGTTTAAATTAAGCCATAACTATTCTCAAGTAGAGAACTAATATAGTTTCCAACTAGTCTCCTAACCAAGGTCTCTGAACAAAAAATATACAAAGTAAAAGGATATCGATATTATAACTCAGAAAGAAAAGATAGATAAGGTCCTTATGCTACAAGGAGTGTTAAATCGTGAATATCACCCACATTAATATGTACTACTAAGAATCTTGTACTAGGGATTCCTATTGTAAACCTAAGGTAATAAAAGTAATTAAACAAGCATAACATAACCTTTAAGCTATGACGAGCATTCTAGGGTAAGGCTTAAACTATGATTTTTTCTAAGGTCCCCTAAACTAGTCAAATACTACTTTCAAGGCACAAATGACCTTAAACCTACCCTATAATCCCCATATAGAGTAAAATATTTACAATAAAACATCTCATAGAAAAGGGTAGATTGTAGCCTACCTTTTTGACAAGCAACCATCTTAAACAGTCAACAAACTATTTGTCTCAACTCTACAATCACTAAATATTATGTCTCTATTAATTTCAAATTCTACATATTAATTAATATGACTAAAATGTGACCCATAGTCAAATATAAAACACTAAGCCAAAAATTGGGTAAAAAATAGGCTCATGGGGCCCGTTAATAATGTTCCAAAATTGAACATGTCATGATTCCCCTCAAAGGAAAAGGAACCTGTGCTCCACGATTAAGCACGATTGGAGTCCCAATTGGGGTCCAAATCATCTCTAAAAGTTCAAGAAAATAGGAACATAAAATAGAGAATTAATTTATATCAATATCGGAAACTTATGAATTTATGACAAGAAAATGATCAACAAATGATAACTCAATGACCCTAGGCTTCAATTTAATAATCCACACCAATTTAAAACTTACACACCAATTTAAAACTTACAAAGTCCTTTAATGGTGAGCTCTTTATATAGAGATGGAATGAAATTTGAGAATGGAAAGAATATAAAGAACCAATTAATTTGTCTCTAAGGCGGCATAGCATAGGCAGAAAAAGAGACGCAAAGGCGACATCTCCTAGGTCGCAAAATAGTTGCTAAGGTAGAAACTCTTACTCAACAAGAGGGCCACTGAGGCAATGGCCACTAACATCATCATCAAATTTTAAGAAAATGCAATGGTTTCTAAGGTGGCATAACATAGGTGGCAAAAAGATTGCTATAGTGGCATTATCTAGGTAGGAAAAGGGTCGCTAGGGTGCGTACATCAGATACTCCACTAGAATTTTTTTAGCAAAGATTATAAACATTGATCGTGTGTGTAGATTTGTTTGAAATCTCATGAACACAAACAAACTATGCTATAGTCATTACCCAAAAAACAAGGGTCATGATGGCACTTGTCACGGCAAGCCTTGACAAGTAAGCCTATCACCCAAACTAATATGAAATGAGAAAAACCATACCAAAATCAAGGCAAAAACCCCTAGAATAGAGTTGAGCCACATTTATAAATAGTAAAAGAAGAAATATAATCAAGATACCAACCAAATCCCAATGTCACAGTGTAAGAACTAACTAGTACAACTCAAGGTCAAAAAAATACATAAGATATCCAAATAGGAGCAAAACTCTGTCTTTGAATGCATGTAAGACATAGTATAGTTAAGAAAAAGGTTGAAGACAACTCTGGATGCATAGATCAACCACTACCTTGAACTGGGATCCAAGTATCGCCTGAATCAACTATCCCTGTGGCGTACTCACAACAAGATTTACACTGAAAGGGTGTAGTAGCGGTGAGTACGGTCCATTTACACTCAATAGGTATCATAGGTTGACTGATTAAAGTATAAAATAAAGCATATAAGCACAAACTATGGGCACTTCACTTGCAATTAGATAATGGACTATTGGTAGCCTACACCATCTCCACTAATTGTTCTACTATAAACACATCGAACAAATAGAGGTAGCGAAAAAAGGACAAGTATGCACATACATTAACTACCAGTATAGGAAGGTAGAATAAAAGGACAAATATCAAGTCAAAGACATAAAATACAATCACAACATAAGCATAGTCTATGAAACACAATAAAGATAATGATAATAATGAAGCACGAGGTCATCAAACAACCCCTGAATACACCTAAGGATCAGAAGCTTCTAGACGTAGGACCCATGGGGGTTCATCAACTTGTATACGACGAATATTAAATACCTATATTGGTATATCCTCTCCAATACTTACATCGGTAGAGGGTTTAAAAAGATGTCATATTTTTCTATAGAAAAGCCACTATTTTTTAGTATTTCCATGGTGGTACCTATGTTTTATGAATGAATATGATATGAGGATATAATGATCAAACCTAACCCAGTAGAGTTCTATCTTGGGGACTAAATGAAACATACCTTTCCAAGCTATCCTTGGAACACCAAGCGGAGCTAAAGGCATGCTCTGAGCATAATAATCTAGGATAACGTGATAAGGATCTAACCAGTCCATACCCAAGATGACATCAAAATCTTCTATGTCGAATACAATTATAGCTACCTAGGTCTCATGCTAAAAAAAATCACAACACAATATCGATCCACCCGATCCACCACTACAGAGTCTTTTATGGGGGCAGATACACGAATAGATACATTAAGAAGCTCATAAGAAGAACCAAAACCTAAACAAAGTATGTAGAAACATTAGAGAAAGTCAACCCCAGATTAAATAACATAGGTGTAGATCTCAAACAAATAGGGACAATACCTGTGATGACGGCATCAAAATACTATACCTCTATCTTAGTAGGTATAACATAGCACTGACCACGTCCACCACATGGCTGAGTGGCCCTACAACCACCACACAGGCACCACTACCTCTATTTTTTATACTTTAAGTAGAACCTCTACCTCTCATAGCCGATATAGGAGTAGATCTAAAAACACAACAGAGGCAATCTTTGGCCCCATAGCCCATCTCATCACACACATCATACACCTTGCATCCCTGACCAAAGAAAGGAAGTACAACTAAATAAAGTCAGGCACCTAAAGCTTCTAAACTAGAATACTCACTACATCAACTCTTAAAGTCTTCGTACACTGGTTGACCATGATATCTATGGAATATTCTAAAATCTCTACCTCAAGACATGTGACATCTAAACTTACCCAAATGGTGTTGCTTCTTGGTGCCTCTCTAGGCTATTCAAAGAATGGACTTAGTTATCTTAGCATCATTTATAATATTTCGAAATGATTCTCTATATACTACTATCTAAGTCATAGCAAGATGAAGAGAAACATTCAATGCTTTCATGAACTTCCAAATCTTCTCAGACTCAGTGGCAATACTGGTATAAGAATATCTACACAAGGCATTAAATTATGCCTTATACTGCACAATAGTCTTGGAGACCTTCTCCAAGCAATCAGTCTCATCTCTTATATAATTCCACAAATTAAAAGGCACAAACATCTCTAAAAGAGCATTTGTTAACTAATCTTAAGTCATCTCTGGCAAACCAAGAGGTCAGTAACCAATAAATGAGCTCCATCGATCCCTAGTTACATCTATCAATTAGTAAGTAGTATAAGAAACCCTATGCAACTCGAGTGAACAAAGGTTATGTAACTCCCCCCGATAATCCATCAAGAACTCATAGGCATCCTTGTATATAACGCACTGAACCTATGAGGACCAAAATGAGAAAATACCTTTTTTATTTTTCAGAAAAAATAGTTGTACTTGCTATAATAAGAGTCATAATAAATCTTCCTAGCTAAGAACCCATCTGAGGAGGCATAATACAACAAGGATAAACTCCAAATCTTAAAACACTATACTCAGATACAAACATTGAAGGATGAACTACACTCGAAGTCTATGGAGTACCATAAGAAGGTTTATGTACCACAAGAGGATCCATACTTAGAATTGAAGGAACACCACAAGTAGATTCTGGCATAGATGGGGATACAACACTTGGAGATGGAGGATTACTTGGTGCACTCAAAGAAGCACCTTCAAAACGGGTCAGAAAGTGAACCAATAACCCTTTTAAGACTAGAGGTATAAAAATATATTAAAACTAGAATAGTACATATATATTTAACATACCTATCTCAAAGATTAGAAAAGAGTCCTCTAGTGCTATTTCTAGATGGGGCAAATCATCATTCCCGTCCTCCATTTAGGGCCTGGTCACGATGGGTATCTCACCCTCTAAACTGGGACCTCTTCTCTTATAAGGATCTAAATCTCTAACCTCAATAGATCTAGTCTCACCATTTATGTAGAAAGGAGTGAAATATAAACTACAACATAAATTCTGAAAGATATAGACGCTATAATATTAGGTAAGGAAAGTTCTCTGAAGATATCTTATAACCTCTAAAAGATAGAAAAAAATATTTATGTATTGATGTGCTGGACTTTATTAGACATCTCGTACTTATATTGTGGAAACCTATAAAAACATTGCTACTCTGATACAAAGTTGTAACAACCCAAAAACCAAGGGTCATGATGGCACTTATTGTGGCAAGCCTTAAAACGTAAGCCTATTACCCAAATTGATATGAAATGAGTAAAACAATACGAAAATAAGGGTAAGACCCCTTAAATATAGTTGAGACATATATATAAATAGTAAAATTAGAAAAATAATCAAGATACCAATAATGAGTGGTGGTTTTGTTTTACCACTCATTCTCACTAACTATGCCCTACCATGCTATGTAGAATTAAATTTGAAATATCTATATTTTGTGGGCATACAGTTGAGAAGATGAAAAGATATGGATTGGATTTAAAAAAATCAAATAAAAGAAAAAGAAGTAAAATAAAAGAGCTGGAGAAGTTTGGCCTCAGTTACCGCAAAAGCGGTCCTCAGGTCGTTATCACAGTCAGTCACAAAGGTTAAGAAAATGCAATCGTGAAACATAATCACATTCATATTGGTTGTAATCACGAACAACCTCACGCGATCGTGGCTAAGCAGGAGTATGACCTAAGGTAGATTTTTAATTTCTCTTGGATGAATCCCAAACATTATATAGGCAAAACCCTTTCTTCTTTGGATATTGCTTACCTCATAGACAATTTTGAATTGGAAGCAAGAAACCTTAATTAGGCAATTTAATTAATTGTGGAGGCTTGATTTTTTAGTATTTTGTGACGAAAGAATTCTTTGGATAATCCTTGTGGTGTATCTTTCTTTACTTTTTTCATGAGTAGCTAAGATAATTAGTCTTTGGATTATGTTGAACTAAAGTGTAATTGTGTGTGGGTGTTGTTGTGTTTGTATGATTGTTAGTTGTTGAGTATGGGTACCATCATTTCTTGAATTTATGAGTTTGAATTTGATAGTGAAACCCCCAAATCTTCGAATGGGTTTGACGGGTTAAAACCCTAAACTCTAGAAACTCTTCCTCATCCTTTTAAGAGGGATGAAATTCAACATGAATTAACCCATTACATCCTTGAAAGAGAGTTATAGGGGGACAAGGCAAAGGTGAACAATTAAGCCTATGGTTTACTACCTTTTTCTATCTTTGAAATAAGTTTAATTTGAGGATAAATGATTTCAAGAGCTTTATCCTAGCAATAGGTATGCTTGATTGAGGGCTTAGGTTATTACGAATTTCACACTTGTTAGGTGCTTAAAAGATCCAATTGATGAAATCATTGTGGTTATTGGGAAATTAACCACAACTATCTTCGACTTAGCCTATACATTAGTTAAGAACTATGTTTCATGTTAAACCATCATCAACCCACACATTTTTTATTTTAGGTAGACATAATCCCTAGATCTCCTCAATACTTGATTTTAAATCAAAGGTGTCATACTTGGGCATTGTTAACCAAAAATCATTATGAACATATCCCAAATCAATTCCCTCATTTTATTTTACATGTAATATTTGTTAGAATTTTGGGTAACCTTTTAGTAATTAGAGCACCCATAGGACTTGAAATTTTGAATCCTCTCCTTGTGGATTCGGCCCCAAGTTAAGTTGGTTTATTGACAATGACTGCCTCATCCCTCAAATATGGGAGTAAATTAAGCATTATCAAAATGGTACCATTATCAGGGAGTGAAATATAGATTTAATTTATGCGGTGTGCTTTTTACTTGGGTATATCTGGGGTAGTGTAGTTCACTTTTTCTATTGTTTTGGATTTTTTAGGTGATTATAGCATGAATGGAACTATGAGTGAAGGCACTAATCATGTTATATAAATTGATGTTCCCCTGGATGGAAAAGGCCACTTAAATGATGCATGTCAAATGGGTGAATTTCCTATCCTACTAACTCATGGGAATGAGACCTTCCGTGTGAATAGAATCATGATACACTTAATGAAAATGAAAGGGCTATACGGGGTTCAAGCTTACGAGGACCCATATTTTCACTTGAATAATTTTTTAGAGGTGTGTGCACTATTTAACATTAAACACACAACTCAGGAAACCTTTCGGCTTTGTCTTTTTCTGTTTTTCCTAACGATCAAGGTTGTGTTGTGGCTCTATTAACTTCCTATTGGTTCAATCAATACATGGAACAAGCTTACAATAATTTTTCTTAATCAATTCATCTTTCCCTCCAAGATG
This sequence comes from Capsicum chinense, assembly GCA_026120095.1. Taxonomy (NCBI): domain Eukaryota; kingdom Viridiplantae; phylum Streptophyta; class Magnoliopsida; order Solanales; family Solanaceae; genus Capsicum; species Capsicum chinense. The sequence continues at coordinate 92,624,505 of JAPEIP010000007.1, forward strand.
TGTCATATGACAGATAAGATCATAAACTTTTGTCAAAGGAGTGAGGAGCCGCTTTATGAAGTATGGGAGAGATTTACTAGAAAGTTAGGCAAATACCTAAACCATGAGATTCTGGGGAAGATACTTCTCCAAGGATTCTATCGTGAACTAGATCTTTTGAACCAAACCATGGTAAATAATGCAGTAGAATGTTCTTTCTTGAACTTGCACTTCTATATGGCTACAGAATTTATGAGAGTAGTGACTAAACACAATTGGGAATGGCATACCCGAGAGATCAAATTCCCTAATATATTTCCCTCTACATCCACGGTTAGTAAGGAACAAAAAAAGCGGGATCAGGACCAAGAGGAAACTATGGCAAAGATTTTGACCCAACCTGATCTAATAACCAAGTATGTGATGGGTGCACCTATGAAAAAGGTAAATGTCATAGCATCAAAAGCCTATGATGAAGATGAGAAAGCTACAAAATTGGATAAAGAGATTCGATAGTTGGAAAACTGTTTGGGGGGTTCTCACCTATCCTAACGAAGGCAAGGCGAAATCAAGGTTGGATAAATCAGGATGGTTATCAAGTTTGGAGAGATAAGGAACATGATTATTTCCACTTTGTGCCTCACCATAATCGGTATAGTGAAAAAGAGTTAAGCTTCATTGACTCTAAAAAATTTAATACAGAGGATAACCTTGCAAAAACCATAAATAGAGTGGAAGGTATGAACAAAATGGTTTGTGAGTTAATAGGTGACTTCTCCAAACTCTCTCTAACTATGGTATCTCACTCCTCTTTTATCAAGAAATTAAAGACCCAAATTGAGAAAATATTTACACGATTAAATGCTAAACCTAGAGGTGATCTCTCTAATGAAAAAATTACAAACCCTAATAATACCGTTCAAGTCTTAACAATAGTTACTAGGAGTGGGAATACAATAGAAGAGCACTTAAAAGAGGACTTAGGTGGAAAGATGCCCAAAACTCAGCCCCAAGGAGGAGTTACCAAAAAAGATGGAAAAAGTTTCCATAAAACTAATTGATGCTGAAGAGATTAATAGGAGACTTGCGAACCCCTATTGAGAATTGAAGAAGGAAAACATTGTGCCACAACTATAACTACGACTCTATGTGGAAGGCAAACCACAAATTCCATGAAAGTAGCTTGTATTCTTTTTGTATGTGTTGCTAGCATAGATGTTAGTTTTTGAATATAAATAACTCATGAATTTGTAACACTAAGGATGCATTGGATGAGCTAAAAAAGGAAGAACTGTTCAAAATTTTGCATTGAAAACTGAACAGGGGTGAAATCTGTGTAAATTGAGAAAAAGACTAAACAAGGAAAATACAAGAGCAAAAATAATCTCATTTACTGGGATCACGGCCCCGAGGCGTGATCATGGTGATTCATGTGTCCGCAATTGGGATTACTTAACTGCAGTTGTGGTCACTTCAGCTATTTATATCACTGAATCCCCCTATTTTTATCATACTCCGGTTTATGTTTTTGTATAAAGAAATAGTCCAACCTTGAGCAGAGTGATGATAATGTAGAATCAAAGACTGATAACATCCCTTGATATAGTATCAGGGAGAACCCTTATTTATTTTATCCTTGCTTATCTATGCAGTGGGGACACTGCTACCTTTTCAGTTGGGGGTGTCTCCTTATTCATTTAATTTAGACCTGTATTAGTGATATTTCTACATAGTTTTCTGCTCTTTTGTTTGATTCTTATTATCATTTGGGTGGAAATGTTCGAGCACTATAATGGTGTCCACACTTGCATAGATTAGTCACTTTGTTAATAGATAGTTAACTTATTTTACTTCTATTGAATGATATTTTCCATATGATAGATTGAGTAACAAAATTCTTAAGGGGAAAGTGTCGCAATTGGGTTCTTAACCATGGCTGTAGGTAAAGTCTGAGTATCTGTGGAATCATGGCCAATGCAATGAAAGTTTGAGTACCTGTGGCATTGATGATTTGGGATTGCATTCATACCCATTGGCAAAGTCTAAGTAACCATGTAGGTTATTTTCCCGTATTAGAGCCACAATGTGAGGCAATAGCTTGTGTTGTTTCCATGATTAGAAAATTATATGTGGTGCGGATGCAAAGCAAACACTTCTCTCCGTCCAAAAAGTTTTCTAAAATTTGAGAGCATGGACATGAGAAACCTTGTAACGAAACTTTGCCTCTTTTTGTGACTCAAAAAGTGAATTTGAAAATTAGTTGGTACTTTATTTTTTTATCTCAACCGAGTAGAAAAATTGAAGACCTTTGACGAAATCCGCATGCCATTTGTGTGAGTTATTTTTCTACATCTCTTGTGTACTTGTACCATCTTGAACTTTCCCCATTAGTCTTTTAAAGCTAAATTTTGATTGTTCTTTGTTGGTAAAATGTAATAGGCCATCTTGGGACATTGAAAGCCCACTTTAGCCTAAAAAGCTTACTAATACATAGGTGTTACCCCTAGTCACCCTCTTTTTGCCTTTGGACTTTTCTTTGGCAAACATATTATAAGCCGTGACCCTTCTATTTTTCCTATTTTGAACTCTTCCCTCCTTGAACTTAAGAATATAAATTGAGGCTAAAATCCTAAGTTAGGGGTGGTGGAAATTGAAAAAGGTGTAGTTGGGCCATGAAATCAGAAGAAAGTACCTCTCTACTTCGTCGAAGGTAGCGGTATGGACTGCGTACATTTTACCCTCCCTAGACCCTACTTGTTGGGAATACACTGGGTTTTTTTTTGTTGTTGTTGTTGTGGTTAGCAGAAAGAAAATATATAACAAAGGGAAGAAAGGGATGATTTATGTGTAAAAAAAAGAAACAAGAAAGAGAAAAGTGGGAAAACCAAGAAATCGGTAAAGTAGGCCCAATAGTAAAGGAAAAGAAGTGGCCAAATAGCAAATTATGAAAAGAATGTGATGTAGAAGTTCAATGAGGTTCTAGCCTTATCGTACTATGTTCAGATCCTACTCTACGCTAAAATTACATTACAAAATAAAAAATTCCTTTGTGATTCACAACAAAGTGTGGTCATTGTAGTGGCGATTGAAACTAGGGGCAAGACTATGGCATGGTACTTGTTAACATTGAGAATTTTTAGTGAGAGAGAGTGTTTGCACTTAAACCCCTTGTTGCAGTGTTGGTAGCTAGGTGTGTGAAGTTTACTTTCTTGTGAGGAGGCATATGAACAAGTTGAGGTAGGTGATTTTGTCATTTTCCGCACAATGAGATGAAAAGAAGAATATTATGGTTGAGTTCAACAAGTGAGTCATTTCTAGAGTGAGTAGTAATTGTCACATAGTTTCTCCTCAAAGTCTACCGCATCCTCCATTATCCCATTTTATGTTTAGGGGCATCGTTAAAATCCTTTTTCCCATGTGTGAAAATTTTTTTGTGGTAGTAATCAAGTTGGAGTCATCAGGATCATTGGGAACTAAAATCTGGGCATAAATGGGGAGTTGTCTCATAGTAAGGGGTGGTGTTGCTTGAGGACAAGCAAGGTTTTAAGTTAGGGTTGTTGATGAGTGGTGATTTCACCACTCATTCGCACAAACTATTCATATGCACTGCCATGATTTGTAGAATTAAATTAGACATAATTGTTATTTAATGCACCAATATCCACATTGTATAGGATTACATTTGTGAAGATGAAAAGATGTGGACTTGATCTAAAAGGAATCAAATTAAATCAAAGAAGTGCAACTGAAGGCCTGGAGTAGTTTTGCCTTAGTTACTGCGAATGCGGTCCTCAGACCGCGGTCACGGTCATTTAGAAATAGTCTTGTGATTATGTTGAACTAAAGTGTAATTGTGGGTGGGTGTTGTTGTGTTTTCATGAGTGTTAGTTGTTGAGTTTGGATACCACCACTGCTTAAATATATAAGTTGGAATTTATAGATTTAAACCCCAAATATTCAAATGGGTTTGATGGGTGAAAACCCCAAACTCTAGAAAACCTCCATCATCCTTGAAAGAGGGATGAAAGTGAACATGAGGTAACCTATAACATCCTTGAAAGAGGGTTACAGGGGAATAAGGGAATGATGGACAATTAATCCTTCTGTTTAAAACCTTTTAAAATCTTAGAAATAAGCATAATTGGAATGTAAATCATCTCAAGAGCATTATCTTAGAAATAGGGATGCTTGATTGAGGTTTTTGGTGATTAAAAATTTCACACTTGTTAGGAGCTCGAAAGAGCCAATGGGTGAACTAGTTGTGGTTTTATTGAAATATTAACCACATTGATCTTCAACTTAGCCTATCCTTTAGTTAACAACTAAGTTTCATGTTAAACCATCATCAACCTACATGCTTTTAATTTTTGATAGACATAATCCTAGGATCTCCTTAATCTTGATTGTTCATTAAAGGTGTTATATTGGGACATTGTTAACCAAAAATCATTACAAGCGAATCCCAAATTAATTCCTCGAATTTATTCTACATTTCATGTTTGTTAGCATTTCGGGTAAGCTTTTGTTAATTAAAGCACCCGTTGGACTTGAAATTTTTAATTCACTCTTTATGGATTCAACGTAAACTTGAGTTGGGAATTGAAAACGACTACCTCACCCTCAAACATGAGCGTGAGTTGAGCATTATCAACCAACGAAATCCCAAAACCTCATGTCATAGTGTAAGAACTAACTAGTATAACTCAAGGTAAAAAAAATACATAAGATATCCAAATAGGAGCAAAATACTATCTCTAAATTCAAGTAAGACATAGTTGGATAAGAAAAAAAGTAGAAGTCAACTCTAGATGCATAGGTGAATTTCTAACTCAGATTGGGTTCCAAGTGTCAACTGAATCAACTAACTATGCAGAAAACTTGTTCCTGGATCTGAACCAAAAGGGCTCGGTAAGGGTGAGTACGGTCCACTTATACTATTTATATATAATAGTCTGACTGAGTAAAGTATATAAAAATAAACTATTGGCACGCCACCTGCAATCAAAAAATTTCTCAAACGGTAGCCCATATCATCTCTGCTAGAAATTCTACTATAAACACATAAAACAAATATTGGTAGGAAAGAAGAAAAAGTATACAAATACATTGAATACTAGTATAGGAAGGTAGAACAAATGGACAGATAGCAAGTCAAAGATAAAAAATACAATCACAACATCAGCACAATTTACGAAGTGCAATAAAGATGATGATGATGATAATGGTGATGATGCACGAGGTTGTTGCAAAACCCTCATATACATCTATGGAGATAAAGTTTCTCGATATAGGACCCATAAAGTCTTCATCAACCCGAATACAACCAATATCCAATACTAATATCCATATCTTTTGCACAGCACATATATCGGTAGAGAATTTTAAAAGATGTAATATTTTTCTGCAGAAAATCTAGTGCTTCTAGTATTTCCAATATTTCCTTGTTTGTAATAATGTTTCATGAATGAATATAATATGAGGATGTAATTATCACAAACCAACCAAAATGAGAATATAAAATATCAAACCAATATACCAACCATGTGATCCAAAATCCATGCAAATCTACTAACCATCCATGATTCAATATAATCCAAAAACCATCATGTGAACCATGCAATAAAATATCATTGATACCATATAATTCCCAAGATCGAGGCTTTTTCCAATCGAAACAAGTGTAACTAAACATACATATATCATTACTAGGCCAAGAGTATCATATAAGATTCCACTCACACATAACAAATAATAATTCAAAGCCATCAAATACTATCCACAAAGGCCCTCACATGAGCTCATAAATCACCTAACACATTTTAATTATACAACCCCATACACATAGAATGCTTTTACATTATAATTAACTACCACCCCAGTTTGAAAAAAGTTAGGCCATAACATTCCTAAAATGCCAAAACCAATATGATTAAGCATTTATTACAAAGATTTCACCTCATATATGGAACTGAAATCAACTAAAACATACAAGTATAGAATATACACATCAAAAGTTAGACCTTTTGATAGTCGTATTGACCACTTCTGAATTGAAGTCAAAATGGACACTTGAAATGGGTTTTCAAAAAAAGAGGGGTAAAATAAGATTTTTTAAAAAAAGATATATTTTCCAAGATTAAAGGAACTCATAGAAGAAAACCCAAGTGATAATGAGTTGAAATTAGAGTTTAAAACAAAGAAATAGTATTCTAGTCCTTTTGGATCAAAATCCCTAAATTTCACCTGTAAACTAGGTTTTCGTGAAGTTTAGATGATAAAAGCCAAAAAAAACTAATTGAAAAAGGGACTTGGAGCTTACCCAAGCTTAAAAATAGAAGAAATAGCTCAAAAACATAAACCCAAGCTCCAAGACTCAAAAATGATGAAAGAATCACAAGAAAATGTATTTGAATATACCAGGTGTGCTAAAGCAGGTAATGGGCCACTTTAGCGATTGATGCTAAAACACCTAGATCTCGCTAAAGTAGTAATCATGCTAAGGTGATCATTCGCTAAAACGGTCCTTGGGACGCTTTAGCGATGATAGCTAAAGTTACCTAGTTACCTCTTTGATTGTACCTGCTAGAAAGCCAGGGCCAGTTTAACGCCAAAGGGCCGCTAAAGCACCCAAAGGTAGTTTTCGTAGTTATACCAGCAGCTGTGCACTAGCTCGAGACTTGGAGAAGTCCAAGTCTTCGAAGACCCCTTGGGATTCATTCAAAATCTCAAGAATACAAATGGAATATATTACCAAATAAAATTCGATGCTCCAGACTCAATAGTGATTACAAATTTTTAAAAAGACTCATTTTCAAAGAGTTGGCCCCTAAAATCCATTTTCTCAATTTTCCAAATTAAGGGTGAAAATGAGATATAAAAGCCAAAAAACCACACCAGTCATGTTACCAAGCTAAAATCGACATTCTGGACCTAATGGCATAGTTTGATTTACCACCAAATGCTCAGATACAAAAATATTGACCAAAGTCAACTATAAGGCTTTTCAAGCCATCAAAAACCATAATTTTACATATTTTACACTAAAATGCATTGGGATCCACACCAAACATCTCCACACCATAAAAATACAAAAATGCAACCACAAGAAGGGTAAAGTAGTCAAATTACACAGAATCATATACATCACCCAAAGCACCAAAAATTAGGTCATTATAGCTACCTCACTAAATTTGACATTTTTGATTCAAGAAATACTCAAAACATCTATTCGATGAAATTTTGATAGAATATGGGTCCCACAACCACTGTTCTATTTTCACCAACCTTCATCAAATGGCCAAAATTAGTCTAAAATCCTTGGGACCCACATTAAGGGCCCATCTAGCCTAAAAATATCATTTCAGAGCTAATAAAACCATCTGAATTGCCATCGAAAGCCATTTTACTAAAGTTTTGACTCGAGACCATATTCTCAAATTCAAAATCTCCAAAATATTGAAATGGCTTTAAGAACTAAATGAACTACCCGATATCAAAACCATTAGTCTTAAAACTTCATAAATTACTTAAGGTAGCTATAGGAATGAGCAAAATACAGAAAATACATAAAAGTAGAGAAAATGACCTGTAGGGTCATCACAATATCCACTACCAAAAGGACATTCATCCTCAAAAGTAAATAGATAACAGAAATTTGAAAGCATAAAAGGACGAGGTTCTGGGATTGTAACTCGTGCAATGCTCCACAAATAACCCCCTGACTAAACAATAGTTCTATGTACTTGTCTAAAAAAAACCATTTCACACCCACTTCCTTTCTCTACTTTTCCAAAGAACCACAATACTTTTTTAAAAGCCTACTATCCTCTAACTAAGTCAAGCTCGACTGAAGTTTCGACGTCCCAAACAAAAGCATACTAATATCATACTGATACGAGCACAACTAAGCAAATACTTGAAAAGGCTAAGGAAAACACAATGCATGTACCATACAACTAATTGCATACTTCAAATCCAATATTTCCTTGGCTATCTAAACCTATTATCTTCTATGAACTACATAAAATATATGAAACAACATCTGTGTATTATCTGCACTATTACATCATGCTAACCTTAGAAGATTGAAGTTGATCCACCAAGAATTTACATAGACTATCATATAAATAATGGCCCATAAGGTTTGAAATTGATTCTTCAATCTTGGTGACCACTATCTTCCATATTTTCCAATTAATAACTAATGTTAATGACCTTCAAAACACATAATCATAAGTCTAACGATCAACCTCTTAAAACTAGATGGTCCACCCCTGAATTCCCTTATCGACTATTGGTGAAAGCATACTAAGACCAACTCAGATGCACTTCTACCACATAGTAAACTTTAAAAAGTCCTACAAAAATTAAGAACCAAGGTCAGAAGTAGTTGAAAGCAACATGCGCTAATGAACCATCCCTCAAATATCTATCTATGCTGATCTCTCTAAACTAAAGTAAAATCAAATGGTACGTACTAATTAGAACTATTTATTATGTTGAAGTTGTCTTTACTTACCCAAACCTCACAACATAGGCTTCAAATAAGTAACATAATCCATTGCTAAGCCTTACACCAAAATCCAAAACCACTAGAACTCAATTGCAAAATCCTATCCCACTAATGAACAAATGTGCAAACACATTATCTAACACAACTCATTATCCACCATATGAAAGTGTCAAAAATCTAGACTAGAGCCTGTAAGACTTATATTATGTCAAATATCCAAGGAAATATCACCTTTAGAAACCAAGAATATACTCAATGGCTCTTGCAATAGTTGAAACTGAGATACTGTCAAAGAATACTATCTTGAATGGGTAAATTCATAGGCTAAATGCACAACCTATTAAATTCACACCTTTTGAGAGGTACAACATAACAAAGGATAACTAAGAACTCACCAGGACTATAATGAGTATTAAAAATTAGAACTGTAAGGATAACTATGCACTTCTAACAACATAGTCACTCAGATCAGTATGAAACACAATATAGTTCCACAGAGATCAGGACTATTAGAAAGAGTCACTTAGCTAACACTATTTCAATTATTAGTAAATTCAGATATTAGTTAACTAGTACTCAGAACTTAGTATTCAGTGCTACCATGATCTCAGTTATAGTTTATTTATCCATAAATGTACTCTTGTTCTTCTATGTTCATATTATTCAACCACTATTGTTCATGCATATGACCTGATGCATACCAGCCAACCTCACTTAGCATACTAGTATATTAACAGTACTGATGCATACTTTTCTTTTGTGCTACGATGTCTTATATTCATAGTACTGATGCATTCAAAGCTCCTGAGCATTCTTAGCAGCCTATCAGTAGCAGACTTAGTGGTGAGTCCTTACAGTTCTAGAAAAAAAGTTTTTATTTCAGTACTTTAGTTTACTTTTCAGTAGTTGGAGTTAGTTGTGAACTTGTCTCATCAACTCCATAGTTCAAATAGTTAGAGGCTTTCAGACTAGAGTATTTTAGGCAGATATTTTAGTATTCAGTATGTTCTTTTGGTAATGAACCTTATGGAGATTTTAACCTTCTTTACACATTTATTTCAGTAATATTATTATTAAAATGTTATTATTATTCAATGCTCACAGTAGGTTCTAGTCATGGGTTAGCAGGTGGTCCTTCGGGGCCACTAGCATTGTGTAGCATTCGGGATATAGACTCGGGGTGTTACAAACTAATTATCAGATTTTAAGGTTCAACAAAGTCCTAGAACGTCAAAAATCCATATCAAGTTGAGTCTTATGCATAGGTGTGTAACGCACCACACTTATGAACAGAAGGCTATGAGACATTTTTAGGAAAAGTTTCTCTTTTTTTAGTATTCATGTCGTGCAAGTGAGAATAAGCTAAAATTAATCTCTCTATCTAATACTTTTCTTCCTTCCATTTACAGAACATGCCTCCCAAGAAGAATGGAAGAAGGGCAGGAAATCAACTAGCCCCTCCGCCCATCCAGGCAGATCCTTTGGACGACCATGTCTCCCATGTAGAATTTAGTGCTGCATTTAATACTCTAGCCAATAAAGAGAAAGCCCCAAATAAATGTCCAGCTACCATTCCAGCTAACCCATAGGCTAATAATGTTGTAGCCAGGATTTGAGACTTCACTCGAATTAATCCCCCATTATTTATCGGGTCTAAGTCAGATGAGGACCAATATAAATTCCTTGATCAGGTATAGAAAGTCATGAATATTATAGGGGTTACTGCTAGTAAGAGTGCTGAGTTGGCTACATATTACTTGCAGGATGTGGCTCACTCATAGTTTAAGCAGTGAAAAATAGAGAGGGTCGCAGATGTAGGGCTCGTAGAATGAGAGGAGTTTATCATTGCTCTTTTGGATAAGTTCTTTCCACTGGAGTTGAAGGAAGTGAATTTTGGAATTTATTAATCTAAAGTAGGGCAACATGATAGTGAAATAACATTCTCTCAAGTTTACTACTCTAGCTAGATACACTCCTCATGTAGTAGTAGATAACAATGCTAATATGAGTAAGTTTGTGTCTAGTGTGTCTAGCAGTGTGGTCAAAGAATATAGGAACACAATGCTGCTTAAGAAGATGGACATATCCAGGCTCATGGTTCATGCTTAGTAGATAGATAAGTCTTAGTATAAGGAGAAGGAGAGGGAGAATACGAGAGCTAGAACAATTAGCTTCATCTTTTCCTAGCCTAAGTTAAAGGGTGGAAATTGTTCTCAATTCTATCCAAAATTTTTTGTTCCATCACAATCCTCAGCTAGTAATCTAGTGCCAAAATTTTGAGATGGCAATAAAGACAGGGCGCCAGGCACTAAACCTCAGGGTAGTATCAGCAGCGCCTGAACCAATCCCCTTTGCTAGAAATATAGAATAAACCACTAGGGTACCGATAGAGCTAGTAGCAATGTGTGTTTTGGGTATGGAAATCTAGGTCACAGATTCATAGATTGTCCCCAGTGAGGTTCTTAACGTCAACATAATTATACCCCAGTTCAATTCGGTCGCCTGAATCAGTAGGGTGTTGCTTCTAGTACCACTAGTAGGAAACTCCTAAACCGACTCTCTGCTCTTCAGTCCCAACAATTTCAAGAAAGTTCTCCTGATGTGGTCACTAGTATGTTATAATTTTTCCATTTATATGTTTATGCTTTTCTAGATCCTGGTGATTTTTTGTCCTTTGTAACTCCATATATATTTGTTGACTTTGGACTCTATCCCAAAATTAGAGCCTTTCTCAGTCTCTACCCAGTGGATAAATCCATCATAGCTCGATGGGTATACAGGAACTATCCGGTTATAGAATCTTAGAAAGTCAATTCTGTAGACTTCGTAGAATTACAGATGATCGATTTTGATGTCATTCTCAACATGGATTAGCTTCATTCATGCTATACCTCAGTTGACTGCAGAAATAAAATTGTTCAGTTTTAATTTCCTAATAAACCTGTCCTGGAGTGGAGAGGTAGTACTTCAACACTTAGGGGTTAGTTTGTTTCTACCTTAGGGACAGGAAAATGATATCTAAAAAATATGTGTACTATCTCGTTCAAGTCCAAGACTCTAGTTAATAAACCCTTAATCTTAACTCAGTATCAGTAGCTTGTGAATTCCCGAATATGTTTCTCGAAGATCTTCCAAGAGTTCCTCCTGAGAGGAAAATTGACTTTGAAATTGACCTTCTTCCAGATACTTATCCCATATCTATTTTGCCATACAAAATGGCACCAGCAAAACTTAAGAAGTTAAAAGAACAGTTGTAGGATCTCCTAGATAAGGGATTTATCAGACCCTATGTATCCTTGTAGGGTGCACCAGACCTATTTGTATGTAAGAAAGATAGTTCTCTAATAGTTTGTATTGATTACCATCAGTTAAATAAGGTCAAGTTCAAGAACAAGTATTCTCTTCCCATAATCGATGACTTTTTTGACCAACTTTAAGGCGCCAGCTATTTCTTTAACATAGATCTCAGATCAGGCTATCATCAGCTCAAAGTCAGAGAATGTCAAATGTCAAAAACAACTTTCAAAACTTGGTATGGTCACTTTGAATTCTTATGGTCACTTCGAATTCTTAGTCATGTTATTTGGTCTTACCAATGCCCCAGCAGCTTTTATGGTCTTGATGAACCGTATGTTCAAGCAGTACTTGGACATATTCATCATAGTCTTTATAGATGACATTTTTTTCTACTTCTGGAGGGAGCTTGATCATGCAGTCCATCTCAGAATAGAAACTTTCCTCAGACATATTGTAACATCCCATATTTTGGGCAATAATATAGACCATGATTTAGATGTACTAATAATCCCAAAGCCATAAAATCCTATACCAATATGACATGTTAATTATTTGTGTAGCATGTGAATCCATTTAAGATTAAATTTAGACCATAGAGGTCCTTCAACGCATGGATGAGTTGAAACTATTTCGATCGACTAAGTTTTTATGGATGTTGTAAAGTGTGCCAGCTTCCATCGACCATAACTCTCTATATATGTTGAATTAGGAAGCCTACTGTGTGTTAAATGATAGGTATTCGAGTTAGCTTTTCGACAATACCAATTTGGCAAAAATCCAACACCCGAGAAAGAAGTTATAGCCTTTGAAAGTGATATGTGTCGCCTAACTAATTGCCCATGGCCATTGGAAAGCATAGCCAATAGCCTAGGCAGCGCCTATGTAAACATAAGCAATAGCCTAGGCGGTGCCTATGTGAACATAGGCAATGGGATGGGTGGTGCCTATGTAAAAAATTCTAGTGACTTAAACACTCTGTTTTGGGGACAAAGTGGTCCTTTTTCACCTTTACTTAGCCCTAAAACACAAAATTCAGTTCCAAGGACCCCAAAATACACCTTCATTCATCAAAGGTGCTCAAATATTCTCCTTAGGGTTTTGAAATAAAAACCAAATAGTTTAAGATTTGACCGTAGGTTTTCAAAGATAATTATATATTTGGAATCACCAATTCACAAGCTTCAAGAAACATCTATTATCCTTGGAAATAGAGGTATGTGGGGTTATCCTAAAATCTCATAGGTGTAGTTTTTATGAACATGCATGCTTTTAAAATGGGGGTTTTCAATCAAATGCTAATAACTTGCTTTCAATATGATTTCTAAGTCGTTTTTCTTTATGTCATGGGATTTGTTTGCCTATATACTTCAATGGTTGAAACCATGCATATGTGATTTGAGATTTTTCATGGAAGTTTGATAAATATGAATGATAAATTGCTTTCAAATTCCCATGATAATGTCTTGATACTCCATATCATATTGTGATCAATAAAATAGAGCATGAATTTGAAATAAATATTGTTCACCACTTGTAAATGATGAAGCACCTTGGTTTTTACATGGTTATGTATATGTGGAAGGGATATTGAGGACTTGCAATTCAGGTATGATGATACCCTACAGAATATGATATGTGATTGAATTAGATAAAATGTGAATGCATTGATTTTACATGAGAAAGGTGGTTGCCCGAAGCAGGCGTTTGAGAGTAAGGGCTCATCATTGAAAAATGTGTTTGCTAACATGGAATTTTTGTACCAGGATAAGTGCTCTTATGTACTTGACTTTATGTCATTCCTAAATTAGGACTATAGGTAGAAGCCCGAGCTAAGTGATCTTGGGCACTACCAGTGGGTTGAGACACCATGCTTTGTGGTCTTGAGTGTCTCTCCCTCACTTATACTCTAATATCAGAGGCAACAGAGGTTAGAAAGTTGGTGTAAATTACATAGGGCATTCCACCTAGCTCATTTATATTTTATTGTTATTGATAAACTATTGCATTACACCCATGTGTTTTTAAATGATTTGATACGAAATTGCTTTATAATGGCTCTCAACTATATTTTGTAAAAATATTATGTTTTATTTTGATATCTCTATGTCCCAGTAATTTTGTGCTGACCCCCTCCCCTCTCCAACCTCTCAGGTTCAGAGGCCCAGTCTAGGGGTTAAGAGAATCAGTAGATCATTCAGACAGAGTTGCAGAGACAAATGGTGAGCCTTCTATGTTTCGGAAGGTCTTTTGTCCTATAGTCCTTTTATCTTATATTCAGTTTTGGGGTCTACTTGGGGCCTTGTCCTAGTTTTATGTACGGTTACTTAACTCAGTTATTTGTTAGAGATTTTTGCAGACAGTTGTTTGGAGGTTAATTGATACTGAGGGAACCTTATCTCCCCATTATTGTTTCTTTTCATATTTATGACCATTTTTCTAAATTATTGTGTTTTTTCCACATTTATTTGATCATATGAATTAGGTGCATGATTACCAGACAGATAGGGGTGTTTTGGGCCTCCATGGTTTGAAATGCTCATCACTGCCAAGCCTTGGTTTGGGTCGTGACAAGGGTGTTTACAAAATTGCATCGGGTAGAGTCCTGTTCATGGGTGTGTAGCACACCTTATTTATAAGTAAGGGGCTACTAGGCATTTAGGAAATGTTTCCCTTCTTTGTGATTTAGTTCGTGCTTCAGAGTCTGAACTGTCCCCTAATCAATGATCACTTGTGTTTCAGAAACATAGTTATGCCTCCACGTCGTATCATTGATCAGAATGCTCCAGCAAATGAGGTCTGTCCCACCCATGGGATGTGTACCCATAATAGGGCTCACACTCCAGAATTTGTCCCTACTCTGGGAGTCCCTCCAGTCACGACCAGTCCACCTCAGGCTCCACGAACTAATGTCAATCGTCCCCCAACTACTCAGGGAGATATTTCAAATTCAAAATTCAGACGGTCTATTCATATGCTGACACAGTTGGTAGCTAACTAGGCTCAATGATTGGAAGTTTTTTGGTCTACATCTGTTACGTCCGAGGCTACTAGAGTTGAATATTTCATGAAGATGAACCCACTTAAATTGACTGGCATCAAGATGGAGGAAGTTCTACAGGTGTACGTGGATGAGATGGAAAAGATCTTTAAGGTGATGCATATGGATGAGTTTGGAGAGGTGGAGCTAGAAACCTATTAGCTCAAGGACGTTGCGAATCAGTGGTATGCCGAATTGGAAGATGCAAAAGGTGAAAGTGTTGACCCCACAGTTTGGGGAAAATTAGTGGAAGCTTCTTTTGATCGATTCTTTCCTTTAGAGTTGAGGGAGACCAAAGCAGAAGAGTTTATAAATCTGAAGTAGGGCAGTATGAGTGTCCAGAAGTACACTTTGAAGTTTAATAAACTAGCCCGCTATGCATCAGAGTTGAGTAGTAATATGAGAGCCCAAATGAGGAAATTTGCATCTGTCCTTGCTAATAACCTGGTACTTGAGTGACAGGGGGCTATGTTGAATAAGGAGTTAGACTTTGCTCGACTGACCGTTCATCTACAGCAGGTGGAAGAGAAGAAGAAAAAGGTTGCTGAATCTAGAGAGAAAGACAGACAGGTTAAGAGACCTAGATCTATGGACTTATACCAGAGTCAGTCGAAGAGCGGTAACTGGTGGTAATAAGTGGTCGAAGAAGAAGAAGTTATGGAATAATGCATAGTCAGCAACCAGCGCCCCAGTACCCAGACCATCGACAGACAGACAAACTTAAAGTTTTTAGATTCCTCATGGGTCCAAAGCTCTAGGTATATAATCTCAGGGAAGTAAGGCCCAACAACGTCGTACTTATCCATGGTGCAAGGTTTAAGGAACGAATCATCTAGGTAAGTGTTGTTTTGAGGGTAAAAACTGCTATACTTATGGTAAAGTGGGTCACCTTCAGAGTGATTATCCTTCTGCTGGAGTAAATACGGGGGGAGCTAAGTCCCAAGCCGCCTCCACAACTCCTTTTCCTAAAGGTTCCCCTTCAGTGGTCGGGAGCGGTTGCAACCGATTATATTCTTTGACTAACCGCCAGGAGGCGGAAGCTTCACCAGATGTTGTCACTGGTATGTTATAAATCTTTTCTCGTGATGTTTATGTATTGCTTGATCCAGGGTCTACTTTATCTTACATGACCCCTTACGTGGCTGTTAGTTTAGGGTTTGAGTCTAAAGTTATTGTAGAACCCTTCTCTATTTCTACTTCTGTAGGTGATTCTGTTATTGCTAGAATGATGTATAGAAATTGGGTCGTGTCTATTCATAGTAGAAAAACTGTGGCAGACCTTATAGAACTGGATATGATAGATTTTGATGCCATCCATTGGATGGACTGGCTCCATTTGTGTTATGCCACCCTCGATTACAGAACTCGAAAGGTCACTTTTTCTTCCCAGAATTAGACACCAATTGTATGGGCAGGGAGTTCTGTGGAACCTCGAGGTCACTTATCTCTTATCTTAGAGTCTGGAAGCTTATCTCCAAAGGTTGTATGTATCATCTAATCCGAGTAAAAGATTCAAAAGTTGAAAACCTTCCTCTGCAGTCAGTCCCTCTAATGAATGAATTCCCAGAGGTCTTTCCAAAAGATCTCCCAGGGATACCCCCTGATAGGGATAGATTTTTGCATTGATATGTTGCCAGACACTCGTCCTGTTTCTATTCTGCCATATAGAATGGCTCCCGCAGAATAAAAGGAGTTAAAGGAATAGCTTGAAAACCTCCTATACAAAGGTTTTATTCATCCTATTGTTTCCCCATGGGGTCTACCTATGCTTTTCGTGCGAAAAAAGAATGGGTCCCTTTGGATGTGCATAGACTACCATCAGTTGAATAAGGTCACGATTAAAAATAAATATCCTCTTCCTAGGATTGACGACCTTTTTGACCAACTTCAGGGTTCCAAGTGTTTTTCAAAAATATACCTTCGTTTGGGTTATCATCAGTTGAATGTTAGGGAGACGACATACCCAAGACAACCTTCCGAACCTAATATAGTCACTGCAAATTTTTAGTCATGTCCTTTGGGTTGACTAAAGCCCATGCATCCTTTATAGCTCTTATAAATAGAGTGTTCCATCAGTTTTTTGACTTGTTCGTCATTGTGTTTATTGATGATATTCTGATCTATTATAAGAGTAAAGAAGATCATGCCAATCACCTCCGAATTATTCTTTAAACCCTTAAGGATTATCAGTTGTATGCCAAATTTTCTAAGTGTGAATTTTGGTTAGACGCTATTGCCTTCCTAGGGCATATTGTGTCCAGTGAGAGGATAAGAGTGGATCCCCAGAAAGTTGAACCAGTGAGAAAATGGCCCAGTCCCGCGACTCCAATCGATATTCAGAGCTTCTTGGGTTTGGTGAGGTATTACAGAAGGTTTGTAGAGAGTTTTTCTTCCATAGCTGCTCCGCTTACTAAACTGACTCAGAAAAAGATGAAGTTTGTGTGGTATGAGTTATGTGAAAACAGTTTTGAGAAGTTGAAGGACAAGATGACTACTGCTCCTATTTTGACCCTTCTCGAGGGTGAAGATAATTTTGTGGTTTTTGTGTTGCATCCCGTGTGAGACTTGGTTGTGTATTAATACAGCGTGGTAAGGTAATAGCTTATGCATCTAAGCAGTTAAAGGTGCATGAGTGCAATTACCCCACTCATAACTTAGAGTTAGCAACCATGGTGTTTGTACTTAGAATCTGGAGGCACTATCTCTATGAAGGGCATATTGATATTTATACTGACCATAAGAGTTTGCAGTATGTTTTTTCACAGAAAGAATTGAACCTCAGGCAGAGGCGTTGGATGGACTTTTTGAAATCCTATTATATGAGCCTGCATTACCATCCGGGCAAGGCAAATATTGTATGCGACGCCCTCAGCAGGTTGTCTATGGGTAGCCTTTCCTATGTAGAAGGAGGAAAGAAAGAGATGGTGAAGGATATTCACCACCTTACAAATCTAAGAGTGTGACTCTTAGATTCCAAAGATGGAGGGGTGATTTTTCATGAGTTATTTAAGTCATCCCTTTGTGCTGAAGTTAAGGTAAAGCAGGTTGAAGACCCCATCTTGATGCAAATCAAGAAAGATGTGGGTCAACAAAAGGTTATGTCGTTTGAAATTGGTGGTGATGGTATTATAATATTTCAGGGTAGGTTGTGCGTTCTGAATGTCGATGGGCTATGGAAAAAATCCTTAATCAGGCATACACTTCAAGGTATGTCATTCACCCAGGCTCTACTAAGATGTACCATGATCTGAAAACCTTGTATTGGTGGAATAATATGAAATATGATGTAGCTAATTTTGTGTCCAAGATTTTGAACTATAAACAAGTGAACGTAGAACATATGAGGCCAGGTGGTACTTCCCAAGAGATAGCCCTTCCTTTATGGAAGTGGGAGATTATAAACATGGACTTTATTACAGGACTTCCGAGATCCCGAAACCAGTATGATTCTTTATGGGTGATTGTAGATCGATTGAAAAAGTCAGCCCACTTTTTTCTTGTGAGGACTAATTATTTGGGAGAGGTTTATGCTAAGATTTACATTGAGGAGATAGTTTGATTGTATGGGGCACCAGTGTCCATTATATGCAATAGAGTTACGCAGTTTTCATCTTAGTTCTGGAGATTTTTTTAGAAGGGTTTAGGTACATAAATGAATTTGAGCACAACTATCCACCCTTAGACGGATTGGCAAGCTGAGCGTACCATTCAAACCCTCAAAGATATGTTGAGGGCATGTTTCATTGATTTCAAAAGTAGTTGGGTAAATCACCTGCCACTAGTTGAATTCGCTTATAATAATAGTTACCATGCCAGCATCAAGATGGCTCCTTTTGAGGCTTTGTATGTGAGGAGATATAGGTCTCCTATAGGATGGTATGAAGTGGGTGAGACTCAATTGTATGGGTCTGATCTTGTTCATCAGGCTATGGAGAAACTGAAGATCATTAGAGAATAACTCAAGACTGCTCAGAGTCGTCAGAAGTCCTATGCTGATGTTCGAAGAAGAGAACTAGAGTTTGAAATTAGTGATTGGGTGTTTCTTAAGGTTTCTCCAATGAAAGGAGTTATATGGTTTGGAAGAAAAGGTAAATTGAGCCCTCGCTATGTAGGCCCATATCAGATTTTGAGAAAGATTGGTACAGTTGCTTATGAGCTAGAATTGCCTACAAGTTTAGGTTTCGTTAATCCGGTATTCCATGTATCCATGTTAAAGAAATGCATTGAACATCATTCTATGGTATTGCCAGTAGAGGGTATCAAGGTGACAAACTCCTTGTCTTATGAAGAAGAGCCCGTTGAAATTTTAGATCACCAAGTTCGAAAGCTGAGGAGCAAAGAGATAGCCTCAGTAAAGGTACTGTGGAGGAATCAGAATGTTGAAGAAGCCACTTGGGAGTCAGAAGATGACATGATAATTAGATATCCTAATTTGTTTACTTCGATGGAGAATGAGACAAAAGGTACTATTTCTATCTTATCTTTCCTAGTCCTTTATTATGCTTGAAATCGTGTCTGTCTGTGTCTCGCATCATCATTAGGGGACGAATGATCCTAAGGGGGAGATAATGTAACTCCCCGTATTTTGAGCTACAATATAGACCATGATTTCGATGCATTGATAATATCGAAGCCATAAAATCCTATACCAGTACGGCATGTTAATTATTTGTGTAGCATGTGAATCCATTCAACCTTGAATTTAGACCATAGAGGTCTTTTAATGCATGGATAAGTTGAAACTATTTCGATCGACTAAGTTTTTCTGGACATTGTAAACTATGCCATCTTCGATCGAACATAACTCAGTCTACATGTCGAATTAGGAAGCCTACTATGTGTCAAATGATAGGCATTTGATTTAGCTTTCCGACGATACTAATTTGGCTAAAATCCAACACCCGAGCAAGAAGTTATGGCCTTTTAAAGTGATATGCGTCGCCTAACCAATCTCCCATGGCCACTGGAAAGCAAAGGCAATAGCCAAGGCGTCGCCTATATAAACATAGTCAATAGCCTAGGCGGCGCCTATGTGTATATAGGAAATGAGATGGGCGGCGCCTATGTAAACAATTCTAGTGACTTAAACACCTCATTTTGGGGACAAAGTGGTTCTTTTCCACCCTTACTTAGCCCAAAAACACAAAATTCAATTCCAAGGACCCCAAAATACACCTTCATTCATCAACGGTGCTAAAAAATTCTCCTTAGGGTTTCAAAATAAAAACCCAAATAGTTCAAGATTCGACTGTAGGTTTTCAAAGATAATTACATATTTGGAATCACCAATCTGCAAGCTTCAAGAAACATCTATTATCCTTGGAAATAGAGGTACGTGGGGTTATCCTAAAATCTCATGGGT
>JAPEIP010000007.1:92653253-92680868 GCA_026120095.1 Capsicum chinense
AAACCAAGGAGGATTCAGAACTACTCTGAACCCCTATACTACCTTCAGCAGAGTCAAACAACCTAACCCCCAATCTAGCCAAACGATGTACATCACAAGCCAACTCTTTCTTACCTTCTAGCACAAGTGAAACACTGCCCATGGACACTCTACTAAGGGCATCCACCACAACATTGGCCTTGCCCGAATGGTACAGCACACTCATATCATAGTCCTTTAACAATTATAACCATCGTCTCTACCTAAGATTCAATTCTCTTTGGGTAAACACATACTGCAGACTCTTATGATCAGTGAAAACATCAAAATGGACACCATACAAATAGTGTCTCCAGATTTTCAAAGCAAACACAACAACAACACCCTCAAGGTCATGGGTGGGGTAATTTTTCTCATGGGGTTTTAACTGTCTAGAAGCATAAGCTATCACCTTACCATTCTGCATCAATACACAACCCAACCCAACTCTCGAAGCGTAATAGTACACAACAAAACCATCAACACCATCAGGCAAAGTCAAAACAGGGGCTGAAGTGAGTTGAGTCTTCAACTCCTGAAAACTTTCTCACAAGATTCGGACCACAAGAACCTCACTTTCTTTTGGGCCAACTGAGTCATAGGAGATGCTATAGAGGAGAAACCCTCAACAAAACAGCGGTAATAGCCAACTAAACCCAGGAAACTTTGGATATAAGTCAGGGAAATAAGTCTAGGCCAATTTCTAACAGCTTTGGTCTTTTTGGGGATCAACTCTAATACCCTTGGAAGAAATGATACGACCCAGAAATGCAACTAATATTAGACAAATCTCACACTTACTAAACTTAGTAAACAACTTGTGATCTCTAACGGTTTGCAAGACAGTTCAGAGATGATCAGAATGTTCATCCTCACTATGGGAGTACACTAATATATCATCGATGACATTATGACAAACATTTCCAGATATGGTCTAAACACTCGATTCATGAGGTCCATAAAAGCCTTTGGGGCATTAGTTAACCCGAAAGAGATAAAAAGAAACTCAAAATGACCATAACGTGTTCGAAAAATAGTTTTTGGGATGTCACACTCCCTAACTTTGAGTTAATGATAGTCGGAACGAAGGTCTATCTTTGAGAAATAACTTGCACCTTGTAATTGGTCAAACAAATCATCTATTCTCGAAAGGGAGTACTTATTTTTTACGGTGACTTTATTCAGTTGGCGGTAATCAATGCACATATGCAAAGAGCCATCTTTCTTTCTTACAAGCAACACAGGAGCACCCCAAGGAGAAACACTAGGCCTTATCAAACCCTTATCTAGTAGATCTTTTAGTTGCTCTGCAGGGGCCATATAGTAAGGAGGAATAGAAATGGGCTGAGTATCGGGAAGAAGATCAATCCCGAAATCTATTTAAACAAGACTAAATAAAATAGAAAGTATATTTTAAAAAAAATAAAAACATTAGCCTAAGATATGCTTCGTTTTGGTAATTTTCTAATTTCAAATTAAAACCTATTAAAAATAATAAATGTTAATAGCAAGATTATATTGATATAAGATAATGTTTAAGGCTAAGATAGAATAAAGCTATAGGGAGGATCAAAACCACATGTCTGTAGTTGCCCTTCTTTTACTTGGAGCATAAATTATTTACAAATGAAAAAGTAGAGAATGAGCTATGTTTTGATTCATCCATTATTAGAAAGGAAAAAAAATAAGGAAAGAGAGGGGACCAAGTCTTGGTTTTGGAAAAACTTCATATATCAAATTAGAAGGAAATTAGATCATATGTAGTTCAAAATAGTAAAAAGATGAATGTAATATATCGAGATGGAGAGTCGAGTGATGTCCTGTAGTTTCGGTATGTGGCTCCTATTATTACATCAAAATAAAAACTATGAGTTTTGAAGAAAATACTTAGATATCAAGTAAGTATTCTGATATTGAAACTGAGATTTACGACTTGAACTTGAGTGGCACTTTAATACTTTTCAAATGATCCTTTGAAAATATTCTTGAATATTTGTTCTTATGATCAATCGTTGGATAGAAACATATGTCTGAGGTATATATCGCTACATATTAACTCTAAATGTCATTGAGACTTAATATTTTAGAAAAGATGATAATCAAATTGTTTGTATGATAAAACCTGTAAGACAACACAAACAAGAAATTTTTTTTACCCTGATTTGCACTAAAAAAATTATGAGTTATATGGAATTGCAAACTTCAAACACAATCTCATACGATGAAATGTTGATATTTGGAGAAAATGAGAAGAAACTGTATGCTACTACAAAATTCTTATGCTAGTAGACATATGCAAAATAATTTTCTGCTACTAGGAATGTTTATTCTTGGAGAAGAATTCAAGATAACTGTCTTCTGCTAGAAATGTTCAGCCTAGAAAATGAATTCAAGATACGTTTCTTCTACTACAAATGTTAATCCTAGGAGAAAAATGCAAGGCAATTATCTTCTGCTAGGAAATTTTTATACTAAGAGACGAATTCAAGATAACTATCTGCTACTAGTAAATGTAATTCATGGAGACAAATGCAAGACAATTTTCTGCAAGTAGGAATTTTCATCCTAGGAGACTAAAACAGATTATTATCTAAAACTAGGAATATTAACCATAGGAGATGGATGCAAGATAACTATTTACAATATAAAATGTTTATTACGACTCGAGTTTACCTCCTAGTTGTAACACAGTGCTTAGAATCTCAAGTGACACCAAGATAACCTATGGCTTGGCCAAACACTCTGAAATATAGATAATAGAAGATAATAGAACACTTATTGGAAGATGAATTTAAATGATATCATAAATATATAAAGGAAATCAAATCATCATTAAACAAGTATGAGATCAAAAACTAAACATCAAACTTTATGTATAAAAAACCTCTACTAAGATGAGTTGTTGGATAAGCCTCCAATCATCTCTAACAGTTTTAAAACTAGAAACAACAAACACCAAATGAAATAATATTTGAATCTGGTCCTTATATGATGAGGAATCACCCAATCTTCTATAGTTAATATTAGATGACATCGTACTAAGCGCAATCATGATGGTAAGTTTCCAAACCGATATTATAAGAAAATATAGAACAAGATAGTATGTTATTAGTACTTTGAATGTATTGAGTATGTGAGATAGGAAAATAACTAATATGAGCTTAACATGGGCTATATTACATGATAACTAATGTAAGACTAGGTAAGGAACATATGTTGTAAATCAAATTGAATAACTGAATACAAGCTCATGCAAGAATTTGAAATCTAAATTGTAAATTATGGACTATGGATGCTAATATTAACCGATATACCCAAATATGAGCTAACCTGGTCCAGCCGATAACCCAAGTTAGAAGGGTATCAGTACCTAGGCAAGGGAACGAACACTAACTAATATGAGTCCACTAAATAAATATAGAAAAGGATTAAGGTATCAAGCCTAATATGAGGGGTGACCCTTTAGAACCTATGGTGTCATTGAAGTTCAAAGACGTAGCAAATTATACAGAAAGTCTCAACGTAACTGGCGTATGAGCCTTCATCCCCACGTCTACCCAGTACAAAGTACTATTTATAGCTAAATAACATAGATAATGTGTAATGATTATTGATTGTATTAATATGATAACTGAAATAAATGTATTCTCTAATAGTATTCAAGATTAGAAGTCCAAACTTTTTTAAAATGAGGCTCTTGGCATTGCTTTATTTTTCTCTCCTTTTGCCTATCCACATCCCAAATCACAATGAGGATTAGTTTTAGATATACTAAGAACTATAACATTCAATAGTTTATGCATGGAATCTAAGTCATCAGATGTTCATAACCTACCATATTAGAAGAATGCAACTAGTTTTTGAAATTCATAAACAAATTGAATTGAAGGAATTCAATGACTCAGGACAAAATGTCATAGATTTCACAATATAAATAAGAATTAGGATCATAGTTAAATAATAACCACAGAATTCATGGTAAATGAGAATTATACCTCACCAAAAGACTGAGATATCAATGAATCTACTAATATTTAAAATCATATCAATGAATCTACTAATATTTAAAATCCTAAGTTGTGAAAAAGCATTGTACTGGAGAATTCAGTTAACCTAGGGACTCGGTGGGTAAAAAGGAATCGATTGATGAAATGCCAAATAACTAGAGAACCCTAAATAATTCCTTTGATTTGGATTCTTGTGGAAGATGAACTTTAATTAGCCTTGGTGAAAAGAAATCACCTCTTTTCTCTTCTGAAGCAAAGCATCTGATTAAAATCTAAGGTAATGAAAGCTTAAGGCTTTATTAAGTCCAATAAATACCCTTGGTTAATGACCCTATCCCGGGCCTAGCCGTGATGGGTATCTCAAGGCCACCAAGAGCTGGAGATCACCCCCTTATCCTGGCATACCAGAGCATAATATGAATAGTAGTGGAAGGTAATAAAACATATCAGCAAGGTAGATAAGATAACCAAAAGGGTCCAAAACAATAACCATTCTCATAGTTATTGTGTAAAAGACTCTTTACCGAATACCAATTTATGTCGGGACATGTCCTGACCATGGCTAAAAAGGAAATCAAAAATATTAAAAGAAACCAATGGGATTTTGGTACTATTAAAAAGTTAATGAAATGTCAACCTTCCAAAAGATAGAGATTCACCACTTCAATGCAACTCGACAGGTGTGGTAATCCACCTAACACTACATATGGGTTAAAGAGGTGTCATCGCACCCTGCACTATGAACAATGTAGCACCTAGAATGATTAGTAGGATGAGCTCTAGCATCTAACTTAGGGAGGGATGAAATAATGCCAATGAGAAATCAGTCCAAAACCCTATACATATATTCATATACATATATATATATATATAAATATATATAAAATATTAGGATATAGGTTTAACGCCACTTCTGAAAAGGTCCCAGTGTGTGTTAGCTACACGAACTAGAAAAATATGAGAAAGGGCCTGCGGATACAATTTCCCCAACCATTCCAATATATATATATACACACACATATATATATATATATATTTAAAGTATAAACTATCAACATGGTTACCAAGAACCTAATGCCAGTAAATGTCCTGTATAGTATCTGTCCCCCAGAGACATCCACCTTCAACACAGAGCTAGACAATCCCCTTTAAGCCAAATTATAATATTTGCACATCACTCATCTATTAAAACAAGGATTCATCCATTAAGGCATGTATGGAATGGCGTCATCATACCAATTGAACTAAAAAGTCAATTCAATTATGCCATTCCAAAATCAACTAGCCCAATTGACTATAAATTTCAAATTCAGAAATCAATTCTTAGCAACCAAGGCCTTTCAAAACCACTTTAAAAAAAACCACGATATAACGCCCCAAATCTAATACACAAAATGCTACACGGTGCTAGTAATCATGAAGGACCACAAGCTAAGCTATGAATGGTATCTGTAACTGAGTACTGTATAATATACTGTATAAATGCAGAATAAAAGGATTGAAAGGACATAAGGTTCAAATATCTGATAAAACATAACATCGGGAAACATGGTATAACAATCCAAAAACTGAAATAAATTTTCTGAACATGCTAGTCAGAAAGTCTCTAAACTATCTGAAAACTATGGATTTGATGGGACATGTTCCCAACCAACTCCTTCTACTAAAACTCAAATAATGAAGAAATGAAATAATCATGTGATCCTCGAATAATGAGTACTCACTGTAAATTTGCCACTGCTGGCTTAATCTGAAGCTAAGTGCGATTGGGAACTTAAGTGTTCAAACCTATGGTATAAAACACCATAGCGCACACTAAAAGCATGCGTCTGTATGTATGAATGTAATAGTACGCAAAGTGAGGCAGGCTAAATGCATGGAGTTCATATGCATGAACAATACTAACCGAATAAATAAAATGAACGTGAGAATACATATATGAATACATTACTATAAATGAGATCTTGATAATATTGACTATTGAGTCTGAATACTGATAACATGAGTGTCGTATAACTGATATACTATTAACAGAGTGACTGTGTCTGACAGTCCTGATTCTGGAGAACTATCTGAGTTCTTTTACTAAGACTAAGACTGAGACTGTGGGAAGTAGTCATCTGTCCATCATGCCCCTTTTTTGTATAGAGTTGGGGTCCAATATGTAACCTCAATTGGAAGGGTGTCAATACCATGCCACTAGTAAGGACAAGCTGTGAGTGAACCTTATCTGGCAGTGTCCCAAAAAGAAAATGGTGGGACCTTTAATTAGTAGTGTTAATCTATCTTATAAACCCTTAACTATCATTGTTGATGTCTCAACCTATAATGGCTATATAGTTCTGGAAAGCAAGGATTGCTTCTAAGGGTCACACCCTCAACGGTCAGTGTGTTCCCTCATCCTTGGTTTGCTCGATGTTGAATCTTACTCCAAACTAATTAGACACTTAACTAATTATAATGAGATGAACTGGAATAACTTGACTGAGTTTCGTGGACTAACGGAATTTTACCAAATTCTATTAACTGACTGAATTTATGATATTTCTAAGTTTTCTAGAGTCATGTAACTGACTAAATTTACTGATCATGGCATAACTGTGATTATCATGAAACTAACACTAGCTATAGGCACACAACTAAATTGTCGGGTATAAATATCCCCAGGAATCGATAGCATAAAAGTAATTCACGGAACAAGTTCCAAAGCACAATAATGACTACATATATATCCGTAATTGATTGACTAAGATATTTCATCAAACGCTTGACATGCATTAACGTGTACAAGAATAGGGATTTCATACTATCATACTTTAATGACACTTTTTCTTTCACATAGGCATTAAATCAGACATATGGGGAGCATACTTTTGTTATATCATCATTAATGCATCTAATTATCATGGTTGCATAAATAAATTTGCTATTTGTAGGATTTATCGTTAATATTATGCAAATTATCACATACTAGGATATATCATTGGAACATATATTTTAAAACATGAATCAAAACCCAACAACAACATAGACATGAATTTCAATTTAATTAAATCATAAACATTCATAAATACACAATCTTTGGAATATTAAAAGAGATTCTTAAGCTTCATGGGTGAAAGAGACTAATGAATCAGCAGTTGACAAACCTTGATTGTCATTTACTTTAAGTTTTTGAACTTGAAGAACTTGAATTTGTTAGTTTCTTGAAGAAGTGTTGGGATCTTGTTATTGGGGATTTATCTTTGAGAGAAACCCTAATTTAGTATTATAGATAAATAGTGAAGTTATGAGCTCTGGTCTGGTATAATAAGGTATTAAAAAGGGTGGTAAAATCCCAAAAATCCCCTTCTAAAAATGTCTTTGAATTTATGAACGGGGTCTGTGATGGCTTGGGCGACGATCCATAGGTAGCTAGATTGCTCGTTGACCATCCTATCGTACTGGGCCAGAATTTGACCTTTTTGCCTAGGTTACGATGCTTAGTGTGATGGTCAATCGCTAGCTCGACAATCCATCAACCATTTCATCACGCCTGGCGAAAAGGTCAACTTAATCCTTTCACGGTGATGGTTTGGGCGATGACCCATCACCAGATTGACGGTCCGTCGGCCCTTTCCATCGCACCTAGTCTATTCAGACTACTTTTTATATTTCAGCCATAATATTCTACCCCGATACTGGATTTAGGCAAATTTGGTATCGATGGAAATCTTATTCAATTTCCCATACAAAAAAAAGACAAAATCTTGAAAATTCCACATGTATAAAAGTAGATTCATCCTTTAAAGAAAGTCTTTAAAATTTTTGGGATGATTTTTAAGCTAGGTAGAAGTATGGGGTATTATAATATCTCCCCTTGGGAACATTCATCCTTGAATGAGACTGATTTAGATGGGAGAAATAATAATCTTAAGTACATACTAAACATGAACAACTGAAACATGACTACATTACTGACATTACTTAGATTAATGTTGATCATAAATATCTGAAGCATGGTCTTATGACTGAGCGGATACATGAATGGATGACTGAGAGTAATAATAAGCTGATCATGATATCTGATGCGTGAATACATGACTAAATTGACTCATGAACATGTAAAGGTAATGATACCAAGTTTGAAATGCAAACCGAGCATAGTTTGAAGCTGAAATTTGAACCATAAGTTGTATGAACTTAAGGAAAGCTATTACCATGGTGTTGGGTATGAATTAGTGGAAAATGTGTAAGGATATTTGGTCCGCATATCTTCTTCTATTTCTCAAGTAGCTCCCTCAACAGACTGATTAATCCAAATAACTTTGACTAGAGGGACATTTTTATTCCTCAGTCTATGAATCTGATAGTTAAGGATTTCGACTAGGATTTCCTTATAAGAGAAACTGTTCTGAATGTCTACACCTTCAATAGGGACTACGACTACTGGGTCACCTATGCGCTCCTTAAGAAAGGACAGATGAAAGTATGGATGCACTGACGTAAGATCTGAAGAAAATTTGAGCTCATAAGCTACTTCACCAAAGCAACTAAGAATTTTGACAGGACCAATATATCGAGGACTGAGCTTTCCCTTCTTGATGAACCTCTTCACTCCCTTCATGAAAGAGATTTTTTCTTATATATAATCATAAATCTAAAACTTGAGATCCTTTCTGCATACAATTTCTATCAGCTATGAGCTATCTTGAGCCTCGCTCTAATCAACTGGACTTTTTTTAAGGTTTTGAATACCAAGTCAGGCCCTGCTACTACGGCCTCAGCCCCTTCGAACCAACCGATTGGAGATCTGCATCTCGTATTAGAGAGACCTTCAAATGGAGCCAACCGCCCCCTTATGACAGTCAATCTTGAAATTAGCTACTAATATAATGGCTGGGGATGGAGCTAGAACTGATGATTTTAGGTACAACTTAAAATAAGTACCACCTTCTGACTTAGACTAAGCATAGATGAAATTTATTGTTCTCGCTCTCTTATTTTCTCTCATCCTATGCTTCCCCACCTTATTCTGCTAGGTATAAATCATATTCCTAGGGAGAATAACAACCTGCTGATTGCTCTGTGCTACTACTGAGTATGATAAAGTAAGGGACTCGATTCAGAATTTGCCATGAAAGACATACTCACCCAGTGAATCTGCCTTAATAGGCGGAGGTACTGACTGATTCCTGGTTCTTCTTTCATCAGTCCTTTAGGGAGGTGTGTTCTGTAATTAAAAAAAAGAGGTAGATTAGACTGAGAGTTTAAGTTTGAGCCTATGCTTACTGGCACAGTATGAATACTGAAAGAAGAAAAACTATTCCTAAAACATCTTATAACCTCTTATACATAAATGTGGCGCAAAACACACCCATGCACAAGATGTTACTTGATGCGACTTTCAGACTTCCTAGGATTTAATTGGACCTTAGGATCGGATACCAAGTTTGGAAATCCCCAAATCTAATATTTGGAATGCAACACGGTGTTAGTAATCTCGAAAGACCACAAGTTAACCCATTACTGATATCTATAATTGAGCACTGGATAATATACTGTATTCATACAGAATAAAAGGGCTGAAAAGACATAAGGTTCATATATCTGATAAAATATAACATCTAGAAACACGACATAATAATACCAAAACTGAAATAAATTGTTTGAACATGCTAGTCTGAAAGCGTCTAAACTGTCTGAAAACTATGGAGTTGATAGGACATGTCCACAGCTAACTTTATCTACTAAAACTCAAATAATGAAGTAATGAAATAATCATGCGATCCCTGAATGATGAGGACTCACTGCAAATCTACTGCTGCTGTTTGTATCTAAAGCTAAGTGTGATCGAGAACTCGAGCATCCGAACCTATGCTATTAAACACCATAGCGCACAAGAAAAGTATACATTAGTACGTCTGAATGTACTGGTACACAAAGTGAGGTAGGATAAATTCATAGTTTTTATATGCATAAAAAATAATAACTAACTAAATAACATTAATGAGAGAACACATGCAGGAATACGTAATTGTAAATGAGATCATGATAATACTGACTTCTGAATCTAAATATTGATAACATAGTTTTGTATAACTGAAATACTATTAACTGAGTAATTGTGTCTGAATGTCCTGATTCAGAAGAACTAACTGAGTTTTTTTAGTAAGACTACGACTGAGACTGTGGGAAGTAGTCATCTAAACAACATGCCTCTTTTTTGTATAAAGTTGGGGTCTAATATGTAACCCTAATTGGAAGGGTTTTAATATTGCGCCACTGGTAAGGACAAGCTGTGATGGACCCTCATCTGGAAGTGTCCCCAAAGGAGAATTGAGTGACCTCAACTAGAAGTGTTAATCCACCTTATCAACCCTTAACTATCAGTGCTGATGTCTCAACCTATGTTGGCTACATAGTTCTGGAATGCAAGGATTGCTTCTAAGGTTCACACCCTCAATGGTCAGTGTGTTTCCTCATCCTTAGGTTCGCTCGGTGCTGAATCCTACTTCCCACTGAATAGACATTGAACTAAATACACTCAGATGAACTTGACTGAGTTCATTGTGTTTCGTAGACTGACAGAATGTTACCAAATTATGTTAACAGATTGATTTTATAAGATTTCTAAGTTTTCTTGAGTCATGTAACTTACAGAATTCTACTAATCATGGCGTGACTGAGATTATCATGAAACTAACATTGGCTCAAGGAACACAACTAAATTTTTTGGTGTAAATACCCCCCAGGAATTGGTTGCATAAAACTAATTCATGGCACAAGTTTGAAAGCGTAACATAAGCTACACATATATCCATAATTAATTGACTAAGATATTTCATCAAACACTTGAAATGCATTAACTTGTACAGGAATGGGGATTTTATACTATCATACTATAATCACACTTTTTCTTTCACATAGGCATTTAATAAAACATATGGGGAGCATACTTTGGTTATACCATAATCAATACACCTAATTATCATGGTTGCATAAATAAATTTACAATTTGAAGGGTTTAGCATTAATATTATGCAAATCATCACATACTAGGACCAATCATTGGAACATATAATTTAATCAAAACCCAACAACAACATAGACATGAATTTCAATTCAACTAAATCATAAACATTCATAAATACACAATCTTTGGAATTTGAAAAAGTGATTCTTAAGCTTCATGGGTTAAAGGGACCCATGAATCAACACTTGACATACCTTGATTGTTATTTTCTTAAAGTTCTTGGACTTGAAGTACTTGAATTTCTTAGTTTCTTGAAGAAAGCTTGGGATCTTGTTCTTGGGGATTGATCTTTGAGGGAAACCCAAATCTGGTGTTGTAGATTAATAATAAAGTTATGACATCTATTCTTGTATAATTTGGTATTAAAAAGGGCAGTAAATGACCAAAAAGCCCCTTTTAGAAATGGCTTTGAATTTATGAATAGGGTGTGCGATAGTTTAGGGGACAATCTTTCGCTAGATCGATGGCCCATTAACCTTCCCATCGTACTAGGCTAGAATGTGACCTTTCTGCCTTGGTTACGATGGTTTGGGAGATGGTCTACCACTAGCTAAATGGTCTGTCGGCCATTCCATCGCGCCTGGATAAAAGGTCGTTTTACTACATCCACTGTGATTGTTTGGGCAATGGCCAATCGCTAGATCGATAATCCGTTAGCCCTTTTCGTCCCACGTGGACGGTTCAGACTACTTTCTGTATTTCAGCCATAACATTCTACCCTAATACCGGATTTAACTTAATTTTCTAGCGATGGAAAGCTTATTCAATATCCCATACTATAAAAAGTCAAAATCTCAAAAATTTCAAGTGTATAAAATTAGATTCATCCTTCAAAGTAAGTCTTTAATATTTTTGGAATAACTTTTAAGCTAGGTAGAAGTATGGGGTATTATAATATCTCTCCCTTGGGAATAATCATCCTCGAATAAGACTAATTTAGATGGGAGAAATGATAGTTGGAAGTACATACTGAACATTAACAACTTAAACATGACTACATGACTGACATTACTTAGATTCATGTTGATCATGCATATCTGAAGCATGATTTTATGACTGAGCTGATACATAAATAAATGACTAAGAGTACTAATAAGCTAATCACGCATATCTAATGCATGAATACATGACTGAACTGACTCATGAACATGTGACTGCACATGTTAAGGTAAAGATACCAAATTTAAAATAAAAACTTAGCATAGTTTGTAACTAAAATTTAAACCATAAGCTAAATAAACTTAAGGAAATCTATAACCTTGGGTTGGGTATGAATTAGCGGAAAAGATGTGAATATACTTTGTCCGCATATCTGCTTTCATTTCCCAAGTAGCACCCTCAACAGACTGATTTTGCTAATGAACTTTGACTAGAGAGACTTCTTTGTTCCTCAGTCTGCGAATTTGATAGTCTAGGATTTTGATTGGGATTTCCTCAGAAGTGAGATTGTTTTGAATGTGTACACCTTCGACATAAACTATGACTACTGGGTCACCTATGCACTTCTTAAGCAAGGAGACATGAAAGACTAGACACACTGAAGCAAGATCTGAAGGCAATTCAAGTTCATAAGTTACTATGCTGAAGCGACTGAGAATTTTGAAGGGAATGACATATCGGGGATTATTCTTTCCCTTCTTACCAAACCTCTTCACTCCCTTCATAGGAGAGATTTTTAGGTACATATAATCACCAATCTGAAAATTGAGATCCTTTGTGCATCCATCTATGTACAATTTTTGTCCGCTCTGAGCTATCTTGAGCCTCTCTCTAATCAACTGGACTTCTACTAAGGTATCGAATACTACGTATGGGCCTGCTACTATGGCCTCACCCACTTTGAACCAACTGATTGGAGATCTATATCTCCTATCGTAGAGAGCTATAAATAGACCCTGGCACCCCCTCATGACTGTCAATCATAAACTTAGGAAATAATATACTGATTGGAAATAGATATGGAACTAAGGATTTCAGGTGGAACTTAAAACAATTACCACATTATGACTTAGACTAAGTGAAGATGAAATTAGCAAATCTCGCTCACTTATTTTCACTTATCCTATGCTTCCCTACCTTATTCTACTGGGTATAAATCATATGCCTAGGGGGAATAACAGCCTAATGATTGTTCTGAGATACTAATGAGTACGATAAAGTATGGGACTCGGTTCTGAATTTGCCATGAAAGACATGCTCACCCAGGGAATCTGCCTTAATGGGCGGAGGTGCTGACTAATTCCTAGTTCTTCTTTCAAGAGTCCATTTGGGAGGCATGTTCTGTAAATGAAAGAAAGAGGTAGATTGGAATGAGAGTTTAAGTTTGAGCCTTTGCTCACTGGCACGATATGAATACTGAAACAAGGAAAAATGTTCCTAAAACATCTAATACCCTCTTGTACATAAATATGTTGCGCAACACACCCATGCACAAGACTCTACTAGATGCAGCTTTCAGACTTCCTAGAACTTTATTTAATCTTAGGCTCTTATACCAAGTTTGTAACTCCCCAAATCTAATACTCAGATTGCTACACGATGCTAGCAATCCTGAAGGACCACAAGTAAACCCATGAATAATATCTATAACTGAGCACTGCATAATATACTGTATAAATGCTGAATAAAAGGGCTGAAAGGCCATAAGGTTCAATTATCTAATAAAACATAACTTCTGGAAACACGGTATAGAAATACCAAAATTGAAATAAATTCTCTAAATATGCTAGTCTGAAAGCCTCTAAACTGTCTAAAAACTGTGGAGGTGATAGGACATGTCCCAAACTAACTCCATTTACAAAAACTAAAATAATGAAATAATCATGTGATCCTTGGATGACAAGGACTCACTACAAATCAACTGCTACTGGCTGAATCTGAAGCTAATAGCGATTGGGAACTTAAGCATCCAAACCTGTGTTGTAAAACACCATAGCGCACAAGAAAAGTATGTGTTTGTACGTCTCAATGTATTGGTATGTAAAGTAAGGTAAGCTTAATGCATGGGGTTCATATGTATTAAAAATACTAACTAACTGAATAACATGAACGTGAGAATACATGAATAAATATGTAATTGTAAATCAGAACGTGATAATACTGAGTACTGAGTCTTAATACTGATAACAAGAATTTTGTATAACTGATATACATTTAATTGAGTGACTGTATCTAACAGTCCTAATTCTGAAGAACAATCTGAGTTCTTTACTGAAACTAAGACTGAGACTATGGGAAGTAATCATCCAACCAATATGCCCTTTTTCTATATAGAGTTGGGGTCCAATCTGTAACCCTAATTGGAAGGGTATCAATACTGTGCCACTGGTTCAAGTCAAACTGTGAGTGACCCTCATCTAGTAGTATACCCAAAAAAGAATTGTGGGACCCACAACTGATAGTGTTAATCCACCTCATCAACCCTCAATTGTCAGTGTTGATGTGTCAACCTATGCTAGCTACGTAGTGCTGGAATGCAAGGATTGATACTAAGGGTCACACCCTCAACGGTCTATGTGTGCCCTCATCCTTAGGTTCTCTCGGTTTTGAATCTTACTCCCAACTGAATATACACTGAACTAATTATACTGAGGTGAACTGGACTGAGTTTCATGGGCTGACGGAATGTTACCTAATTTTATTAACTGACTGAGTTCATAAGATTTCTAAGTTTTCCTAAATCATGTACCTGACTCAATTCTGCTGATCATGGCGTGACTACGATTATCATAAAATTGACACTGGCTTTAGGAAAACTGGTAAGTTATCAGGTATAAATACCCTCATGAATTGATAGTATAAAAGTAATTCATGGAACAAGTTCGAAAGAACAACAATGTCTACACATATATCCATAATTGATTGACTAAGATATTTTCTCAAACATTGACATGCATTAAATTGTACAGGAATGGGGATTTCATACTATTATACTATAATGCCACATTTTCTTTCACATAGGCATTTAATCAAACATATTGGGAGCATACTTTGGTTATACCATAATCAATGCATCTACATATCATGGTTACATAAATAAATATACAGCTGAACTGTATACCGAGAGTCATGATACTCAGTCAAAATCCTTTCCCATAACCCATTATTATAAGGAACACATGACTGACATTGGTACATCAAGATACCATCACCATCAATCTCTAAGGCCATAACTTTTTATTGTCCTATATCATCCTTAATCTTCATAAGAATGGGATCCAAAGCCTACTTCTCCTTCACCACAACTTTAAGAGATGATTTAACAACTTCTTGAACAATCACTCCCGCATCCTCCAGGTCCAAAAGAAAAACTCCTAGGTTAGACAATCGAAGAATGTCATTCATTAATTATCTCATCTACTCATCCATATGAAATAAGCTCCCCAGGGACAACCTGCGAAGAGCATCAACAACCACATTAGCTTTACCTAGATTATAGTGATGATTCATATCATAGTCCTTTAGAAATTAAAAACACTACCTCTGTCTAGGATTCAACTTCTTCTGCCAAAACACACACTGGAAACTCTTATGATCGGAATAAATATCCATATGCACCTCATACAAATAATGGTACCAAATAATTAAAGAAAAAACCACAACCCCTAATTCCAAATCATGTGTTGTATAATTCTTCTTATGAACCTTAAGCTTCCAAGAAGATAGGTCACAACCTTACCATGCTGCATCAACATATACCTTGTCCCACACAGGACACATCACAATCTATAACATAACCCTAGTACCATCGTGTAGGGTAAATTCAAATGACAAAGTCAACTTATCCTTTAACTTCTAAAAACTACCCTTATAAGC
This sequence comes from Capsicum chinense, assembly GCA_026120095.1. Classification (NCBI taxonomy): domain Eukaryota; kingdom Viridiplantae; phylum Streptophyta; class Magnoliopsida; order Solanales; family Solanaceae; genus Capsicum; species Capsicum chinense. Next base: position 92,669,109 of record JAPEIP010000007.1, read on the forward strand.
ATCCAACTATAAGAACTTTTCCTTTTTCTAAGTCAACTTCATCAATGGAGCAATAATAGAAGAGAAGCTCTCCAGAAACCTCCTATAATACCCAACCATGCCTAAGAAGCTTCTAATATTAGTTAGAGTTATGGCTCTAGGCCATTTCCTTACCTCCTCGACTATTTATGGATTCACCTTTTCCCCCTCACTAGAATTAACATGCCCAAAGGAAAGTCATAGCATTCAACTAAAACTCACACTTAGAAAATTTACTACACAACCTCTGATCCTTAAGAGTTTGCAGCACAATATGGAGGTATTGGCATGATCCTCCTCGCTCTTACAATACACACAAATATCATGAATGAACATAACTACCTAGATATCTAGAAACTGTGTAAACACCCAGGTCATAAGATTCATGAAAAAAGATAGGGAATTAGTCAACCCAAATGGTATAACCAAAATCTCATAGTGACCATACCCGGGTTCTAAAAGTAGCCTTTAGAATATAAGCCTCCCTAATTTTGAAATAATGATAGCCCAAATAAATATCAATCTTAGAAAAACATCTAGCACCCTAAAACTTGTAAAAATTTTCATCAATTCTAGGAAGAGGGTACTTATTCTTCACTATCACCTTATTCAGCTGATGATAATTTATGCACATCCAAAGAGACCAATCCTTGTTACATACATAAAGAATAGAAACATCCCACGAAAAAACACAAGGAAAGATGAAACCCTTACAAGGATCCATTATCTTCTCCATAAGCTCATTTAGCTCAGCTAGAGCCATTCTATAAGGATGGGTATCTAGTAGAAGATGAATCCCAAAATCCATTTCCCTATTAGAAGGAATGAGATCCTTAGGAAACATTTTAAGAAACACATTGACAATAGGGATAGATTCCAAAGAGGGAACCTCAAAATTTGAATCTTTAACCCAAACCAGTTGATGTAGAAACCCCTTAAAAATCAACTTCCAGTCTTTAAGATAACAAATAAAACCATTTACACGTTCAAATCCATTAGTAAATGAGTATTTTAATTAGGAATTTATCATTGGTATTGTCATACCAAAAAAAAGTTATGATTACAAGCTAATTCCATCATGCCATCGAAAACTTATTGGACAAATTAACTCAAAGATCAAATTTAGAAACCAATTCGGAGCCACTAAGGCCTTTCAAATCCGTTAAAACCAACCATGGCCATCAAGGACTTCCAAAACCATTTTAAGTTCCATTAACCTTTGATGCAATGCAAGGTTTCCAAAAGTGAAGTAGGCTATGTAAATATCCATGTTTCAAAACTAATTTAAAAAGTTAGGATGAGGTTAAAGTCAATTCGAAACCATTAAACCATAAAATTTGGGGAAACCCATGTTCCCCTTTCTAATTCCCATACCCATACATTTATTTAGTTCATAACCACAAGAATAAGAATAAACACCAATTCAAAACCAATGTAAATCCATTCATATAATAGCCACTACAAATCCCTCAACCTATATTCAAAATCTAACAATTAAACCATATGGATGACAATTAAATACATGCCTTTATTAAAAAATAATTTTAGAAAAGAGCTACATGCTTGTGAATACAAAGATTTTGGATAAGAAATAACGATTTGAACCTTGGGTTCTCAATCATTAGAAACCCTAGCTTTGTTCTTAACTTAGGAATCAAAGACAAAGAGTACTCGTATTGTTATGCTAACTGGTGAAAACAGGGACAAAGAAAGGATTTTAAGTTGTAGGAAATACTGCGGAGGAAGGAAAATAAAATACTGCCCTTATGTAAATAGAAAGAATGCCCTAGTTACTACTATTATTGTTATTAGTCCCTCCCAATGACCCATGACCTCACATTACAACTCGTAGGGTCTTTGACGTCGTCAGTATAGAAATATGGGCCATTCTCATTAGTTACACTATAACTGGCTCTATACAAATCATGATGATTGATAACGACTCATCACATGAGTCGTTAAATGGATTTTGTACTCAATACACATGAAATTTTTAGAGGACAAAACCTGGAGTATTATAGTACCCCTGCTTAGGATCATTCCTCTCTGAATAAGGAGATAAGGAAGCCATAGTCATGATAACAAGAATGAATGCACCCATAAAACCATTTATAACTTTATAAAGAAACAATGACAAAATAAAGCCCATACTTTACATAATTCCATACAACACGTTGAACAAGAACGGATATTTGGACTTTATGTCCGCTTTGGCTTCCTAAGTAGCTTCTTCTAACTTTTTGTTCCTCCATAGGACTTTCATTGAAGTTGCATCCTTAGTCCTCAATCAGCGGACTTGTCTATCAAAAATCTTAATCAGGACTTCTGCATAAGAAAAGGAATAGGAAATACCAACATTCTTTATTGGGATGATCAAAGAAGGACCACCCACACAATTCTTCAACATTGAAAAATTGAAAATCGGATGAATAGAACCTAAACTAAAAAACATATCCAACTCATAAGCAATATTTTAAACTTTGCTCAAAAATCTGATATGACCCAATATAATTGGGGTTAAGCTTCCCCTTATTTCAAACCTAAATCACTCCCTTCTTACTAGAAACTTTCAATGATAGTTAATCACTTGTCAAACTCTAACTCTCTTTACCTCACATCGATATAAGACTATTGACGTCTTTGTGCAATCTTACATCTCTCTTAAATTACCTTTACCTTCTTCATGGCATAATGAACAAAATTATGACCAAATAAATGAGCTCCACCAACCTCAAACCACCCAATAGGATACATATACCTCCTACCATAATTAACCTCAAAAGGAGCTACCTAGATACTCGAATGATAGGTACTGTTGTATGTAAACTCAATATAAGGTAAGTGATTAACCTAGCAACCGCCAAAATCAATCACAGAAGCCCTTAGAATATTTTCCAAAGTCTACATAGTCTGTTCCAATTGTCCATCCATTTTAGGGTGGAAAACAGTGCTAAGTTTCACCTTTGTCTTCAAACCTCTCTAAAACGAACACCAAAAGTGAGGAGAATTGTATTACTTAGTTTGAAATGATGGAAACTGGAACTCTATGCCATCTGACTATCTCCTAACGAATAACTTGGCATAATCCTCTCTATAGTAGGCAGACCTCATAGGAAAAAAGTGAGAAAACCTTGTCATTCTAACCACAATGACCCATATCAAATCAAACCAATTGCAATATCGTGGAAGAGCCATAATAAAATCCATGTTGATCATCTCTCACTTCCATATTGAAAACTCTATCTCTTGAGATATCCTATCTTTCCTCAAGTGGTAAACCTTCACTTTCTGCCAGACCATATCCCTGGCCACAAAATTTTCCAGATGCTTCATCATATTGTACCACGAATACATCTTCTTCTAATTATGATACATCTTGGTCAAACTCGGATGAACTATATACCTTAAATCATGAGCCTCATTCTAAATCCTCTCTAGAAGCCCATTAATATCAGGAACACATAACCTACCTTGATACCTCAAGATACCATCACCACCAATCTCAAAGTCCATAACCTTTTATATTCCCCACATTATCCTTAATCTATATATGAATGGGATCCAAAGCTTGTTCTCTTTCACCTTAGAACAAAGAGATGATTTATCCACTTCATAAACAATCACTCCTCCATTCTCTGTGTCCAAAAGACGAACTCCCAAATTGGTCAACTAGTGAAAATCCTTTACCAATCCTATCTTCTCCTTATCCATATGAGATAAGCTTTCCATGGAATATATGCTAAGAGCATCAGCCACCATATTTTCTATACTTGTACTATAGTTCAGGCTCATACAATAGTCCTTTAACAACTTAAGCTATTGCCTCTCCCTAAGATTCAACTCCTTCTTGGTAGAAACATACTACAAGCTCTTATTAAAAGAATAGATGTCCATATGCACCATATAAAAATAATAGAACCAAATTTTCAAAGCAAAACCCAGAGCTGCTAACTCTAAGTCGTTGGCCAGATAATTCCTTTTATGAACCCTAAGCTATCTGGGAGCATAGATCTCCACCATTAAATATTGCATCAACACACAATAAAGTCCCATACAGGATACATTATAATATACCAAAGAACCATCAGTACCTTCGTGCAGGGTTGGAATAAGCTTAGAAGTTAACTTATCCTTCAATTTTTAAAATCTACCCTAACAAGAATAAAACCAGAAAAACTTCACCATGTTCTGAGTCAACTTCATCAAAGGAGTAGAAATTGATGAGAAAATCTCCACAAACCTCCAATAATAACTTGACAAGCCCAATAAATTCCTAATGTTAATTGGAGTCATGGGTCTTGGCCACCTATTAACCGTCTTAACCTTCTGTCGATCCATCTTAATCCCTTCGATAGAAAGAACATGCCTAAGGAAAGTTACAATGTTCAACCTAAACTCATACTTATATAATTTAGCACAAAACTTTATAACACCCAAAGTACACCTCAAATTAAAGGATCAAGCGGTCTCTATCAAATATAGTAACCAACTAGGTTAGGTTCGATCCCATAGGGAATAGGTATAAAATCCTTATAAAAATTGTTGAAATCACTAGGATGTGTGGAAATGTAAAAATGGAGATTTGTAGAAACTAGCTAAAAGTAGCAAGGCTGGGTTGGTTTTGGTTCTAAACAATTTAAGAAGAACACTTCAATTTTGTTCCCCCTCGCTTCTTAATTCGGTAGACTTATTGTACACTATCAAACTATTCTAATATCTTGCATCCAAAATATATAGGTTATGTGCCATCAACAGTCTTTTGGACGAGCTGACAGATTTCACTCTTTACCTTTTAAGTCTCATGATGTCGCCCTGCAAACCCTTATCCTGATCTCAGTAAACAATTACGTTTTAGGTCTCTAGTTATTAGATCATAGTTAACAATCTTACTTAGATAATACATAGTAGTATAGATTGACTATTAATCTTCAAATTACTATTGTGATCTTCTTTTCATAGTTGCTACTCCTATTTTAGAGTAAGTAGCAATAATCTAGGTGGGATCTTAACATTGCCACTGCTAAAAAGTTAGTAAGAAAAGAAAACCCAATATATGAAAGAATCTTTAAATAGAATGACTTGCCCTTTACTGTATTTCATTAATCTACCAGGTTCCCATAACCCTAGTTGAGGGAATTAGATGCTCATAGTTATGAGATCAACCATGGAATCCATAGATAAAATTACAAAATCAATCTAATAATAATAATATAAGAAATCCCAAAGTCTTAAATTGAATAACAAACTGAGAACACCAAGATGTTTGAGTTCTTGGCCCCAAAAGAGAATCCTTTTCAAACAATTAATGTGTTGCCATTATCTAAATAATTTTTGGACTAATTAACCAAATAAAGAGTAAAGGGTATTTATAGATTACAAAAAACCCTAGATTTCAAATCCTAACTAAAATAGGAAAACTTAATCACCAATACATAATATGACTTAAAATCATCTTAGGAGTGTAATTAGGATACATGGAAACCCTAGGAAATGATTTCAAAATGATTCAGTAAAGCTGATTCAGTGGCCACTTGCACCCTGCATTTGATCCCTGACCCTAAACGCAGGTACAAGGTGCATATACAAGTCATGTATCTTAGCTCTTAGGGTTTTTGTTTCTAGCCCTTACTTCTGCCATTTTTGAATCATAAATGCTACTTGAGGTCTACATGTAGACTAAGTAAGTCCAAAAATACCCAACATCAAATAGATAATTAAATTATCTTTCAATAATTCAAATTTTTCCTTAATCAGATATTGGGGTGAAAAGGTATGGCCAAACTATTAAAGCACTATCAACATTGGAACTTGAAACTAAGCTTCAAATCATCAACGTCAATCACATGCTTTGGTCACGTATAATCTGGAAAGTGTATAGAATACCTAATAAGGATCAAGTAAGTGGCCAAAAACGTCACTTTGCATCATTTTCACAAAATTAGAATTCATAACATAATTTTCTACAAAATAATCCAAAAATACCTCAAACGCAACAAAATAGCCTTAAGTACATACAAATTTTGATAGTTTTAAGCATGGTAAGTGCTATATTTCTATAGCACATCAAAACCCTCAACTTAGAATGTCGTATGACCTCGGGTAATAAAACATACCAAAATAATATGACGATGCTTAGCCAAGAGACACATAAGATACCTATGGAAGTCAATCATCAAATTTAAGCTCAAGATCACTACCCTCTTAAAGTTTAATACTTTGAACCAAACTATGTGTATTAATGAAGCACAATAATATGACACAAATTAATCGAGTTATGTGTATTAATAAAGCACAACAATGTGACCCACAGGAATAAAGATATGTCATTACATTAGCAACACACAACCATGTATATATACAAGTTACATTACCCAAACAAGAAAGCAATTAGAAATACAACCCATGTGCCATCACAACAAAAGAGTCCCACTCACTCCCTTGAAATAATGAATGTCAATATAATTACGGTAAAGATGCACTCATACTCACAAAAGAAGTTCAAATCAATGCATGTCAAATACCATACGCTTTCCTTTACTTTCTTTACCTTAGCTTTCAGAAAGTTAAGTTAGGATTATTATAGGACTTTTCTATGTATGTAATAAAGGGTTGGGGCTGGTATGATACATTTGGACTTTTTATGCGACCAAGCCACCTTGGAACTACACTAACCTTTGGGTCTCACTTCATAACCAATTTTATTTTATTCCACCATTATATTTCTCTTCTTTATTGCACATTCAGGTTAGATGTGATTATTTATTCTTTCTTTTTCTTCATAATTTTTGTTTTACTACCATACCCAGCCTACTATATTTTTTTAATCTTATTTTACCCTTCTTGATATTTTACACTACGCACACTTATGATGACCACACTCAACTAAGGAATTTATCTAAGTTGACGTGCGCAATGTCTCTGGAGGAACAGGGATGCAATAGGTTCATTGTCACCCAAATGGAAAGGTGAAAGGTGTAACAAGTAAAATAGGCATTCAAGCTATAATAGGGATCAAGGGATACTATTTCTTAATGGGTAGGTCATTTAGGCTAAAAGTGGGTTAGCATCAAAATGGTCTATGATCCTTTCCTAAGTAAGTATCCTAAAACATGGGAAAGACTAATTGGGCAAGTTCTGGTTTTAACACACAAAGGGAACTAAGTCACATCTCACATACACATGGAACATAATCAATATTACAATCTATTACCTATCTGGTTCATGCAATTGTTAGTACTGATTGTCATGTCCTTAATTCTAATGCCATAACAAGATTCTCAATAGTCACATATATATATACATATTACACAATACAAAAAAAAATTTGAAGGGGTATAACTAAAAAAAACATGTTAAATACCCTAGATACTCATTTTTTCGCCTAGATAAACACAAAATATCATTAAAAAAATACAACACGGTGAAACATGCCAGCTCAACTAGGAACAGGACTCTGGCAGAAAGAGGCACGACAACAAAACCCTAAGAGGATATTATGGCCGACAAGCAGCCCTACCTCTATCTTAAAATCATGCATTCTCCCCAATGCATCAAATGCTACAATAAAAAATGAATTAGGAATATATCTGTGTCACCATAGGTGCACAGATCTGACGTAATCATGAATACAAATACAAATAACAAAATACCTTGGGTTTCCTCCTAAGCAGCTTCCAATTTAAGTCATGGTATGCCAGGACTTTGTTGGGTACTTAGACTTTTACAACAAGCCCAAGGGTGCCTTTATTATTTAGACTTCATCAAGGTAGCAAAAGAGTTTGCCTTCAAATTTCACTTTCCACTTTGAACTTTTGAACTGCACCCCTAATTATTTTTTCTGATTTCCCATTATGCTCATGGGCAGAGGTATAAAAATAAAGGAACCCAAATATAGATGTGGCATGTTGTAGTTGGACCTTATGTGAGGAATATCATTCATTAATTTTGGCTCAGTAAATTCAAAAATATAGATATATATTTCCTCCTCTTTGCACTCTTCTTCAAACTCAGATGGCTCGACCAAGATCTAACTATCAAAACATAATGCAGAAAAATGCTTCAAATGGTCCAATATGGCTCAACTCTGAATTTACAGTCTTCTTTACAGCCCCACATAACTCTAGTATGCTCTCATTAAGAGTTACACTATCTATAAAAGAATGAGCAATTTTAGACTCCTTCAATTTCTACTCTTCAAGTTGGATTTTTAGAATTCTTTCTAACTCACATCACCCATAACTAAATTGTTGGGCATTCCACACAACAACTTTTGCATTCAATTACGTTTGTAGGTAGTAAATATCCCAGCCAAACATGTCAACTTCTCGAATAAGCTTATGATTGTTGTGAACAAGGTGTGTTATTTTTTTCAACAAGCTATCTTTATGGTCACAGAATACATTAAAAGGAAAAGGATCAATAAATAAGGAGTTATCATCACTCTATACATCCTCTAGCTACGTTGTCATCTCAAGAAGTGTCAACAAAATAAATAAAACAAAAGTAAATAAACCCTGATAAATCAAAAAACTTTAATAAAGAATTCTGATGCCATATTCCCCAATAATGGCGTAAAAATTTGATAATGCCCAAAGTACACCTCTGATTGAAGGATGAAGTGATAACTATAAAATATAGTAACCTAGCAAGGTTGGGATCGACCACACAGGGAATATTCAAAAAATCCTTATTCAACTTATTGAAATCTCTATAGAGTAGGAAAAAGTAAAAAGGAGTAATTTTAGTAACTAGCTAAAAGTAACGAGGCTTGGTTGGTTTTAGCTATAAATAATCTAAGCTGAACACTTGGTTTATATTCCCCCTGGCTTCTTAACTTAGTAAACTTATCTTACACTATCGAAGTATTCCAATATCTTGTATGTAGAATCAATAAGTAATGTATCATCAAGAGCCTTTTGGATGAGATAACAGATTTCACCCTTTACCTTTTCAGTCTCAGGATGTTTTCTTACAAACCCGTATATTGATACTAGCTAACTATTACCTTTTGGGTATCTAGTTATTATATGATAGTCAATGATATTACTTTGATACAGCCTAGTAGTGTAGATCAACCATTAATCTTTAAATTACTGTTGTGATCTTCTATTCCTAGTCACTACTCCTCTTTTCGAGTAAGTAGCAATAATCTAGATGGGATCGTAATGTTGGCCATTTCTAAGAAATTAATAATAATTAATAAATGCCAATACATGAAATAATCTTTATCTAGATGAGTTGGCATTTCCTCTACTTCGTTAATCTGCCAGGTTCCCACAACCCTGGCTAAGGGAATTAGTCAGTTATAGTTATGAGATCAATTATGGAATCCTCAGATAAAATTACAAAATCAATCTCATAATAATAAGGGAAGAAATCCCAAAGTCTTAAATTGAACAATAAACCAAGAACAACAAGATGTTTGAGAACTTGGCCCTGAAGGTGCCTCATTCTTAATCAATCAATATATGTATTTCAATGTCTAAATAATTTTCTAACTAATTAACTAAACTAATCCTAAAGGGTATATATTGGTTACAAGAATCCCTAAAGTTCAAATCCTAACTAAAATAGGAAAAGATAATTACCTATAAAAAAAATAAGACTTAAAAACATCACAAGAGTGTCATTGGGATACATGGAAACCCTAGAAAATGATTTCAAAATGACCTGGAAAAGCTAAGTTGGTAGCCACTTGTGCCGTGCACTTGCTCCCTAATCTTGGGCCTAGATAGTACCTGTGACCACCAGGGCAAGAACAGGTATAGGGTGCAGGCATAAGTCCTATAGCTTAGCTGCCAAGATTTTGGTTTCTGGCCTTTACTTTTGCAACTTATAGACTGTAAGTTCTACTTGCGGTCTTCATGTAGACTAAGTAAAAAATTTGTCACCATAAAATAGTTAATTGTATTAGATTTCTAATGATACAAATTTTGCCTTAATCTGATATTGGGGTGAACATTTAAAGCCAAATTATTGAAGCATTTCCAACTCTCGGGATTTTCAACTATGACACTTGCAACCTATTTTCAAATATTCAACTTCAATCACATGGTTTGGTCATGTATAATCTAGAAAGTGACAATAATACCCAATAATGATCATGTAAGTCACCAAAAACATTAGTTTTCATCTTTTTCATGAAATTAACATTCAAAACATGATATCTTGCAAAACACTCCAAAAACACCTCAAATCCAACAAAATAACCTTAAGTACATGCATATTCTCAGAGTTCAAAGCATATATGTGTTATATTTCTATAGCACATCGTAATTTCTGATTCATAAAAGTCTGCAACACAATTTACTAATTTTTGACATGATCCTTCTCACTCTTATAATACACCAAGATATCATCAATAAACACCTTTACAAACAAATTTAAAAACTGACTAAACACTTAATTCATAAGGTCTATAAAGTCAGCTGGAGCATAAGTCAATCCCTATGACATAACTAAATACTCATAGTTACTATAATGGGTTTTAAAAGAAATCTTGGGATTATAAAACTTCCTAATTTTCAACTGATTATAGACCAAATGAAGATAAATCTTAGGAAAACATCTACTACCTAAAAGCTGGGCAAAGAGACTATCAATCCTATGAAGAGGGTACTGATTCCTCAGGGTAACATTATTCAACTACCGATAATCGGTACACATCTGAAGATACCAATCTATGTTACACAAGAAAAGCATGGGACAACCCCATAGAGTAACACTAGGACGAATAAAGCCCTTATCAAGGAGATCCTTTAACTGATCCCTAGATCTATTAACTCAAAAAAATCCGTTCTATAAGAAGGAATAAGGATAGGATATGTATCTGATAGAAGATTAATCCAAAAGTCTATTTCACTATCGGGAGGAATGCCATGAAGATCCTTGGGATAATTCAGGAAACTCATTGACAGCAAGGATAGATTACAAAGAGGGACCCTCAAATTAAAATCTTTAACTCCATCCAAATGATATAGACATCTCTTTGAGATCAACTTCTAGCTATAAGATAAGAAATCAACCTTCCTTTAGGCACTAAGGAACTCCCCTCCTATTCGATTACCTATTCAATAGAAATTTGGAAACTAATTTTTTGGATCCTATAATCCAAAGAAGCAAAGCACGAATGAAACCTATGCATCCCAAAGATTTCGTTAAAATATACCATATAAAGCTCTACTAAATCCAACAATGTTTTTGTATGCAATATAAAAACCACACAACCCTTATAGATCCTTCTATCCACAACTAAATCACCCACCAGAGTAGACATGAAAAAGGGATCAAAAATACTTTCTGGATAAAAATTCAAAGTGCACAGCTACAAAAGGGGTCACATAAGAGAGGGTAGACCTCGAATCAAGCAAAAAATACTCATAAAAAGGAAAGATATTTAATATACTATTAACAATGTTAGGAGAAGCCTCATATTCCTGATGGGTGGAAAAAGCATAAAGATGATTCTGGCCATTGTTGGTACCAGAAGTGTCACCTTTTGGTGTAGGAGATGAAAAAGTGGTGATTGGAACTTTATTAGCCTAGCGTCTAACTTTGTAGTAGGAAATTATTGTTGCATGTGACAAAGATGACCATAATTAAAGCACTGATTTCTCCCCTCATTATAATAACCTCAGTAAAGCTGACTATAAAATCTATAAGGATGATATGGTGGGTAAACTAAGCTCCACTAGCCTAATACTGGACACCCTATGCCTTAGGGCCTCTAATAATCTGAAAATG
>JAPEIP010000007.1:92680968-92727461 GCA_026120095.1 Capsicum chinense
TATGTAATAAAGGGTTGGGGCTGGTATGATACATTTGGACTTTTTATGCGACCAAGCCACCTTGGAACTACACTAACCTTTGGGTCTCACTTCATAACCAATTTTATTTTATTCCACCATTATATTTCTCTTCTTTATTGCACATTCAGGTTAGATGTGATTATTTATTCTTTCTTTTTCTTCATAATTTTTGTTTTACTACCATACCCAGCCTACTATATTTTTTTAATCTTATTTTACCCTTCTTGATATTTTACACTACGCACACTTATGATGACCACACTCAACTAAGGAATTTATCTAAGTTGACGTGCGCAATGTCTCTGGAGGAACAGGGATGCAATAGGTTCATTGTCACCCAAATGGAAAGGTGAAAGGTGTAACAAGTAAAATAGGCATTCAAGCTATAATAGGGATCAAGGGATACTATTTCTTAATGGGTAGGTCATTTAGGCTAAAAGTGGGTTAGCATCAAAATGGTCTATGATCCTTTCCTAAGTAAGTATCCTAAAACATGGGAAAGACTAATTGGGCAAGTTCTGGTTTTAACACACAAAGGGAACTAAGTCACATCTCACATACACATGGAACATAATCAATATTACAATCTATTACCTATCTGGTTCATGCAATTGTTAGTACTGATTGTCATGTCCTTAATTCTAATGCCATAACAAGATTCTCAATAGTCACATATATATATACATATTACACAATACAAAAAAAAATTTGAAGGGGTATAACTAAAAAAAACATGTTAAATACCCTAGATACTCATTTTTTCGCCTAGATAAACACAAAATATCATTAAAAAAATACAACACGGTGAAACATGCCAGCTCAACTAGGAACAGGACTCTGGCAGAAAGAGGCACGACAACAAAACCCTAAGAGGATATTATGGCCGACAAGCAGCCCTACCTCTATCTTAAAATCATGCATTCTCCCCAATGCATCAAATGCTACAATAAAAAATGAATTAGGAATATATCTGTGTCACCATAGGTGCACAGATCTGACGTAATCATGAATACAAATACAAATAACAAAATACCTTGGGTTTCCTCCTAAGCAGCTTCCAATTTAAGTCATGGTATGCCAGGACTTTGTTGGGTACTTAGACTTTTACAACAAGCCCAAGGGTGCCTTTATTATTTAGACTTCATCAAGGTAGCAAAAGAGTTTGCCTTCAAATTTCACTTTCCACTTTGAACTTTTGAACTGCACCCCTAATTATTTTTTCTGATTTCCCATTATGCTCATGGGCAGAGGTATAAAAATAAAGGAACCCAAATATAGATGTGGCATGTTGTAGTTGGACCTTATGTGAGGAATATCATTCATTAATTTTGGCTCAGTAAATTCAAAAATATAGATATATATTTCCTCCTCTTTGCACTCTTCTTCAAACTCAGATGGCTCGACCAAGATCTAACTATCAAAACATAATGCAGAAAAATGCTTCAAATGGTCCAATATGGCTCAACTCTGAATTTACAGTCTTCTTTACAGCCCCACATAACTCTAGTATGCTCTCATTAAGAGTTACACTATCTATAAAAGAATGAGCAATTTTAGACTCCTTCAATTTCTACTCTTCAAGTTGGATTTTTAGAATTCTTTCTAACTCACATCACCCATAACTAAATTGTTGGGCATTCCACACAACAACTTTTGCATTCAATTACGTTTGTAGGTAGTAAATATCCCAGCCAAACATGTCAACTTCTCGAATAAGCTTATGATTGTTGTGAACAAGGTGTGTTATTTTTTTCAACAAGCTATCTTTATGGTCACAGAATACATTAAAAGGAAAAGGATCAATAAATAAGGAGTTATCATCACTCTATACATCCTCTAGCTACGTTGTCATCTCAAGAAGTGTCAACAAAATAAATAAAACAAAAGTAAATAAACCCTGATAAATCAAAAAACTTTAATAAAGAATTCTGATGCCATATTCCCCAATAATGGCGTAAAAATTTGATAATGCCCAAAGTACACCTCTGATTGAAGGATGAAGTGATAACTATAAAATATAGTAACCTAGCAAGGTTGGGATCGACCACACAGGGAATATTCAAAAAATCCTTATTCAACTTATTGAAATCTCTATAGAGTAGGAAAAAGTAAAAAGGAGTAATTTTAGTAACTAGCTAAAAGTAACGAGGCTTGGTTGGTTTTAGCTATAAATAATCTAAGCTGAACACTTGGTTTATATTCCCCCTGGCTTCTTAACTTAGTAAACTTATCTTACACTATCGAAGTATTCCAATATCTTGTATGTAGAATCAATAAGTAATGTATCATCAAGAGCCTTTTGGATGAGATAACAGATTTCACCCTTTACCTTTTCAGTCTCAGGATGTTTTCTTACAAACCCGTATATTGATACTAGCTAACTATTACCTTTTGGGTATCTAGTTATTATATGATAGTCAATGATATTACTTTGATACAGCCTAGTAGTGTAGATCAACCATTAATCTTTAAATTACTGTTGTGATCTTCTATTCCTAGTCACTACTCCTCTTTTCGAGTAAGTAGCAATAATCTAGATGGGATCGTAATGTTGGCCATTTCTAAGAAATTAATAATAATTAATAAATGCCAATACATGAAATAATCTTTATCTAGATGAGTTGGCATTTCCTCTACTTCGTTAATCTGCCAGGTTCCCACAACCCTGGCTAAGGGAATTAGTCAGTTATAGTTATGAGATCAATTATGGAATCCTCAGATAAAATTACAAAATCAATCTCATAATAATAAGGGAAGAAATCCCAAAGTCTTAAATTGAACAATAAACCAAGAACAACAAGATGTTTGAGAACTTGGCCCTGAAGGTGCCTCATTCTTAATCAATCAATATATGTATTTCAATGTCTAAATAATTTTCTAACTAATTAACTAAACTAATCCTAAAGGGTATATATTGGTTACAAGAATCCCTAAAGTTCAAATCCTAACTAAAATAGGAAAAGATAATTACCTATAAAAAAAATAAGACTTAAAAACATCACAAGAGTGTCATTGGGATACATGGAAACCCTAGAAAATGATTTCAAAATGACCTGGAAAAGCTAAGTTGGTAGCCACTTGTGCCGTGCACTTGCTCCCTAATCTTGGGCCTAGATAGTACCTGTGACCACCAGGGCAAGAACAGGTATAGGGTGCAGGCATAAGTCCTATAGCTTAGCTGCCAAGATTTTGGTTTCTGGCCTTTACTTTTGCAACTTATAGACTGTAAGTTCTACTTGCGGTCTTCATGTAGACTAAGTAAAAAATTTGTCACCATAAAATAGTTAATTGTATTAGATTTCTAATGATACAAATTTTGCCTTAATCTGATATTGGGGTGAACATTTAAAGCCAAATTATTGAAGCATTTCCAACTCTCGGGATTTTCAACTATGACACTTGCAACCTATTTTCAAATATTCAACTTCAATCACATGGTTTGGTCATGTATAATCTAGAAAGTGACAATAATACCCAATAATGATCATGTAAGTCACCAAAAACATTAGTTTTCATCTTTTTCATGAAATTAACATTCAAAACATGATATCTTGCAAAACACTCCAAAAACACCTCAAATCCAACAAAATAACCTTAAGTACATGCATATTCTCAGAGTTCAAAGCATATATGTGTTATATTTCTATAGCACATCGTAATTTCTGATTCATAAAAGTCTGCAACACAATTTACTAATTTTTGACATGATCCTTCTCACTCTTATAATACACCAAGATATCATCAATAAACACCTTTACAAACAAATTTAAAAACTGACTAAACACTTAATTCATAAGGTCTATAAAGTCAGCTGGAGCATAAGTCAATCCCTATGACATAACTAAATACTCATAGTTACTATAATGGGTTTTAAAAGAAATCTTGGGATTATAAAACTTCCTAATTTTCAACTGATTATAGACCAAATGAAGATAAATCTTAGGAAAACATCTACTACCTAAAAGCTGGGCAAAGAGACTATCAATCCTATGAAGAGGGTACTGATTCCTCAGGGTAACATTATTCAACTACCGATAATCGGTACACATCTGAAGATACCAATCTATGTTACACAAGAAAAGCATGGGACAACCCCATAGAGTAACACTAGGACGAATAAAGCCCTTATCAAGGAGATCCTTTAACTGATCCCTAGATCTATTAACTCAAAAAAATCCGTTCTATAAGAAGGAATAAGGATAGGATATGTATCTGATAGAAGATTAATCCAAAAGTCTATTTCACTATCGGGAGGAATGCCATGAAGATCCTTGGGATAATTCAGGAAACTCATTGACAGCAAGGATAGATTACAAAGAGGGACCCTCAAATTAAAATCTTTAACTCCATCCAAATGATATAGACATCTCTTTGAGATCAACTTCTAGCTATAAGATAAGAAATCAACCTTCCTTTAGGCACTAAGGAACTCCCCTCCTATTCGATTACCTATTCAATAGAAATTTGGAAACTAATTTTTTGGATCCTATAATCCAAAGAAGCAAAGCACGAATGAAACCTATGCATCCCAAAGATTTCGTTAAAATATACCATATAAAGCTCTACTAAATCCAACAATGTTTTTGTATGCAATATAAAAACCACACAACCCTTATAGATCCTTCTATCCACAACTAAATCACCCACCAGAGTAGACATGAAAAAGGGATCAAAAATACTTTCTGGATAAAAATTCAAAGTGCACAGCTACAAAAGGGGTCACATAAGAGAGGGTAGACCTCGAATCAAGCAAAAAATACTCATAAAAAGGAAAGATATTTAATATACTATTAACAATGTTAGGAGAAGCCTCATATTCCTGATGGGTGGAAAAAGCATAAAGATGATTCTGGCCATTGTTGGTACCAGAAGTGTCACCTTTTGGTGTAGGAGATGAAAAAGTGGTGATTGGAACTTTATTAGCCTAGCGTCTAACTTTGTAGTAGGAAATTATTGTTGCATGTGACAAAGATGACCATAATTAAAGCACTGATTTCTCCCCTCATTATAATAACCTCAGTAAAGCTGACTATAAAATCTATAAGGATGATATGGTGGGTAAACTAAGCTCCACTAGCCTAATACTGGACACCCTATGCCTTAGGGCCTCTAATAATCTGAAAATGACGATCACCAGATGGCTTAGGATACAAACCACTAGCAGAATAATATGAGCCATAATTTTCCCAAGTCTTCTTTTTTCTCTGTTGTCTACTATCTCTACAACTAGCTTGTTGAACTCCACTTTTCTCTGAATACCAAAATTTCTTGAATTGGCTCTCTCTCATCTCTAACTATTTCTTCTTTTCTTTCTCCACTTGATGCATATAAACAAGTTTGGAGATGTCCCTATAATTGTTCAACTTTGCATCCTTACATTCCAATATTATGTCACAAGGCAAACTAGAAGAAAACTTCCTCATTTTAGTCCTCATATTAGACTCCAACTTTGGAGCATAAAGAGGCAACTGATTGAACTTCAACATATATTCCTTCATAGTCATCATACCTTGCCTTAAGTTCACGAAATCACTGACCTTAGTCTCCCTCAAATCCTAAGGAAAGATATGATCTAGAAAATCACAAGAAAACTTCACCCATATTGTTTGCTCAACACTATCACCCCTTAACTCTTCTCCTATTTCTTATACCACTAATAAATAATATCTTTCAACTGATAAGCAACAAACTCTACACCATCTATATCAGTAGCATGCATCATCCTAATGATTTGCTCTATCTCATCAATAAATCAACCTTAATATTAGTAGCATGCATCATACTAAAGATTTTCTCCATCTCATCAATGAATCCTTAAGGGTCCAACAAATAATAGAACCTACAAAGGTTGGGGTATTCAATCTCATAAACTGCCAAACTTGGGTAACCTTAAATGAAACCACAACAGAACCAACATGACCAGACTAACAAAATAGAGATTCCAGTAATTAGGTAAGAAGATAAATGGATCATTAGAATTCCTAATTTCAAATATCTATCTAAGATGACTGAGAATGAGTGTTACCCACAGAGTAAAGACTAATGATTCTCAGTAGAACCCCAGGTAGAGTGTCACAATAAGGACCAGGTACCCTAGACTGGGTTTGCACTCCATAAGGAAGAGGTGTCCCTCCACATTCTCCTCAGGTAGGGCAGAGGTGCTAGAAAAATTTCTATGAGCATGCGATCTTTGGGGAGGAATAATAAGAAAGGAGATCAAACCAGGAGTTAGAGAAATGTGATGACCCTAGATTTTATAGCCTGAAATAGAATAGAAGAAAGGGAAACATTCCTAAATGCATGCCCTTTATAAGTGTAGCACACTACACACCCATAAAAGGAACTCTACTCAACAATACTTTTTGGACACCCAATGACCCTAAACCTATGCTCTGATACTAAACTTTTCACAAACCGAACCTAGGCTTAATTGTAATGGGTATCTCAAGCCCATTGAGAGCTTGAGACCACCCTCTTAGCCTAGCAATAGGAACAAATATAACAAGAATGGAGGATAACCAAACATATAAGCAAATTAGAGAATATAACCAATAAGGGTATAAGTAATCCAAAATAATACCCATTCCCACACTCTGTCCAAAAAAGCCTCTAAGCTAAACTACCAAGTTAGGTCGGCATAAGGCCCTGACAATGGCAAAAAATGGGATACGAAATATAAAAAAAAGATGATGGGATTTTAGTACTCATAAAAATATCTGGTCTTCTAAAAGATAAAGGCTTACCACTTCAATGCAACTTGATAGGCGTTCTAATCTACCTAACATTGCACATACATAAAGGGGTATCCTCAGGCCCCAAATTATGAAACAATGTAGAATCTTAGGAAGGTTAGTGGGGTGAACTCTATCATGTAACTCTGGGAAGGGATAAAATAATTCCAAGTACAAAAATGTAAAAAAAAACTACATGAACACATGCATAAAGATATATATATATATAATATTTTGGGTTAGGGAAAATGGTTTAGCATGAGACTTAAAGCCATTAACCTGGACTGTGTATCTCTAACCTTTCTAAGGGAAGTCATGGGCTATATGTGTTCAGCTCTTCCTGCTAAAATGGTCCAGTTCATGTTAGCCACACGAACCAAAAAAAATCTGAGGAAGGACAAAATTCACCAAGGCCTTAACTATTCCAAATGATATATAAAATGTTGAACTATGCACAAGGTCACTAATATCCCTATGCCAGCAAACATGGTTTACAGTTCTGCACCCCTAGGAACTATACCTTCCACGATAAGCTATAAAACTTCTAATACTCAACTTATATGTCAAATTAAGTGCAAGGAAGTCATCATCAATATATTTACCATACTTTTAACTTGGGCTAAAATCAACAAGAAACAATGTGTGGCTATCAAATTAGCTCGAAATAACAGATACTTTTTAAATTTAAACCTATAGTACAAGAAGAGAAAAAATAGGGGGTTTAGAAGATATCAAAACTAATATTTGTTTTTTTGGTGGTTTTCAAGTATTTATTCGGGGCCACAAACAATTAGAGTCTAATCAATTAAGCATGGATCTTTGGATTATGGTTTCCTAAGGGTAACATAAGCATGAGCGTATGATGACTTCATACGAATTGTAAATATTAGTAGTGTGGTAGGCTAAGTTGGAAAACTTGGGGCTATTTTGTCAATAAAATCTCAAGGGTGTCACTAATTGACCCTTTCGAGCACCTAGTGGGTGCTTAAACCAAAACCACCATATACCTCAATTAGACACCCCTATTTGTTAGATGGTGCCCTAAGTATTGAAAACTTCATAATCAGCCTTATATCTAAGATAGTGAAAACTACCAAACTAAACCCGATAATTTTCTACTATTTCTTTTATTCCCACATGCCTCTCTCAAGGATGATGAGGGTTCTTAAATTTCACCCTAACCAATCTTTCAAGGATGGTTTGAGCTTTAAAGAGCTTAGGATGGGTCTTTAGGGATTTCATCTAAAAATTCCAACCTATTTACTCAGGGAATTGTTAAACCAAACATCACAAACTTTTAAACGCACAAACAAATCACATCCCAAACATATTGACATCATAATCTAGCGTACTCCCAAGAGGAAGAACTAGCTATACATAGAAATAGTAAGCATGATATACACAATAACCTCCATTGATTAGATCTATAAAAGACTGAGTGAATGTTATTCCAAACTTTGAATATCAATAAATCTATAATGGGGTTAGCTAATCCTTCACTTTGAAACTACTCCAATATATTCTTCACCCAAACTTAATACAAAATTTTCTTCTCTAATTATGGAGGCTAAGAACTAGAACAATGTTCAATAATTAGGAATTGTAGAATGTATAATATATGATAAGGTTTGAGTCTACTTTTCGGAAAATTTGGGAATAGTTGTGTTCATTGATGTCTTTGCCCTTGGGTTGATTTTCTGTAAGGCCACGATTGGACAATTTTTGTAGCAATTGCACCTATCGAGACCATGGGCAATGCCATGTGATCGCAATATCTTGAGTATCTTGACTGACCACAATCGCAATCCTCAGACTACGATCATTATAACTGAAGCCATGTTTTGCTCCATGTCTTCCACTGCACTTCTTTGCTCCCTTTTGTTCATTTTTTAGCTCTAATCCAAATCTTTCTATCTATTCATCTTGGTACCTGCAAAATGTGAATATTTATGCATTTAATCACCAATTATGTCTCACTTATTCATTCAAAGCATGGTAATGTGCACGAATGTGGAATATAATTGAGTGGTAGATTCACCGCTCATCAATACCCCTAACTTAAATCCTTCCATTTCCTCAAGCAACACTACCTCTTAACAGGAGACATTGCACATTTAAGCCCAAAATAGATGAATTAATGATCGCATTGACTTTATACTTAGTCACCACCACAAGTATCTCTTTGAACATGGGTCAAGCTATTCTTAATTTACCCCTCCACATAAAAAAAAATACCTAAGGATGCAACAAACTTCAGAGAGCAACAATGTAACAACAACCAGTACTTGAGAAGTGACTTGGTTTTGACTAGCACTAAGTTATACTCCTTTTGTGTCATTTCCTAGAAAGTGACAAAGTCACCCTCCTTAACATGTTCACATGCCTCCTCACAAGAAGAAAATTTTTTACACACCAAGCTACAAAGTATGAAACAATAAATTTTTAGTACAAAACTCTCTCCCTCGCAAGAACTCTCTATGCTATCAAGTGTTATACTATAGGCTTGACCTTATTTTCAGTCGCCACTATAATTATAGCAAATGGTTGGAGATCTCAAAAATCATATTCAAATCGTTACATAGATTCGGGTTAGGGTAGAATACCATTTTAGAAAAAACATGGTTACACACTCCTTGACCATTTATATCAGACTATTTGATCAATCCTTTGACTATGGGCCACATCACTTTGTTTTCATTTTTTTGATTACACAAGTGCCTACTATTGCTTCGTTATTTTACCCAATTTCTTTTATTTCTTTTTCTTGCAAATTTTGATGTAATTCTTTCCTTTTTTGGGTCCTTTCTTTTTCTTTTGTTTCAATGTTTAAGCACGTAGGCATTCAAAAATACGTCATGGACCAAAGTTTGTTCCTTCATTCTTCACCACCCCCAATTTAGTCTTTTACTTAGTCTTTTAGCCGCAAGTTGCATTTCTAAGTTAAAGGAGGGTATGGTTCAAAAGAGGGATAAAAATTGAATGGATGATGGTTTTTAAAATATTTGCAAAAGAAAGGGCTAAAGGATCAAAGTGGGTGACTAGGGATAACATTTATGCATGATTAGGCTGTTTAGTCTATAGTGGACTTCCAAAAGTCACAAAGATGGCCTAAGATCATTTCTCCAACAAAATACAATAAAAAATTAGCGTTGAAAGACCAATGTTGTAGGTTCTTGATGACACAAGTATACATGATATTTAGATAAATAAAATTACCGCACATGGCATGTGGAATCACCAAGGAAGATCCATTTCCTCTCACACTAGAGACAACAATGAAGTATCTATCAATAGGTAAAAGCTAAAAGATTTTGGTGTCATAAAAAGAGAGAAAGTTTTGTTACAAGGTTGCTCATGTCCATGCCCTTGATT
Source organism: Capsicum chinense (assembly GCA_026120095.1). Classification (NCBI taxonomy): domain Eukaryota; kingdom Viridiplantae; phylum Streptophyta; class Magnoliopsida; order Solanales; family Solanaceae; genus Capsicum; species Capsicum chinense. The sequence goes on from JAPEIP010000007.1 coordinate 92,691,093, forward strand.
TGTGAAAATTGTTTTGGACGGAGGGTGTTGTTTGTTTTGCATTTGTTCCATGCATAATTTTATAAATTATGACAACAATCCAAACCTCTGTCTTCACATGACTTATCCATGAAAATGTGCACACCATCAGAGTGCCCCAAGTGTATCAATCTAAAAACAATATAAAATCCATCCACAATGTCATTAAAATAATACAAGCAAAACCCAAAAATATATCAAAATAGTAGAAATCCAAGGACAGGCACCCCCAACTGAAAAGCTAGCAGTGTCCCCACTGCATAAATAATAAGACAAGAGAAAAGGGGGCTCCCAAAATTAGCCTGAGGAAATGATCTCTCAAACATACTACACATTATCTTTATCAACATTAGCATCAGACCACCCAGTAGGTGCCTCATCATCACTCTCATCTCTGGGAGAAAGTATCTTGTCATGAGGTTTCAGGACTTTTCATAGTCCCTTCTCCCTCTTCCATATCTTGTTAAAAAATTTATCTCTCTTTCTCACCCTCTTCTTCATCATCACATAGGCGTCTTAAAGATCCCTGTAAGACTCTGTCAGTGTTGAGTACTCCCTCTCATGTCTAGCAACTGTGGCTTAATGTTTTTTTTTCTCTTTCTTATACTTCTTATAGTCCTCAATGGATACATAAGAGTGACACCTGGTGGATAACTCTCCTAGCCCTTGAGGTAATCCTAATACTAGCTCCTTAATAGCCCTAATATCAATACAAATGTGTTTCAGCAGTTTAGCCGTGGATGGTCTACAAGATTCAAGCTCCTGAGCTGTTGACTTGCCCAAGTTAACTTTTCTCTTTTTACTCTAGATCGGTGCAACCTAACCCTTGATTTTGAGTAGAGTGATGCGGGGGATGGTTTCAACCATGTTTCTGTGGGATACTTCTCTACCTTTGTCTTTTAGTACAACCTAGTAGTAAGAGAAGAAAAGGTAAGAAGTGTACCAACCTAAATTTTGAAATACCTCTATTATTCAATCATAATCTAGCCCATGTTAAGAGCAATACCTAATATCAAACAAGCTACAATGGGAGATCTCAAAGTGATCAAAGGCATATGTGTACAAGGAGAAACTCAACTGGATATGATGTTCAACCAGATTATGGAATCTACTTTGATGTCATGCTTGAAGATCCCTCTTTTGGTGGCAGCCCAGGAAACCTCTCTGTCGGGGCATATAATGCTATCTATCCAGCTCCATAGATCATAACTATTTTCTTGGAAGTTAGCCATATCTACATCTGGGAGCACATATACTTTATTTACCTATGCAACTCCAATACACACCTTTTTTCGCTTAATCATCATCACTGAGTTTGAGGGGACGATTACACTGAAATATGCATAGAACTCCCTTACCCAGTACTCAGTAGCATCACATTATTCTCAGGAAAAACATATCCTCCCGGTAGAATAAAACTTATTGAAGAAGTCAAGAAATTTTTTAGGCACCCTGTGCATAAAGATTACCCTCTTTGGGAGTAGTTTAGTCTATGAGAGGTCACTGTAATACTCTCAGTGGCATATGGAGCCATGAAATAGACATGGCCACAATCTCCCCTGTTGAGTAATTATAGGAAACATAATTTAGACTATCATTAGAAATTTCACACCAAAAGCATGTTAGATTAATTAGTCAAACTCATGTCGCAATGTTGTAATTAGTTTTAGGGTGAGAAATGGATATGCAAAAATTTTGGACTAAGATAAAAACAGGTTAGAGTTATCACGATCGCGGGCCTTTAACCACAATTGTGGTTCCATTGTTGCGGACCCTGGATCGTGATTTTAGTTCTGCGATTGCGGTCTCAATGATCACGATCACGGTAATTGGGACAATTTTTGATTATTTTTGTACATCACTAAAACACCTAATTTATACCTAAAATAAGTTCCAATTTATCAATTCTCATTATTCTTAGGAAAATTAAACACTCAGTGTTAGATTTATTCCCCTTAAAACTCAAATAAACTATCATGGATTTCATTGGGGAAATTAATCAAACATATGGTGTACACATGAATTCTATCATTTATAGGCCTGAATCTTGGTACTTAAGACTTCCCCATTAATTTGTACACTGACTAAAATAGTTAACCACCTCATTAACCACACACATGAATGGATATAGAATTTAAAACACTATTGTAGACCTTTTATTAAACTGTAATTCCAAGCCTAAAACAATATCAAAAAAAGGGAGTTTGGACAAGTTACCATGTTATGTAATATGGATGAATTGAAAAGCACTACGTGGACACTCAATAAAAACTTCAGCCTTAGAGAATTTTGAGAGAATCTAACAAAAAGTTCTGGGGGAGAAAAGGTAATTCGATGGTCTAGTAAATTGCATTGTCCATTACAGCAGTCAGATGCCCGCGATTGCGGAAATATGGCGACCGTGAACATGGTGGCACAAACTATGATCAAGGTAACTAAGACCAATTTTTAGGTTCTCTATATTCCCTTGTTTAGTACAAACATAATAATTTCACACATTTCCTTTTTCAAGTTCAATCAATATTCCTCCTAGCATCAACAATTCATGGATTATGCATGAACCAAAGCAAAATTCAAAATCTACTATAATGAAACAATATGTGCCACTTTTATGGAATGATGAGTTTCTTCCAATATTTTGGGCTAAATGGCCTCTTCAACTATCATTTGCTTTTCTACTTTGAAGATATGAATATCCGTCACAACTTTCACTTACCTAGGAGTTGAGAAGCAGAGGGATAGAAGATTCAAATGTTCCAAGCTAAAGCTAGATAGAGATGGGGACATGATGATGAAGCTTCTACCTTACCAATTTGAACAATTGAATCTTTTACTCAACTTCACATCAAATTTTTAATTTGGCTCCTTGGGGTAAGGATTGTAATATCAATAGGTGATTAGTTGAACATACAAAGTTGAGATCCTTGGCCTTTGAAGGTGGGGAGCCCAAGTTATCATTAGGAATGTCAAACTCCAAAATGTAGGTGTGGCGGTCTTTCTCCCTAAAATTGGTAATTTGTTTAAGTGGATATATTTTAATGAAATCCATCATGCATAATGTTGAAAAATGGCTCGAATGAGGTCTATCCCTTAATTCTGGAATTACATCCCTTTTGTTATTCTCACTGCGAGATGGACTAGAGTCTCCATAAGAGATTTCCTTGGCTTCTTCTTTTCACTCTAGCACCATTTCATCACTTTTGGCATCTTCTACAATATGTTATTCGGTTGGTTGGGAAATAACAGAGGATTTTTCTCAACCAAGCTCATTATTGAACACATAGCTTGGTTTCTCTTCTTGATTCACCTCCTCCTGGAAAGTGGGCAAGGTGATGGTATTTATAAATTTGTTTCCTTGTCTATCTCCCCTATCTTGGCGATATCATATTTAAATACCTCCATGGATTGATGTATGCCTTAGAAATTCTACACCATTGTAGTTACCCGATCCAAAATAATTTGAAGCGTTGCTTTAAAACTATTGGACTAAGCTTCTTATTCTTCCCTTACAGGATCATAATACCTATCAAATTCATATGAAGAACTAGCAATTGCATTTTCATAACAGGAAAGGGGGGTATTTATGCAATCTCTCCAATTTCTTTCTTAACCACCACATAAATAGCAACCATACTCTCAATATGATTAAGATGGTGATATCATCTCTCTTTGGGTGCATATCTATAATCTCTTGGAAACTGGGGTCCATCATAATAGGGATATCGATTGTCAAGATAGGACTTGCAACTACCAAAATCATAGTAGTCCTAAGATTCCATAGAGAAGACTAAATAAAAACAAAAATCTACCTAACACAATAAACAAATAAAATAACAAACACTTATTTACAAGATTGAATTTAAGTGCAAAGAGGTCGTCATCAATATATTTACCCAAGTTTTAGTCGGGGTCAAATTCACAAAGTAACAATGTGAGTGGCTATCAAATTCACTAAGAACAATGGATACTTACTCAATTCAAACCTAGAGTGAAAGAAACAAATATGGGGGGGGGGAGTTGGAAGATATCACAACTAATATTTCCTTTTTAGGGGGTTTTCAAGTATTAGTTTGGGGGTACGAACATCTATAGTGTAATCAATTAAGCACAAATCTTGGGATTATGCTTTCCTAGGGGTAACATATGCATGAGCGTTTGATGACTTGATACAAATTCTAAATGTTGGTGATATGGTAGGCTAGGTTGGAAATCCTTGAGGCTAGTTTGTTAACAAAACCTCAAGGGTGTCACTCATTAATCCTTTTGAGCATCTAGTGAGTATTTCAACCAAAACTTACTAATAGCTCACTTAGACTCCCCTATTTCTAGGATGGTACCCTAAGTATAGTCAACTTCATTATCACCCTTATATCTAAGATATTGAAAATTAGCAAAATAATCCGAATAACTATATATTATTGCCTTGGTTCAAACATCTCTCTTTCAGGGATGAGGAGGGTATCTAAAATTCACCCAAACCCCTCTTGCAAGGCTGGTTTGAGCTTTCAAGAGTTTGTGAATTTCATCCATCAAACCCTTTTGGGTGTTTGGGTCTTTCACCAACAAATCCCAACCAATTTACTTAAGCAATAGTAGAATCAAACATCACAAACTAGTAAATGCACAAACAAATCACATCCCATTCATATTTACACCCTAATCTAGTATAATCCCATGAGGAAGAACTAGTTACACATAGAAATAGTAGGAAAGATATACCCAATATCCTCCATTGATCAGATCTATGAAAGACTAAGTGAATGTTAGTTCATACTTTGAATATCCATTTATCTCTAATGGGAGTTAGCTAATCCTTCACTTGGAAGCTAATCCAATGTATTCTACGACCAAACTTAATACAATATTTTCTTCTCCAAGTATGGAAGCTAAGATCTAGAACAATGTTCAATAATTAGGAATTGTAGAATATATATTGTATGAAAGGGTTTGAGTCTTCTTTGGACAAATTTGGTAACAACTGTATGCATTACATCTTTGCCCTTTGGCTAATTTTTGGATCGTTCACGATTACACAAGTTTTGCTGCAATCGCACTGACCGCTACCTTAGGTAATGCCTCGTGATCGTGGTATCTTGACCATCTTGACTTATTGAAATTGAGATACCTAAGTCCATGTTCTTTTCCAGGTCTTCCGCTGCACTTCTGTACTATATTTTCTTCCTTTTTTTAGCTCCAATCAACATCTTTCCATCTTATCATCTTGGTGCCTATAGAATATGAATATTATTTTATTTATACATAAATTATGTCTCACTTATTCATTTAAATCATGGTAATGCGCACGAATATGGAATATAAATGAGTGTTAGATTCACCACTCATCAAAAAATCCCGTTAAGTCAAAATTAAAACTATTTACATATTCCTATCAACTAACACATGTGTTTTTAATTAGGCATTTACCATTGGCATCGTCATACAAAATATAGTTTAGATTGAAATCCAATTTCATTATTCCACTCTAAAACCAACCAAATTGACTCTAAGTTACAATTTAGAATCTAATATACGGCGACCAAGTCCTTTCAAGACCATTTAAATCCAAACCATGTTAACCAAGGCCTCTCAAAACCATTTTATGTTCCATTAACCTTTTATGCAATGAAAGGTTTCCAAAAGTGAAGTAGATTATGTAAATAACCATGTTTCAAAATAGATTTCACAAGTTGGGTTGACGTTAAACCAAATTCAAAACCATTAAACCATAAAATTTGGGGAAACCTAAGTTCCACTTTCCAATTCCCATACGTATGCATTTATTTAGCTCAAAACCATAAGAATAAGCATAAAAATCAATTCAAAACCACTGGAAATCCATTCATGTAATAGCTATTCTATATCCCTCATTTTATATTCAAAATCCAACAATTAAATCACTTGTATAACAAATCAATACATGCCTTTATAGACAATTAATTTTAGGGAAGAGACACAAGCCTGGGAATACCAATAATTTTTTTAGAAGAAACCTTAATTTGAACCCTAGGTACTTAATTTCTTGACTTGGGTAGAGAAAGAGTAGTGTTTATGTTATGTTAACTACTGAAAATAAGGCCAAAGGAAGGGTTTTAAGTCTTTGAAAATACTAGGGTGGAAGAAAAAGACCATACAACGCTTAATGAAAATGGGCAAAAAATAACCCCTTAGTCGGTTTGGGTCAGGCAATGACTCATAATGATTGGCTATGAGTCATTGCCTTAACACGTAGTCTGGGTAGTGACTCTGGACAACCTTACTATTATGGTCATGAGTCCATCCCCATGACTCATGTTATCACATTATAAATCATAGGGTCTTATTTATGATCAAGACAGAAACATGGGCTATCCTTACTAATTATGCAAAGATTGGCTCTATACGAATCATGATGAGTTTTAACAAATCATCTTGTTAGTCATTACCTGGATAGTAAGTTAGATACATATGAAATTGTAAGAGGCAAAAACCAGGGGTATTACACCATCTCATTAATGAATTCTTAAGGAACCTCTTCAATCTTAGAGCCTGTAAAGGTTAGAAGGAAAAATATGCAGGTCTAGTAATAAATACACCTTTAGGTACTTTAAAACCCAAACGAGTTGGAATTGGAATAAGGTTTTTAGTTACCTTTGAAGTTGTACGCTGCCTTTATGTATAATTTTAAAGGAAGATTTCTTAGGAAGCTTACTTTGTAACACATGAGTTTGATTCATGCCAAAGAGTATAGGATCAATGAATGGTACAAACCTTGTTACACAACTGATTATCCTTTTACTTAACGTCCTCTATTTTAGATTACTAATCTAAAATAGGATAAAACTTGTATTAGTAGCTAATGAACACATTAACGCTATTTAAATTTATGAAAATAGTAATCGGGTGGTAACCCATAATTGACTAATCCAACTACGCTCTGTCAACCTCGTTTATATCTAATTATATTCACGTGCATTGTAACTTCTTGTAAGATCCCCCATAATAGTTTTTTCTTTATAATACTCTTAAAATAGTATATCAAGTGGCGTAGGTAGTAAACTTATGCAACATTTAATTCTGTGATGTACCACTATACCCTTCTTCTACCTTTCAATGAAAACTATTCATACCTTTCCCCGAACATCAACCAAGAAGCCCAAAAAATATATACATAAAACAAATCCAAAACCAGAAAGTTAACTCACCAGCCCTTGGGTTCTTAACAACACTATATTTACAATCCTCTACCAACATACGTATACAGGAAAAGGGTAAAAATATAGAGTAGTCATACCTTAATTTCTGTGGTATTTTTTCTCTAAAGTATACCTCTTCATTAGCTTGATTACTTTACTCAGAAATCAAAGTTGTAGTGAAAAATCTCTTAATAATCAAGTATTATGGGGCTGCCATACTTAAAAAGAGTTGTCTTATAATTTTAATCATAGAGAATATAACTCTCATCGTATTCTAAAGATAAGCTCCTGATTTGTTCACTTACCTTTGGATTGGAAGAAAGATAAATCCAAAGAACCCTAGTTGAATTATAGGGCTACTGTATAGCTAAGAGACAACAAGAGAGAAAATCTAGAAAGTTGTTTTTTTATCTAAGTTAAAATAAGCTAAAGGAGCTGGTTTTAATCCCTTTAAAAGGAGCTACTCTTATGCAAATTTCTTGGCCATTTTGGACCATAATTTATCAAGTAGTTAAAGTTCCTACATGCCGATTATGCTTCTCCTGTGTGGATCAAAAACTATTGGACTTTGGTTGCCTATTCTCCTTCTTTTCTCTTCTTTAATTTGGGCTAGAATTAATTTAAGTAGGTGGTAGTGTAGTTGGCCCAAAATGCTGTTCAAGGGAATCTTAGTATGTTATGCACCTACTTAGTTCTTAGGTTGGTCAAAAGTCAAAGTAGGTGATGCACCTACTTGATTTATTCAAGTCAAAAATGGACTTTAACATTTTGTGCTTTGGGACAAATTTAGTATTGGGCTTCTCATTCTATTCAACAATCATTGTACTTATTTTGTGTCTTAAATTAGCCCATTACCTATCCCATAAGTCTATATCAAGTTCCACATAAGAACAACTAGTACACGCAGAATATAGGGTGTTACACCATGAAATCTCACCAACTCCTTTAGTTAGAGTTTGGTATTGTCCTTTGTTCAACCTGAAGTGGTGAAAAAATGGGCCGACTTAGTCATTCTATAACAATAACCCAAATTGTATCATTATGTCAACGAGTATGTGGTAACTTGATAACAAAGTTCGTGTGCACTTCAGATATATCTCTCCAGGTATCTGGTGTTGAACCATAACTTTCTAGCAATTCAGGCACTTAGCTATGAATTTTGCGATATTCTCTTTGATACCATTCCACCAATAGAATTTTCATTAATCAAGGTACATTTATAGGATTTAGGGTGAACTAATTGAAATAAACATGTGCCTCTTCAAGCATTTGTTGTCTCAATAAATCTAGAACATAAATCCTACCTTGATATAAAATAACATCAACTCCTCCTTGGGAGAACTCCAACTTTCGACTCTAGATAGTTTCATTCATTTTAAGAAAAATAGGGTCACTATATTGATTTTCCTTAACCTCGGCTAGCAATGAAGATTCCAAACCATTCTAAACCAAAATACTATATTTCACTGAGTCAACTAATCAAACACCCAGTCTGGCCAATCTTTGAGCATTGTGATCTAGTTATTTCTTCTTATCCTCTGCATGAGCAACACTCCCTATATAATAATTTTCTATGAGAATTGGATACCACATTGACATTGCTTGGAAGGTACAGAACACTCATATCATAATCCTTTAGCAACTCTAGCCATCTTTTCTTATAGATATTTAAATCTCAGGCTAACGCATACTGAAGACTCTTGTGATCGATGAACACATCAACTGAACCCCATAGAGTTTGTGTCTCCAAATCCTATAGGAAAAACTAATTATTGCTAACTCAATATCATAAGTTGGGTAATTAATCTCATGAGGATTAAGTTGTCTAGAGGCATATACTATAACTTTGCACTGGTGTGTCAATACATAACGCAGTTCAACTCTTAAAGTATCACAATAAACCTCAAAACCATTTGATCCCTCAGGCAAAGTTAAGATTGGAGTTGTAGTGAGTTGAGTCTTCAACTCATAAAACTATTATTTTAAGAATCAAAACGCTAGAACTTTAATTTATTTTCTGTCAACCTTAACATGGGATAAGAAATAGAGAAAAATCTCTCAAAACATCTCTATGGTAACCGACTAAACCTAAAAAACTCCTAATATCTATTGAAAAAATAGATGTAAGACAGTTTCTCGCTTCTTTGATCTTTTGAGGATTTACTCAAATGCCCTCACTGAAGATAACATGACCAAGGAAAGTCACTAACTTTATATTGAATTTGTAATTTCTAAATTTAGAGAATAGTTGGCAATCCTTAAGAGTCTGCAAGATAACCCTTAGATGGTTTATGTGTTCATCCTCACTCTAAGAATAAATAAGGATGTCATCTATGAAAACCATAATGAATATGTACATGCACAGCTTGAATAACTGTTTCATCAATTCCATAAAATCTATAGAATATTTATTAGTCCAAAAAGTATAATATAAAATTCAAAGTGACCATATCTAGTTTTTGTAATAACCATCTAGATCATTTATTACTTTTCCATGTAGTTTCATTACTTAGGGATTTTTTTTATAGTTTTCCTATGTCATTTATGACTTGTTGGAGCTAACAGTATAGGAATCAGGCCATTTGTTTGGTATTTTGAGCCAATTTACCGTATTAAAGTATTCTCTAGTAAGGATTAGCCATCAAGGATAAACTTTAGTTTAATCAATTTGTATGCAGAATCTGGCAGTTTCATTAGCTCCTAAATATTGGTTTTAGGGAGGACCTTTGATTTGTGTCACAAGGTTTTCAGACTCATTTGAAGCCATTGATTGAAAACAAGAAAAATATCCCTTGGGTGTGGGGACCACTTTTCATAAAAATGACCCCAAATAGAAATTCAGGTAGCATCATTGAGTCCAAAATGTGAAACTTTATATTGTAGAATATTTTATTCACATTTAAAATAGTTTGGATGAATCCCAACGGTTTGGTGAAGACTTAGTTTCAAAGTATGAGTTGGCGCATCCGCTAAAGTAGTACTTAGATCACTTTAGCGGAGGCAGCTTAAGCATGCGACTGGTCGCATAAGAGACCAGGCTTTCCTGCTCGGTCACTAAAGCATAGCCTGTTCCACTAAAGTGGAGGCACCTTTAGTGACTCTTTTTCCTGTTAGTAAAGGGTACAGGCCCAATGGATACTGATTAAATGGTACTTAGCCACTTTTATAATGACCTTTGAGGTTATTTCTTTTATTTATTCTTATTCCCACCGTTTGAGCCTCTCCATATATTCCCTAGTTTATTTTTGATTTATTGCGACCCATAATTCGGTCACTAAGTAGTTCATTTACTTTTTTTAGAGCCAATTCTTTATTTAGAAGTATTCACTACTTCCCAATAGCCACTGGTAAAATGTTAAGTAAAATGACCTCAAAATGAAAATCTGACTCAACCAACACATTTGAAACATCAAATTTAGTGTGGTTGCATCTTTCATTTCAAAAAAATTAGATTTTGGATGCATCCTGAGGCCTTGACCAAATTTTCAGCCATACTCAACTAAAGTTGGATATTGAAATCTCGGAGGGCCTTAGTACAATAGCGATGCTCGCGATCATAGCATATGTGTGTGTGTGATCGCACCACCTGAGATCTTTAAAATGGTTTTTAAAAGGCAAATTTTGTCTGTGAATTGGTCATTTACTCTATAGTCTTGAGTCCCAAAACCCTAATAGAGAGTGTAGGTCTTAGAGAGTCTTGGGATTTGATTGGGAGCATGGATTACTTGCGTAATCATGATGAACATCGAATGTAAGGTATGTATCCTCTAATTTTAGTGTTGAATTATTCATTTCATGGCCTAAAACTCCCAATGGCTTAAAACTTAATTTTATCCCCATATATGGGTGATTTACAATAATTTCTTTAGGGATATCTCTCCGATATGGGATGGAGAAAGATGTGGTATGTTTCTTAAAACTTTATTGATTGGATATTGGTTATGGCATAAATAGATTTGGTACATTCATAACTATTGTATCGTTAACTTATGTGTTTGTAGATGACATATGATTATGATTGTTTTTCTTAATTAATGGTTAATCTATGTGGTAGTTAGTTATCTATTAGGAGACTATAACACTTGGTGGCTAGTAATCAAATGTATTAGCTAATGAGTCCTGGTTCGTTTAAATATAGTAGCTCTCGATAGTTGATACATGGCTATGGTTAAGTCGGCTATAGCATAAGGTGAAGATTAGTTGATATTGTTAACTAAGTTCGTGATGCTAGTTGGTTGATAAATAAGGAGTTATTTCTTAATTACTCTAGATAATTTATGATGTTGGTAATAAGAGGTAAGTAGATAATAACAATGAATAGTGTTATATGGTTAATTAATGAACAATTAAATAAGAATTAATTGGTTAATGATGGTTACTTTATGAATTATGTTAGATAATAAAAGATGGTTACATGATAAGTGGTTATTTGCTGTCTAATAATGGTTAACGGATATAAGATGATTAGTTGTAAACATGGAATAGTGGATAAATGGGGATAATGCTATAGATGAGTCATTTATACTTAGTATACATTATTTGAAAGTTTATATGAAGATTAGATATTATTTTAATTATGCATTCACCCTTACATACTCAGTACATTCCAAAAGTACTGAATCACATATATGTCTATGTGCTACATTTTCTCATAATGTACGTACCAGTTGTAGTTCACATATCATAATTAGATAATTCGCACCTTCCAGGCAGCAGGTGATGAGTTTTCTTATTTTGGGGACTTCAGTCAAATATTGTTTGTGTAATTTATTTATATTATTTATATTAATTAATTAGTGGTAGTTAGAGGCATGTCTCAACTATCTACAGTATGTAGAGTAGAGGCTTCATAGGTAGTCAGTCAAAGTCATGAAATGTAAATTCCAGTGCTCTCTTCAGTTCTATTAGGTTGTAAATTTTATCAGTATTTTATTTATCCAAATTATGTTAGGATTTTGTTCCTGCATAATAAATTTAGATATTTTATATACTCTAAGTCAGTTGCTTAAGTATCATGCCAGTTCATAGGTTAGCTTGGGATCACTTATGGTTTTAAGCACCATGTTATATCTAGGGGGTAGTCTTGGTTTACGATAGACTAAAAATATAACTAACTGTTTGACCGACTGAAATCCTCTAAAACTGATGAGTTGTAGGGACAGGTCCCCTAGTAACACAGACTACTGAAATAAACATAAACTAAAATATTAGAAATCATGATAAATAATATAATTATTCCTTGACTGATGAGGACTCATCAATGCTATAGTGGAGTGGCACATGAACTATCTAATTACGATCGGAAAACTGAGCATCCGAACCTATGTTATAAGACAACATACCACAAAAGAGTGCAAACAATAAGTACTTTGTATGTAATTGTATACAAGATAAGGACTAGTTGATATTCATAAAATTTAATAGTAATGAACATGGTGCATGAAAATGTATATTGAATGCAAGACAAAGTAAGGCATGTGGTGAAATAATCTATAAAACTGAATGACTGAAAAACTGATAAACAGAACACTTGGTCATGCAAACTTGAATTGGTATAATTCGATTATTGAACTAAGACTATGCTATCTAACTACAAATAATATACCCTAATATAGGCATAATCGAGGTCCAACTAGTAAAGTAAGTTAAATGTGTATTAGTACCTTGCCAAGGGTACCAATCCTGGATGGTAAGGATCCACTAATATGATGTCCTAAAGGATGAAAGTTTATACCTTTGCTGATGGGGGATCCCTCAAAATCTACGGTGGTGTTGTAGGTCTGGAACTTACGGACTGCTATTGACAACTCATGCCTAACTAATTGGGGAGCCACCATCCCTACGTTCAGCCAGTGCTAAGTATTACTCCCTATTGAATGACAATTTGTATTATTATTCATTTATAATAATTTGTTACTGAAAACTGGTAATTGAAATAATGTTATGAATTTGATGATACAAGTATGGTATGAATGCCTTGTAACCTAAAAACTATGACATAAGTGAATATCTATGTATCAGATGTTCATAACCTACTAATACTATTCATTGAAACCAATCTTTACAAATATTAAACAATCAATAGTATAGTAAAATCATCAATAATAACCCATATTTAAATAACAAATCATGATTTAGATATTTGTATTATCAAATATATAGAAAACACAATTAACATGAGGGAATATACTTTTATGGTTTAAAATTAAGACAGTTGAGAGAGGTTTCATAAAATCTATGGTTTAAAAGAGAAATGGGTTTTACACTTGAAAGTTTAGAGAATTCTTTTGACTCAATGGATGGAAGGGACCTACTGATAAATATCCCACATACCTGGTGGTAAGATCCTTAGGAAATTCGTTGGAATTGATCTTGCTCTTGAGAAACCCTAGTTTTCTTGAGAAAGATAGGAGAATCGACTCTTTGATCCCTTTTTGATGGAATATGGGTAATTTAAGAATACAGGGATTTTGGGTATTTTATACCACCCTTTGGAAGACAAAATGACATGGGTTTGGTTTGTAAGAAAGTTGGAAAAGACATAAAAGTCCCTGGATAAATATGCAGAACAACCTATTCCCCGTCATTACGACTTACCTCATGACTCATTACGACTGGTTATGAGTCATAGTATGAGTTGTAACCTATGATCCTGGGATCCTGGTGTTATTTTATTACGAATAAACGTTGCCATTTAACGACTGGTTATGATAGAATACCAGTCATTGAGTTAAGTCATTTTTTAGGGATGGGTCCTTAGATCATATACTATTCAGGATACAGGTCCACACAATGACTCATAAAATCTTACTACGAGTCGTATGCTAGACTCACAACCACTAGAAAAGATTCTTGGCTGAAAACTATTGAGACTATGAGTCCCTCCATACAACTCATAATGTCTAATTATGAATAATGGAGTGGAGTCATTATCCCTATTCTTAAAATTGGTAACCTCACTATTGTGACTTCAACTTTTTGTAATTAATGGTAAGGTCTAGTTATGGGTCGTCAAGTTAGCCGTGATCACTGGTAACTAATAGACTGATGGAGGAAAATTTTTGTAATATTTTTCCTCGGCATCGAATTAATGTGAGACTTGATGCCTTGGAAATTTAACTTAGTGGTCTTTCTTTTGAGAGGTTTAGAATATGAAAACTTAAGGTATTACAAAATATATGAGCTCAAGATAAAGTTTGGCATTGAGATGTTGTTGATGACGGTTATGGAATCGGTTTAAGTTCGGTGGTTATAAAATGGAAACAATCCACATTTATGTTCCTAAGATACAAGTAATTAGTATGATTCCATTTCTTTTTTCTCTTTATTGCACCTTTTAGATTTATGGGGGACAACATTGAGTTATTTATTTTTCTTAACTTCCTTGCTTATGGCGGCTAGTTATGTAGATAAAGTTGTGTTGTTCTTTAGTAATATTGTTATGGCTATTTATTTACAGTATTTGGATAATTATTAAGGGTTTTCACTCTTACCTTGACTTAACTGATTTATCTCACATTTTTTACATTTATATTATGATTTAGCTCAGTCGGCTGATCATGCTTATTGAGTGTGAACCTTAATCAGGGCGTTTATGTTATAATAGTGTCTCTTAAGCAACCATCACTGAGTATAAGACCTTATAGTCATATTTTTGATATTTTATGAGCTAGGAAGCTATAATTTTTGATAATTTTTTATGAATTTTTCTCATATAATCTTTGTTTATGAATTTAGAACTCTATTTTACCCATTTACCAACAAATTCTATTTTATTTTTCTTGATTTTAACCTCAGTTGAGAATGAAAACCCCATTTTCACTATTTTCAAGGCTAGAGAGCGGTGATTCCAAAGGAGTTTTCTAGATTTCTTGCATAGGTAAGTTTTCTAATCTTACAATGATCATTTTCCTTGATTTCATCTTTAAAACAAGTTCAAATTCTTGATTTCACACTGGGTTTTGTTTTTTTGGATAAATCTTGAAAACGGTTTTTCTTAGATTTAAATCTTGATATAACTCATATTTTCATGGGTTTTTCTATTGTAGACTCATGTTAGTATGGAGAATGTATTTCAAAAATAAAATTACTGTTTTACCCCTTTATTTTTTAACCCATTTTTTGACATATCTTGTATCTAGTAATATGGATATAGTTTTACTCCTAACAGCCTGTAGATTATAATTTTGATAGTGTGGAGATATTTTTAGATCGTGGTGTAAATACGGATGACTTTTGGTCGATTTAAGGAATTTTGGATTGGCATCAAAGTAGGCTTCTTTATAATATACTTCTTGTGATGGTATTTCATCTATATTACATAGTAGATAGGAATGTGAGGATATGATTTTGGGTAGAACACAACGACTTAGCCTAAACTATGAATTTCAGGTCTAGAAGGGTAATTGACCCTTAAGGTGAAATTTTTATTTTAGTTGGATGATATTATTACATTTTTCATAGATTGAGCTCATTCGTAGAATGATTATGATATTATGCTAGATATGGGATGGGATTTAGGTATTGGAAGCGTGTTTAGAATGATTGTCTTATTTGGATTGTATCCGCTATCTTAGAATCACAATTTCGATGGAATTGACTTTGTTGACAATGTTTTAGGTAGAATTTCTACCCTAGAGAAATTATTATTTATTAAATATCTAGGAGTGAATTTAGATACATTAGCCTAGTCTGAGGTAGAAAATGCCTAAATAGGGATTTTGAGGATTAGAAGTGTGTTCGTCCGACCCACCTTATGCCAAGACTTACGTTAGCCTTTATGGACTTATTTACCCATGTTAGATAAAGTTCAAACTAACGAACCCTTAGTATAAGTTTATTTCATTAATAGAATGGATTGTGACTATTTTTCAAAATATTTTATGGTTTTGTCAGCTATATATTAGGCTCAAGGCCATGATTATAGTATTGGTTCAATTCGGGAAAGTGTTTTATTATTGAAAGGGTTGTAACCAAAGTTGTTAGATGTTTTGGTGCTTATGATTTCATTGTTTTAATACAGGTGATGGCATGAATAGTTTGGTACATTCTTGATCTATAAAATTATAAATGGTACGATTCTAACTAAAATATGATTTTTTACTTTTATTTCTAAAAGGGGATATATTCCCACTTTTCACTATTAAAATATATTACTTCATAATGGGAATCATACCATCTTAATGAATAACGTATGGCCCTTTAAGACTAAAAATGATGATTTAGATATTTGACCAAGATGATTCTTATCCATGATTTTTTACTACTATTTACCCCTATAGTGAGATATTTCGACTCTTTCTGTACTTTTATAAAGACTCAATCTCAGAGTTTACCCCAAGCAATGGATTTATGGACATATACCTTTTTAGCCTTAGTCCGAGACATACATTTTATATGTATAAATATATATATATATATATATATATATATAATACTAGCAGAGTATATAGATGATGATATTGATGATATGATTTGTGGTTTAAGTCTGGTGATTGATGATACTGATGATATAAGTTTTGATTCAAGTTTATTGATTAATGGTATTTATGATATAAGTTTTGGTTTTGGTTTTGCAATTAATGATATGAATTTTGGTAAGATTGATAATGATATAGTGTTTAAGGTATTATGGATTCTCGCTACATTCATTCATGTATGTGCATTACCTATCACTAGTATGTGCCTAAATCTATCATCCATCTATTAGGTCGCATAGGTATAAGTGATAAACATGGTTGGTAGTGTGTTTTGTGTTGATTGGACCTTTTGGGCCTATGGCTGTTGGGGTTTATGAAATGCTTGATTAGGTATTACATGATCTAGACGATTACTTTTTATTGTTATTATAGTTAGTTCATGAAAGGTTGATTATGGGACTGGTATTATGATTTGAGTTATAATTTTGATTATTTTATATTACAGTTATATTATTACCCATGATTATCCATTGGTTAGGAATTATGCTTTTAAACTCGGATATTCTGATTTCTTTCTTTACGGTTTCTTTATTATGGTAATTATCTCATGTTTAGATGTATGGATTAGAGAATCTTACAATATTAGCACTAGTTCTTACTATGATTAGGAGGCGTTGGGATGCTAATGTAATGACTTAAGTGGTACCTTGAGTTGGACTTGTTTATTTATATGTATCTATCTATAGTGGTTATGGTATTACCATATATCCCTCCTTTCTTTCACTTATTCATATTATATATCCATTCTTTGGCTCTGTATACTATTGTATATTTTTCTTTTGCTCTTTACTCATATATTGGTCAGTTATATATGGTATGGTGCTTAAATTCCTATGTATGGGTAGAATAGGATAGTTTATCCGTATAGTCTCCTTAGTTGTACTGTGTAGTTGTTGGAAATCTGAGTGTAGTTTATATTCTTGCTTATATGTTACTTAAATTTTCATTATCTTTGTAGCTCAGTCAATAATTTCCTACTAAGTACCACATATTTCGTACTCATACTACACTTCTGCATCCTACAGATCATAGTACAGGTTCTCACCATTATGGTGTGCATCACATGAAGTAGCTATTGTTTGGAGACACGGGTGAGCTTCGATTGTTCTAAGTATTGCTTTTATCCTTCTTATGTATTACACTAATCTGTATGTTGTATTCAGAAATGGATTGTATCAGTTTATTCATTTAGTACTTCATGTTGTAATCTAATAATATTAGAAACTCTTGTATTGATTCCACTAGGTTTTAGGATTACCTTCTGTATTTTAGCCTTTTTACTATATTTATTTCACATTATTACTTTATTTCTCTTAGTAGTTTGTTACTTGTACTTCCAGACTATGGGTGGACTTAACCACTGGTAGGTTATAGTAGGTTCTGCCATAACCTGAGAAATAGGGCCATGACAACTTTGTATTAGAGCCTAGGTTTACCGTCGTATTTGTACAAGAGCTAAGTTTCTAGTAGAGTCCTACAGATTGGTGTTGTGACATCCGTAACCTATCTTCAGGAGGCTATAGGACATGCTTAGAAAATTATGTTATTGACTCCTTGTTGTGTGTCCAGATTTCTATAAGCCTCAACTCCATTTTTTCCCTCTATTCTATCCTAGATGGATGATGTGAGGTTATCAATAGATGAAGATGAGACATCAGCACACATTTCTAGAGTTTTAGCACAACATTGGGCTAGGAAGTTAGAAATAGATGTCAAAGATCTTTGTCATCAGCCAGAGGACTTAGGACCAACTCAAGCTCTAGTGGGTTTACAATCATTTTAATATTTTTACATTCAACATTAGGGATCTCGAGTCTATTTGTGAATACCTAATATCCAAGGGTGACATCTAGTTCATCGAGTAACATTGAGGTTGGAGTTGGGTTTGTTGGTGTTCAACAACGTTCTTTATCAATTTCAATGTTCGAAATTGTATTTCTTGACTGATCCAGGCATATCCCAATGATATATCCTTCAAAGAATGCCCTGGTGAATGGATTTATTAGAGGATTATCATAGCTACTATATTTGGCGTTAGAGCAGTAGATAGTAACTAGGTCTTTCTTCTCTTAGGTTGTTGATCATGTGCGGGATATAAAGTAAGAAAGTATGGTGACTCATAAAGGTTGTAGTAAGAGGCCATGCCATTAGGAAATGCTATTGGTATTTCAACCAAGAGTGAGGATCTTTCAAGTGAAGGTCATCTAGAATTATAACCAATCGATTCTATACAGGTAACATTTCTGATTAGCTGTGTCCCTCAAGTTAGTTGTGGCTGCGCAGTGGGAATAGTTCTCAATGGACCTTGCAGAGTATTTGTTATGAGTTTTCAGGACATAACAATCGTTATGAATTAGCAAGGGTAGCATCTCGATGTAGTCCAAGAGCTTGTTGTTATGGTGAGGTGGAACATTGGTCTAGAAAGTGCCCCAAACACGTTTTTTTTGTACAAATAAACTTACCATATGTTCCCCCAACCTAGAATTCTTGAGTTATGTTATAATTATGAGGAGGATGGTCTTTTTAATAGGAAGTGCCCTCGATTTTAGTTGGTCTACTAGTTCATATTGTATTTCTCGCAGGTTAGGGCTTTAGGTGTTTTCTATGACTACAGAAAGAGTGGTCACTAGTTCATTGGGTATCCCTGGTGTGGGATCCCTAGACATTCAACCCATTAAAACCAGTCTCATAATTTTGTGGCCTATCAGTTAGAGACTTTACACTCATGACCTCAGTTGATGATTCAGTAGGTCAGTGTGAGTTTTGACCCATTCAAATTTGTTCTCCGTCGAACTTGTCAAGCATGTGACTTTGTATTTCACCTTATAGATGATCGTTTGTTTCTAGCCTTTATCTTCTTATTTATCTGTGTTGGGATTATCGTACCCATCGATGGTTGTATTCGTTGGTAGATTTAAATCAATTGTTGTAGGTCCATGATATAGAGTTCATGATCATATGTCTACCCCCGATATTTATTTCTTTTAGTGAAGGATGTAATGGATCAGTATTGATATTTTCCCCTTATGGGTACAACATTTGGGTTCGAGTCCTATTTACCTTGTAATATTGGCCTTCTTATGGATCTAGAGTTGTACTTACTATTGATTTCCAATTTTAGTACCAAATATTCGGTTATTGATGTTTAATTTAGTGGTTTTATTAATGTTATTTCTTGATATTACTGATACTCACTTGGTAGATATATAGACTATTAGTATCTAGGTACAATTTTCCCTGCTTTATGTTTCTTATTTGTTTGCTTGGTCAGCTAGCTTGGCTGGATGTTTTCTCTTTTGTGCATTTTGATAATTATCAACTTAATTCCATGTTAAAGGAGTAAGGAAGTCATTGTCAATATCCCAAACTTGCATTCTGGTCCAATTCACAAGGAGTGAAATTCAAATTCCAAGTTTTATAGGTGCTCTAATTACTAAAAGGATAGCAAATTGCAAACAAAAACCACATTTAAAGTAAAATAGGGGGGTTTGGTTTGGAATTTTGTTTATAACAATATTTAGTCAAACAACAAACTAATATAGCACATTTGATTTAAAATCAAGTTTGGATGTAATCTTGGGATTATATCTACTTAAAATTGAAGAACGTGTGGGTTAATGATGGTTTAACCTGAATCTTAGTTGTTAAGTGAGAGCTAGGCTAGGTCGAAGGTCTTTGTAGTTAGTCTTTCAACAAAACCACAATGATGTCACCCATTGGTTCTTTCGAGTACCTAACAAGTGTGTCATTCAAAGTAACCCAAAACCTCAATTAGACACCCCTATTTCTAAGAAAATTCTATGATATGACTTGCACTCCATTTACAATAATGTCTAAGATTGTAAAGGGTAGTAAATCACATGCTTAATTATCCACCATTTCCTTGTCCCACTATAGTCCTCTTTCAAGGATGCTATGGGTTCCCATATGTTCACCTTCATCCCTCTTTCAAGGTTAATGAAGGTTTACTAGAGTTTGGGGTTTTCACCCACAAATTCCAACTATTAAACTCAAGCAATGATGGAATCCACACTCAAAAACTATAAATCATGCAAGCATAACAACACCCACACAATATTACTCTTTAGTTCAAAATAATCCCTAAGACTAAATTACTTAGCTACTCATGAAGAAAGTAGAAAAGATATACAATAATGATTATCCAATCCATCCATTCTTCACAAAACCCTAAGAATTTAAGTCTCCAAAATTAGTTATAATCTTTCCCAATTAGGGTTCTTATATCAAATTAAAATTTGTCTATGAGGTAAGCAATGCCCAAAGAAGAATGGGTTTTTTTGATAATCTAACGTTTTTCGATTCAGTCAGGTGAAATTGCAAAACTATCCTAGGCAACATTCCCGCTTAGCCGCAATTTGATGAGGTTGTCCACGACCGCGTTCAACTAGATCATAGTATGGTTCCACAATCACATTATATTGATCATCTTGACTGACAGTGACCATGGCCTTTGGCCTGCGATCACAGGTAGCTAGGGCTGATGACTACCTCATATCTTCAGCTGCACTTCTTTGCCTCCACTAGATCTCTTTTAGCTTCGATCCACATAATTTTATCTCACCAACTCTATGCTTGCAAAATGTGGATATTAGTGCATTAAATAACGATTATTTCTCATTTATATATGCAAAACATTGTAGTGTGCACGAAAGTTGAGTGCAAATAAGTTGTAAAATCACTACTCATCAACACCTCCAACTTAAAACCTTAACTGTCCCCAAGCAACACCACCGCTTATTATGACAGAATTTCACATGTATGCCCACATTCTATTACCCAATTATCATGTTGTCTTTAACTCAATTACTTCAACCAAAAGCTCATCACACATGGGAAAAGTGATTCTGACTACACCCCTCCACATAAAATGGAATATTTAAGGACTCAATAGACTTTAAGGAGCAACAATGTGACAAATACTAATAATCTAGAAACGACTAACTTTTTGACCTCAACCACATTATACTTCCTTTTGCCTCATTGTTCAAAAAGTTAAAAAATCACCCACCTCAACTTGATCACATGCCTTATCACAAGAAAGAAGAATTCACACACCTAGCTATCATCTATGTAACAAGGAATTTAAGTACAAACACAAAATCTCTCAATAACTCTCAATGCTAAAAAGTACTATTCCATAGGCTTGCCCTTATTTTCAATTGCCACTACAACGATCATATTTTTCTGGGAATCACGAAGGACTTTTTGAGCTTGTATTGAATGTTTAGTTTAGAGTAGGATATTAATTTTAGGACAATAAGGATAAACCCTCCATGAACTTCTACAACACACTCATTTAAATTTTGTGTGCATAATTCATGCATTTCTTTCCTTTAATGGATCCTTTTTTTTCTAATCAGTTTGATTTATTTTCTAAAGCATGTCGGCACTTTCTTATGACTTTGAGGAGCAATGACACCTCTTTCAACTTTTACTACCCCCATCATAGGCTTTTAGCATCAAATTGTATTCTTAAATTCAAGATGGATAGGGTTTAGGAGAGGAATAATAGAAGGGTCACAACTTGTAGTGTGTTTCCCAAAGAAAAGTCCAAAGACTCCAAGTGGGTGGCTAAGGACTATATCTATGCATTGGTAGTCTTTTCATCCTATAGTGGGGTTCCAATATCAGATGAATGGCCTAGGATCACTTTATCAACAAAATTCAATAAAAAATTAGCATTGAAACAATAATTGGGCAATTTCTAGATTGTACATGTACACATGAGATATAAAAAATGAGCCCCCACATATGACACATGAATCTTGCGAGGGGGTTCAATTGCTCCTACCATTTGAGACAAATAATTTTTTAAGACAATTTCCACAGTCAAAAAGAGAGTTTTTTACAAAGTTGCTCACATCTACGCCCTTGAATTTTTTAAAAAAATTTGTCAAAGAGGGGTGTTTGTTTTTCTTTAGCACCATACAAAAGTTGTTAATCATGGAAACAAACCAAGCTCTTGTCACACATACAGGCTTTAATAGGGGCTACCAACCATTAGGCTACTCTGATTTTGCCAATGGGTATGAATGCGATCTAAAATTAGTAATTCCATAATGCCACATATACTCATAGTTCCCTTGGATTTGTGATCTTGATTCCGCGGGTACTCAGAAATCCAATGTATCCATGACTATAAACCAATCATGAAGCTTTCCCCTTAAGAATGTCATCACTCAATCTATCATATGGAAAAACTCTTCAAGTGACCAAAATAAAATAAAATGAATAATCTAGGAACAAAGTAACTAATATATGCAAATATGGGCCCTATTAAAGTGTGTAAATATTACAATTCAAATAAAAATAAGAATATTCTAAAAGAGTAGAAAAATATGCCGAAATATCAATTATACAGGCCTAAATCAAATGAATACGGAGACACGTACCCCCAACTTGAAAGGTAGAAGTGCCCCTGCTGCATAAATAATCAAGGATAAAAGAGATAAGGGTTCTCCTTGAGACCATATCAAGGGCTGCTGTCTCTCCCTGACTATGCATCATCACCATTCTCCTTAAGATCTGACCAATCAGCCGGTTCCTCATTTTCACTTTCCACCAAGACGGAAGGAAGTCAGTCTTGGGGTTTTAGGATATTTCATAGGCCCTTTACCCCCTTCCATATCTTTTTAAAGAAGTAATCCCTCTTCTTCTCTCTTAAGACCATCTTTTTATTCGTAATCCTGTGATCTCAATGTGATTCCAACAAAGATGAGTAGGCTTTCTCATGGCTACCAATGGTTTCATCTTACTTCTTTTGATCCTCCCACTACTTCTCATAATCGAACCATAACACATATGAATGATTAGCGGTAGAGGGCTCTCTTAGTACCTGGGTCAAACTAGACACAAGCACCCTAATGGCAGCAATATCAACTCCAATATCCTTAAGAGGACTTGTGGTGGATGGTCTTTGATGCTCAATCTAAATACATAATGATATGCCAAAATTACAACTCTCTTATGAGAATGTAAACGGTCGCTATCAAATATAGAACCCAACTCGGTTGGATGTTGAATCCCACAGGGAATACTGTGCTCACTAAGTATCGTAATTGTTATTAGACTATTGATCAGAGTTTCTTAACCAAAATGGGGGTTTTGTTTATCTTTAATTTGTAAAATTATAAATTGTAACAAGATTCATTCAACTAATGATTTTCTCTGTATTTTGTAACTTTATGAGATTAATCAAACCAGGGTTAAGATCACCAAAATGCCAGCATCATTTGGGTTGTAAATTATTTACGACTTCAACTTAACAAATTCAATTGTAAGAAAGTTTAAATTCTATTCTATATCCATTAGTTTCTCAACCTAAATGGATAGATTATCATATAATTCTCTCAAACTCATAGGATTCCTTATTCTTTCAATCTAGTTGTTATGTTAGCTAATCCTATTAGGGCATTAGCTATTACTCTAAAGGTTAAGGCCTTTAGAATTCATTTAAATACCTTTTTTCCCCACAAACAATTTCCTCTGAGGCAAGTGGTGTTCTAGGGATTACTCTTCAAGTTTGCAACCAAGAAAATTCATGAAATTGAAGAAAGTTTTATGTAATGTTATTCAATTATGGAAGTCAAATTGATTCCCAACCCATAGCTACATTTCACATTAAGGATCCCATAAACCTAGTTATAAGATTTAGCCACAACACTCCATAGAAGATAAAGAATTCATTCTTGTATTATGCATAAATAAATGGAATGTCTACTTACAAAGAATCCCAAGAATCAGTTCTTGAATCTTCAGTGATCAGTTATTTGATACTAAAATTCCCCAAAGTACTTGGATACCAGGAAGTTCAATAGATGAGAAGAAAACTTGTAAAAGGTAAAAGATGCATTCTTAACATTAAAAGTTGGTATTTATATGTCCCAGCTAAAAAAGAATTTAAAATTTAAAAATGAAAAAACCGTATCCCATTTGACGATCTATAGACGGATCATCCAAGATCTGTCGGTTCACCATCTTTTCTATCACTCGACTCATCCAAATGGCAGTTTCTGGATAACATCAAATGGTACACTTGGCATTCCTTCGATGGACTGAGGGTACACCATCTTTACAGTCATAGAGTCCTTTTGGAAGGCAGCTTCTAGATAAGAACTGTTGGTACACCTGGCGGTCCATCGATGGACTGATGGTCTGCCATCTTTATCGTCGTAGAGTCCTTTTGGAAAAGAGTTGTTTGATAAGAGCTGATGGTCAATATGGTGGTCCATCTCATGTCTGACGGTCCTCCATATTGTTCGTCACTCGAATCCTCTGAAGGACTTGTTCTTGTTTTACTTGACGGTATATATGGCGGTCCGTCATAAACCTGATGGTCTATCATTTTGATTGTCAATTCCATTTTTCTGCTACTTTTTCTAACTTTCTTCTGCGGTTATCTCCTTTCACTGAAACACTAAAAAACTTCATTCAATATCCCTTTGGTTGCTTGAAAACATACAATTTTCCTAAGAAAATAAGGCTAAATGTTCCATAAAACACCGAAAAATCGACACCCTCAACTTAAGATCATTGCTTGTCCTCAAGCAAATCACACCAACTTACACACATGATCAATAAAATGACAGGCAACCAACCATTGAAACATTCTCTTTTGGAAACATTCACTCATCAGCTTAATCTCATGCATTTAATACAACAGAATCCACACCCAGTATTTTTTTATAATTCAGCACACAAGCATGAATGTTACATCCCACGAATAAAGGCAAATTCAGTAAAACTTTGATTGCCCTCACAACAAAGAAGTCCACCACTCATTATATGATGTGGACACTATCCAGCTCTTACACTCACAAAAAAATTCATAGCCTAAGTACCCATAGGCTTTCCCTGGCCATACAACACGTCTTAACAGTTGACTCACTAGGATCAAATATGTCTTTTCAAGGCTTACAATAAGGTTTAGGATTGGGGGGTTATGTTTACGGGTGAAGTGACTCATTGAAACTTAACTCTCTTTGCCTTAGAATATTTTCACCCTCAATCTACTACTTGTGTCGTTTCTTTTGAATAGAAAAAATAGTCACCCTCAACTTATGCTGATACAGGTAGTGACCAATTATTTTTAATTGGATTCTAGCTCACACTCCATTAAGGTCTTTCATTTTTTATCTTATTTTTTTGAAGATTTTAGTTGACATTAGCCACCCTCAACTTAGATTCTTTATCTAAGTTAAAATATACAATGTTAGCATTTGGCTAAGTTCAGAGTTGGATGTTAAACTCCTATGGAGAGTTACTGATAGGGGCAAGAGTTTAAACAAATTCTTAGAGGTACAAGATTGGTTCAAACAGGAACAATCTTTCAGGCCGGGTTGCTTCTTAAGGTTAGAAGATTTAGAACTTCAAGGAGGCCTATTATCCTATCCTAATGACTCTACTAGAAGACTGTATCCATGGCTCAGGGAAGTTCTAACTCTTATCCTATGAAAGAACTGCAAGTAAATCCTCACACCCACAGGCATCGAAGTTAAACATCCTTTATAATTCTCCGAATGCTCATTGCATGATTCATGCACTTTTTTACAGACCAATGCTGAATACAGAATTACTGATAGTTATTTGCACATGCTTAATAGAAAAAGTAAATAATTACAGACACATGTTCAACATCTTATGCCAACATCATTATTCTTCATATTTACAACTAAGTGCTGAAACAAAAGCAATTCATAGATTAAACACTTGTATTTACATTACGCTTTGCAGAATTTAAATGAAAAAATAAAAACAACTTAGACAAGCCACTTCTACTAGATAGTACATGATAGGGTTCAAAATATAGGCAACAACATCCAACAATAGTGTAAATACCCCCACCTCCACACAGAAATCTATGCATTATCCTCAAAGCAATAAATTACCGTACATGAGAAATAGGATATTTACATGGCCTCTCACTTCTCTAAGGGATATTTCAAATACGTTGAGTGTCCATCATCCTCACCCTGCAAAATATTGGCCCCTATCGTGTTAGGAGCACTCACAACTTCACCTTCGACATTTTGTGGGATAGTTTCCCGAATTGAACCTGTACTTTGCCCCATTTTGGGGCAGCACTAGTAGAAACTCCCACCGCTTCATTTTCTTATTCTGTTTGCTTTCTTTTAGCTTCCTTCTTTGATTTCTTCACTGCTCTCCTCAGATTGTGCTGGTCTAACTCCTCAGGTGACATTGCTTCTCTCTTTCTCCTTTTTTCTTCTTTCTTTGATACTTGTTCATCCATTTGCTGCTTACCTTTATCCTTTACTAGTCTATCCATTAGATCCAGAATACCCTCATCATCATCACTTACCGCCAGAGTCCGATCAAATACAGGTGGTTGTGATTGTTTCTTCTTTAACTCAGCTATGTCAGCCTTTGCCTGCTCAAATTCAGCCATGAGCTTCGCAAGATCAGGAAGAGATAGTGAATCTAGCCTTTTGCTGATGCGAGCTTCTATGTTATCCATCCTCACTTGAATAATTTGAAATGGCCTAAATGCTTCGGCCATGATTTCATCCATAAAAGGTTTGAAATCTCCAGCCCATTTTTCTAACTGTTTTTGGAACCTCTTTTGATTCTCTACAACTTAGACAAAATTCACTGGGTTGAATCTAAATTCTGCAAAATTTGTTTTACTAGAAAACTACATAGAATTTGATCCTGCATACGTACCTTGGGGCACATAATTAGGAGGCATATATGTGGTAATGGGTAAAGGCATACCTTCGGGCATTTCTAGGGCTTTGGGAACTAGTGCAAACTGAGACTGATGTGTTGGAGTCTTGTTCAATTGAATGCAAACTTCGACTCATCTCTGGACTTCTCAATGTCCTATTTATGAGTGGCTGAAACTTCATTATCAATGCCTCGAATCAGCGGCACACTATTTTGTTGGAATAACGCAGTAATCAAATATGGGAATGGTGTGGAAGTAGTCTGCTTATGTACACTCACAAACATCTTGTATGTAATTAGCTGGCCAAAATTAATGTCCAAATCTAAAACTAGACTGGCTACCATCATTGCCCTGTGATTATACAGGTTTCAATCTCCTTTAGTTGTTATTAGCCTCAATCGAAAAATAGCCTTCCAAAACTTAGCCTTAAAACTAAGTGTGAATTTTGCAATGCATTCTTTGGGGTTAGTTGCCCAGGACAGATTTCTATCATCAGTGATCAACGATGCTGCCCAACGTCTCTGGCCAAAAGCATTTCTCATTCAATATTTGAAATCAGGGATAACAAGTAGAGCTTCGTATGCTGGCCCAAACAATATTTTGTTAATAGTTCGGGCCGAGATATCAACAACTCCTCAGACTGGAACAGACTCCCTGTTTGGTCTATTTGAAATCAGAGTCCCGTTCATATATTTAGCTTTTACTAGACAAATATAATTTGCAAATAATTCTCTTACCCAGTTTGGTTGGTAGACACCTGATGGCGTGCTCATCCATGCCAATCCATAATAATTGAATCGGCGTTCTAGTTCTGGATATTTATGAACCTCTATGGCCATAATTGATGTTCTTTATAGAATGATCTTCGGATCCCTCGAGCAGTGGGATGCAACCCATCACAAAATTCTTTTGATGCTCTCTTAATTTGCCACCTAATAGCATCTCGTACTTGGGGATCTATCCGTCTGATCACGTTCTCACCTTCAGGTTTAGGAACTTCTTCTTGGTTCTCCACATTAGCCACTTTAGTTTCACCTTCTATAGGTGATGGTTGAGTTGAAGCAACTGTCGCTTCATCTAGGCTTGAATCAGTGAAACTAATTTTATTATCACTCCCCCCTCAGACTGAGGGATTATGATGGCTTCTCTTTCCATTTTCCTGGTGTTATAGGCCGGTCCAAATGTGTTTCTACCTCATTGAGATTTCCCTCCCTTGGTTTGTGTATATTTAGTAGCCATGTCACTTGAAAATGGATTAAGAAATTAGTGCAAGGTAAAACAAAGGCAAAAATAGTTCACAGTGAGGCCTGATGGGAGATTTGATGGTCCACCAGTGCTGGGACGGTACGTCTGGTCCATTGTCAGCTTTATCCAGTATGTTTCATTTTCTTGACTTTTGGGACGGTAAACTTGGTGGTCCGTCGAAAATGTGATGGTCCACTATCCTGATCGTCAAATAAAATCCAGAAACTCATTGTCGATGACCTTTGGGATGGTGAAATTGGTGGTCCGTCACAAAGTTGATGGTTCGCCATGTTAACCGTTAGACCTTCGTTCTCAGGCACATTTATGGGTTCGACTGATTTTCAGCGCAACTTAAAATCAAATCAATTTTTAGCTTGAGCAACAGCATTAAAACCTCATTTTAAGCAATACTTCATCCACTAAATCAAACTTAAGCATAAATTATTAAAACTCAACACCATTAGACCAAATCATGAAACAATCCATGCCCTTACTTTTCAAATGAACAAGAAGAGAGAAATAAATACTCATACCATGATGTTGTAGTATTCTACTTGCTAGAGACTTCAGAGACTCAACTACTTGCAACTTCTATCACTTTTGTTACTCTTTAGTTTCTGATGGGGATAGGGAAAGAAAGACCTAGCTTAAATAGAAAAGTGATAGAGGAGTGGAGGAGTCTCAGATAGGATAACTCAGTTCAGGTTCTTTGAATCATGGGAAAGTGAAAAAATCAAAGGTCATGGAATGATTACAATGAGTGTACCCGCTCACTTTTATTCTTAAAATCTCATTTTGGGTCAAATACGGAGTACTTATAAATTTAACCCAACCCGATTCAAAATGAGGGTTAAAGTAACGGTCGAATTGACGGTCCGTCATAAGTGTGATGGACCACCACTGGGAACTTCACCCCTCAACTGAGTCGATGAGTTTCTATTTTGGTGTGATGGTTAATGGGACGGCCAACCGTAGTCATGACGGTCCACCTTATTGGCCGTCATGACTTACTAGAGTGTAGGTCAGCAGTCTTACTTCTGGCGGCTTCTGTGATAATCTACTATATACTTGATGATCCGCCACTTATGCTGTCATGCCCTATCCAGTGAATGCATTTTACTTCCTTTTTGTGATGGTTGAGTGTTTCAGTTTGTCATCTATTTGGCGGGCCGTCAAGTGTACCATCAAAACTTTCCAGTAGCTTAAATGCACCCAATTTTCCTCTTTATAGCACTTCTGGTCTTGCACACTTCATATACACATCAAAATTTCCCAAAAACATAAAATAGACTCTACTTATGGTTACAACAACATGTTGTGGATTGCCTCTCACTAGCGCCTGATTTAACATCACGGTATGACTTGGGTATCTCGAATACTCAGACTTCATCGAGGTAAAAGACATCAAGACTTTTTATTATGTCTTTTGGAGCAATATAAAGTTTTATTCTTTGCCCGTTCACTTTGAAGACACTACCATCTTTGTTTTCAAGATCGACTACTCCAGATGAGTAGACTTGGCTAATTTTAAATGAGACTGACTATTTAGACCTCAACTTACCCAAAAATAGCTTTAGTCTGGAGTTGAAAAGAAGGACCAAATCAACTTTCATAAATTCTCTCTGTGTAATCCTTTAGTCATTGTATTTCTTCATCTGTTCTTTGTACAAGTTAGCTCTTTCATAGGCTATGAGATAGAATTTGTCCATCTTGTTAATCTGCTCCAATCTTTGATCAACTACTTCCTTCCAATGCATATTCATCCTTTTTAGTGCCCCAAGGCCTTATGTTCCAGCTCAATTAGCAAATGACAAGCCTTCCCATAAACTAGCTGATATGGTGACATGCCAATTGGTGTCTTAAAAGCAGTTTGATATGCCCACAAGGCGTCATCAAGCTTTCGAGACCAATCTTATCTACTGGCATTCTCCGTTTTGACACCTCCACTTGTGCACTGTTTTTGGGAGATAAGGAGTTGCTACACGGTGTTGTTTTACTCCGTACTTCGCCAGCACAGCCCTGAAAACTTTATTGCAGAAATGAGATCCCCCATCACTTATGATTGTTCTTGGTACTCCAAAGCAGGATAATATGTTCTTTTTAAAAAATGCCACAACTCTTTTTCCTTCATTGTTAGCCAACGCCATAGCTTCTACTGATTTCAATACATAATCTACAGTTACTAGGATGTATTTAAACCTATAAGAGCTTACAAATGGGCCCATGAAGTCAACGCCCCATACATTAAATAACTCTACTTCCATCATCTTGGACACTGGCGTCTCATGATGTTTGGAGATTGATCCTTTTCTCTGACATTGATCATATCTACAAACAAGCTCATATGCATCTCTAAATAGTTTGGGTCAATAGTAGCCACTCTGCAGTACTTTCTGAGCAATGCGGTCGCCTGGATGGTGACCACCAACAGGTGAAGCGTGGTATGCTTCAAAAATATTTAGCATCTCTACATCTGGTACACAACGCCTAATAACACTATCTGCACATCGCCGAAAAAGATAGGGCTCATCCTAGAAATACTGGGTAACATCATGAAGGAACTTTTTCTTTTGATGAAAGGAAAGATTCTCTAGCATCACCTCACTTACCATGTAGTTTGCGAAATTAGCATACCAAGGAATCTGCTCAAACTTAGCAGCTAGTATTTTCTCATCCGGAAAGGAATCATCAATATCTAATTTGTCCTTGATTGCTTGTTCGCATTCAGGTCTAGATATGTGATAAGCTACATGATTTTCACACCCCTTGTGATCTTTTACCACAAAGTCTAATTCTTAAAGCAACAATACCTACCGGATCAATCGTGGCTTCACATATTTCTTAGCCATTAAGTACCTCAAAGCTGCATGATCCGTGTGGACCACCACCTTAGTTCCTAGCATATACGCCCTAAATTTCTCAAAGGCGTAAACCATATCCAAAAGTTCTTATTTAGTGACAATGTAGTTCTTTTGAGCCCTATTTAGGGATTTGCTAGCATAGTAAATTGGATGAAGCAACTTATCCTTTTTCTGGCCCAACACAGCTCCAAGCGCCACCCCGCTAGCATCACACATTAGTTCAAACGGCTTTGTTCAGTCGGGAGAAATAATAATTGGATCCTCCAATAACTTTAGCTTAATGCATTCAAACGCCTTCCTGCAGTCATCATCAAAAGCGAAATTGTCATCTTTTTCAAAAAGTTTGCACAATAGGTTCGGAACCTTCAAAAAATCCTTTATAAATCTATGATAGAATCCTGCAGGTTCAAGAAAGCTACGCACCTCTTTTACAAAGATAGGGGAAGTTAGTTTCTCGATAACCTCTACGTTTGCCTTATCTACCTCAATACCTTTCACAAAAATTTTATGACTGAGAATAATGCCTTCTTTCGCCATAAAGTGGCATTTTTCCTAGTTAAGGACCAGGTTAAACTCTTCACACCATTGTAATGCTTGACTTAGATTCAGTAAACATAAGTTAAAGGAATCTCCAACCACTGAAAAATCATCGATAAACACCTCTAAGGTTTCTTAAACCATATCAGAGAAAATCAACATCATGCATATCTAGAATGTAGCCGGTGCATTACATAATCCAAAGGGCATTCTTTTAAAAGAAAATGTGCCATATGGGCACATGAACGTCGTTTTTTCCTGATCCTCAGGAGCAATGGAGATCTAATTATACCCGAAATAACCATCCAAGAAATAGTACCAGCCTCTGCCTGCCAATTGATCAAGTATCTGATCCATGAATGGCATTGGAAAGTGATCTTTCAGTGTCCACGAATTTATCTTTCGGTAGTCAATACACATCATCCAACTTGTGATACGCCTGAGTGGAATTAGCTCGCTCTTTTTGTTGTCCACTATCGTCATGCCCCCTTTATTAAGAATACACTGTACAGGGCTCACCCATTTACTGTCTGAGATTGTGTACACCACCCCTGCATCTAGCCACTTGATGATTTCTTTCATCATCACCTCTTGCATTGCTAGATTTAGGCGACGCTGCTGCTCAATAGTGGGTACACAATCTTTGTCTATCTGAATTTTGTGCATACATATGCCAGGAGGAATACCAATGATATCTGCAATAGTCCAACCAATAGCTCTCTTATATCTCTTAAGAACAGAGTTAATAGCTTCCACCTATTGTTCGCTGAGATTAGCAGCAATAATAACTTGTAGTGTATTTCCACTACCCAAGAACACATACCTCATATAACTAGGCAGCTCCTTCAAGTCTAACATTGGTGGCTCTTCAATTGATGGCTTTGCCGGTGGTGAAGGCCGCTACTTAAGTTCAAGATCCAGCTTTTTGGGGGCATAGGAATACGACCCCATTCCTGTCAAATCAAAGATAGTTTCTTTGTACTCATCAATATCCTCACGCTAAAAGTTCATGAGTACAGCAGCCAATGGCTCAACAGTAAACCGATCCTCCAAAGATAATTCCGACTCTTCTATTTAATAAATATCAACTATAGAGAACACATTCATTTCTTTGGGCTGCTTCATTGATTTGCATACATCGAAATACACTACTTCATCGTACATCCAGAATAAAAGATTATTTGCTTGAAGATTAACAAGCACAACTCCAGTTGAGAGAAAAGGTCGACCCAAGATTATGGGCACCTCAAAGTCCACCTCGCAATCGAAAATAACAAAATCTATAGGAAAAATGAAGGTAGCCACCTTCACTAACACATCATACAGAATCCGAACAAGCCATTTTACCAACCTATCTGCCATTACAAGCCGCATGTTGGTTAGTGTACGATCTCCCAACCCCAACTATTTATAAATGGCTAGCAGCATCAAATTAATGCTAGCCCCGAGATTACATAAGGCCTTGGAAAAATCCAAAGACCCAATCGTGCAAGAAATAGTGAAAGCACCCGGATCTTCCTTCTTCTGTACTAAGGACCTTGTGGTAATTGCACTGCAATAATGGAAATTATCTTCCTGTTCATATCTTGCTGCCCTTTTCTTTGTCAAAAGGTCCTTCATGAATTTGGCATACCCTGGCATCTACTTCAGTGCCTCCACTAAAGGTACATTTATAGTTAACTACTTCAGTATGGTCATAAATTTACTGAACTTAGTATCATCGGCCTTCTTCTTCAATCTCTGAGGAAAAGGGGGTGGTGGTTTTGGAAGAGTTTTCTCCACCACTTCCTTTTTATTGTGCTTCCCACTATTAATCTTTTCAGACTGCTGATAGCTAGTTGTGGTATCATAAATGACCTCATCCTGATTTTCAACTTCTATAGAATTATCATAATTCTCTTCAACAACATTCTCCTCCACACTATCAATCATAGATTTACCCTTGGATGGATTTTCCAACACCTTACCACTCCTGGTAGTAATGGCCAAACATGATCCATCTTTCCTTGGATTTTGCACAGTGTCACTTGGTAAAGTGCCAGCTTTCCTTTGATTAAATACCACCAATAGTTAACTCATTTATTGTTCCAACTATTTTATATAAGTGGAATACGAGTCAACCAATTTATTCATTGAGTACAAATCATTTTTACCTCAGCTACTCCCGTGTTGGTTGCCACCACTCCTTTCAATAGCTTGGCCATCATGTCCCCTATAGACATCTTCCTAGGGCTAGATGCAGAAGCTTCACGGTTTCCAGGAGGGACATACAAATTGCTGCTGTCATTCTTATTCTTCCAATTCCCTTGGTCTCTGTCCTTGTATCTAGATTTTTCATAATAGTTCTGACCTTGGTTTTCTTGACCACTACCTCAAAAAGCCCCCTGATTGTTTAAGTAATTCACTTCCTCTTAAGAATTGGAGTCAGCTCTTCCCTGTGATGCAATATCGTTAACCTTCTTTATCTTCCCTGATTATAAATGCTTAGCAGGAAGGTCCATTTGCATTTTTATATGGGCCATATCTTGGTCACGTTCCTCTTCCCTTCGCCTCTGTTCTGCAGTCATACTAATAGATACAGTAGATCTTGTTACCTCAAAATCCCTGGTATGCCAAGCTTTACTCTACTTTGTTATACGATCTAGCAACTCAAATGCCTCAATAAAGGTAAGATCTATGAATGACCCACCCGCAGCATTATCTACCACTAGCTTGGTCATCAAATTCAAGGCTCTATATATTATCTCCATCAAATGGACATTTATCATTAGATGATTTGGGCACTGCATAAACTTCTTCTTGAATCTCTCCTAAGTCTCATGGAGAGCCTCACTTAGAAGCTATCTAAAATTGCTTATCTCATCCCTCAATTATGCTTTCTTAGACGACAAAAAGAATCTTTCTAGGAAAGCGTATTTCAGTTGCCTCCAATTGGTGATAGAGTTGGGAGTTAGCCCATTCAGCCGTAGAGTTTCCTTTCCAGATAGAGACAATGTAAATAAATACAGACGGATTGCATTCTGACCAACTCCTGGATTGTCAAATGACTTGCATATTGCGATAAAATTAATTAGATGCATATTCAGATCATCGCCTGCAAGTGCACCAAATAACGCTGTGAGTTGCAGCAGTTGGATCATAGTGCTAGTAAACTTAGCTCCGGGTTCTAAAGGTGGAGGAATAATAGCCTCTGTGGCACCATCCCCATCCAGTTCATCATCATCATTATCAAAAGTAAACTTCAAAGCTCTGCGTTCAGGTCTCATTCTAGCATGGTGATCTATGTTGGCAGGTGCAGCCAAATTATCTGCACGCCTTGGATTTAATAGCTCATCATCACCTAAATCTTCATCATCAAGATTTGGTGCCCGACCTGGGTTATCAGCGTTCTACTGATTTACTTGCACAGCTGCCAATGCAACTAACCTAGCCTGCTTCTCTTGAGTAGTTATTCTTTTAGGGTCTAGTTGCACATCCATTCTGCCAATGAGATGTGGTCCAGGATTTATAGGTTATAATGGTTGACCCAATCTCCGTGTATTTGGCATGCACAAGAGTCATCCTGTTTAAAACAAAAACAACAAACAAAAAGTAAAGTGTGAGAATCGTTGACAAAACAATCTATTAACTATCACAAACTTAGTTGACAATCGTATTCCCCGGCAATGGCGCAAAAATTTTGATACGCCTAAATTACAAATCTCTTACGAGAATGTAAGTGGTCACTTTCAAATATAGAACCCAACTCGGTTGGATGTCGAATTCCACAGGGAATACAGTGCTCACTAAGTGTCGTAATTGTTATTAGACTATTGATCAGAGTTTCTTAACCAAAATGGGGGTTTGGTTTCTCTTTAATTTGTAAAATTATAAATTATAATAAGATTCGTTCAACTAATGATTTTCTCTGTATTTTGTAACTTTATGAGATTAATCAAACCAGGTTTATGATCACCAAAATGCCAGTATCATTTGGTTTGTGAATTATTTACGAGTTCCACTTAACAAATTCAATTGCAAGAAAGGTTAAATCCTATTCTATATCGATTTATTTCTCAACCTAAATGGATAGATTATCCTATCATTCTCTCAAACTCATAGGACACCTTATTCTTTTAACCTAGTTCTCATTTAAGCTAATCCTATTAGGGCATTAGCAATTACTCTAAAGGTTAAGGCCTTTAGAATTCATGTAAACACCTTCTTTTTACCACAAACAATTTCTTCTCAGACAAGTGGTGTTCTAGGGCTTACTCTTCAAGTTTGCAACCAAGAAAAGTCATGAAATTGAAGAAAGGTTTATGCAATGTTATTCAATTATGGAACTCAAATTGATTCCCAACCCATAGGTG
>JAPEIP010000007.1:92727561-92747021 GCA_026120095.1 Capsicum chinense
AAGTGGTGTTCTAGGGCTTACTCTTCAAGTTTGCAACCAAGAAAAGTCATGAAATTGAAGAAAGGTTTATGCAATGTTATTCAATTATGGAACTCAAATTGATTCCCAACCCATAGGTGCATTTCACATTAAGGATCCCATAACCCTAGTTATAAGATTTAGCCACAACACTCCATAGAAGATAAAGTATTCATTCTTGTATTATTAATAAATAAATGGAATGTCTACTTACAAAGAATCCCAAGAATCAGTTCTTGAATATTCAATGGTCAGTTATTTGATACAAAAATTCCCCAAAGTACTTGGATACCAAGAATTTCAATAGATGAAAAGAAAACTTATAAAAGGTAAAGGATGCATTATTAACCCTAAAATGTGGTATTTATATGTCCCAGGTAAAAAAGAATTTAAAATTTAAAAACAAAAAAACTGCGTCCCATTTGATGGTCCATATGACGGACCGTCCAAGATCTGACAGTTCACCATCTTTTTTTGGAACTCGACTCATCCGAATGGCAGTTTCTGGATAATATCTGACTGTACACCTGATGGTTCATCGATCAACTGACAGTCTGCCATCTTTACCATCGTGGAGTCATTTTGGAATGCAGCTTCTGGATAGGAACTGAAGGTACACCTGGTGGTCCATGACGGTCTACCATCTTTACCGTCGTGGAGTCCTTTTGGAAGGCAGCTTCTGGATAAGAGCTAATGGTCAATATGGTGATCTGTCCTAATGTCTGACGGTTCACCATATTATCCGTCACTTGACTCCTCTGGAGTCCTTATTTTGGTCAACTTAATGGTATATATAGCGGTCCATCGTAAACGTGATGGTCTATTATTTTGATCTTCAATTTCCTTTTTCTGCTAATTTTTCCAATTTTCTTCTGTGGTTGTCTCCTTTTACTGAAACACTAAAAACCTTTATTTAATATCACTTTGGTTGCTTGAAAACATACAATATTCCTAAGAGAGTGATGGTAAATGTTTCATAAAACACCAGAACATCACATGCCAACTTTCATAAGTAGATCTTTAATTTCTTGCCTTTGCTATATATACCCTCCCCTCGAACCCTCAAGAGGTAGATTGGGAGTTCAGGGCACACCCAAGTGTCTCCGACATACTCCTCAACCCCTACTCTCATACAAAGCTCAAAAATAAATAAGCGAAAGAAGATATGTGTAGAACCTTGTTACTTGAAGTGATCCATTTCATTGACCACGAGCTGACCAACATCCAAAGAAATGCCTTCCCAGATGTAAGAAACCATTCGAGCATGCATATTTGGGATTACTATCATGTTAGTGCAAGGGGAGGCTCAGGTATATATAATGTGCAACCAAATTCGATCTGCAAAAGTAAATTCATTCATTGAGATGTTGCTTTTTATTTTTATCCATGAGACGTCCTTTTTGAGACACAATCTTTCCACCGACCAACTTCCCAATTTATACCCTTTTGCTTTGAATTCCCCTATGTCTGTATACAGGAGCCCATAAATATTATTGATTTGCTTAGACCCAAAGCGCACCGTCTGTCCCCAAATTTTAATAGTCATGTTGGATAAATTCGAGAAATAAAATGTGTTAATGTTGGTATAGAATTCAAGGCATGGGTCTGGGGAAAAACACCGCCACCCTTGGGCTTCAAGCTTGTCATGAAATGTAGGAAGCTTTTTTGGCACATTGTCCAAGTAAATTCCTCACTCCGGGAGCCACTTCATCCTCGAAATATCACTATAGTAGTGAGTATGGCACTCAGGTTCCATAAATTGAATGTGATCATATATGTCCACGAAATTGTCCTGAAAGGACTAGGAACAACAATGTTAATTAATAACATTTTTATACACAAACTAAGCCACATTGTTCACTAAAGCTCATTGGATGGGCACTCGGTGTTACTTGGTTAAAAATTTGGAGCGCTGGATTTTTGGGATGGCAGAAAATCACCCTTGGTTACCGCAATTGAGGGTCATAACTGCATCCACACTAACGCAATCGTAGTCCAATGACCGTGATCGCGGTAAACTGAGACCAATTTTTACCAGCATCCCATGTTCAATATTTACAAATTTTTAGACGACAAGCATGTTCTACAATAAGGATTCACATTAATACTAACGAAATGGATATTAGGTGCTTGATTATGCCCTTTCGAGTGCAGAAACTATTACTGAATAATCATTTGGGAAATATATCGAATACTTGGTGTACACACTAAATTTTGCATTAACATTTTGTTACTTAAGACTACCCCACTTGTGCAAACCATAATAGCATCTAAAACCACTCAAATACCAAGTATGAAAATATGGTAACATGAGAATCAAAGACCTAGGTCGTTTCTACATCATGCATTCTTTGGCCTATTTTCAAAAATCAAAGAATGGATTCAAGCAACCTACCGGATTTTGATTCAAGAGGAATGCAAGGATTTTTTTAGAGAGCACAAAAACATGGCCAAAATTTGGTCCTATTAGAAAGTAAGATTTGAAAAGGGAGTGTTACAAAAATGGTGGATTCATCAAGTTATATAGTTGAAGCAGCCACGGTAGCAGTTAAATCATCATGATCGCGGGTGTACAGATGAATACCATGATGGAGGTGTAGTGGGCCACCCTAGTTTAAGTAAGTTGGGAGAAGTAGCCTTTCAAATCATGGACCTTTTTGTCCTTACCTTCCACCGTATTCAAAATTCAAGCCAAAACATCCTCATTCTTAAACTTTTTTTTTTCAATGGAGCTTGACTCTTTGTTCTTATCTTTATCATGAGGGCACTTATAAATCATAATAACGTCATCTATCCCTCTAATCCCTATCACGCTCATAGTCCATCAAACCTTGATTCCCACATCACCTTTGATAGGCGGGGTGGGAACCCCCGATTAGCTTGCTAAATACCAAATCTCCTTATCCAACTTCTTGGCCTTCTCATCATCATCATAGGCCTCTGATTCTATGCATTTTACCACTTTTACGAGTGCACCCATAACATGCTTAGTCAAAATCTTAAGTTGGGTCATTATTTTTTATATGCTCTTCTTTCTTTCCTCATCCTAATTTCTTTATTCTTTGTAAACTACGAATGTAGAGGGAGACCTTTTAGGAACTTTGGTATCATAGGTATGCCAACCCTAATTTTGATTTGTCACCTCTCCCAACAATGGAGTTGTTACATGGTAGTGCATCTTCATTAGGGAACCTCCCATCACAATGTCTTCCATGATTTTGTTAAGTGCATAAAGGGCTCGATAGATGATTTGGAAAAGCATCTTCTTTGGGACTTCGTAGTTTTGACATTTTTCCAATTTTCCATTAAATCTTTCCCATCCTTCAAACAATGGTTCCCTGCTCAATTACCTAAAATTTATGATCTCATCCCACATTGAGAGAATTTTGGATCATAGGAGGTATTTATCAAGAAAAGCCATGGTAAGATCATCCCAAGTAGTGATTGAACTTGATGAAAGTTAATGAAGCAACAATAGCACCTCACTTGTAAAGGAAATGGGGAAAGGTAGAGATGAATACACGCTAGAGTGATGTATGTGATATTGAAAGGTGCACACACCTCCACAAAATTCTTCAAGTGAACATTGGGATCCTCATATTCTTTTACACCATATATCCCTTTCATTTGTAATATGTGTAACATAACACTAGTTAAATGTAAAACTATTTTCCCATTAGTTGGTAGGATATAGATTACACTCATTTGGCCCGTATCATTGAGTTATCCCTCAT
This sequence comes from Capsicum chinense, assembly GCA_026120095.1. Taxonomy (NCBI): domain Eukaryota; kingdom Viridiplantae; phylum Streptophyta; class Magnoliopsida; order Solanales; family Solanaceae; genus Capsicum; species Capsicum chinense. The sequence continues at coordinate 92,731,314 of JAPEIP010000007.1, forward strand.
TATCGAGAGGAACCAACAAAGGACCCCATCTTACTAGCATTTTCATTCATTGGTGCATTAATACTACGATCACCTACAGAACTCAAAAAACAACAAAGAAATTAAATTACACTACCTCAGGTATACCCAAGTAAAAATCACACTGCACAGGTAACATATATATATTCTACTTACTAGGAACGGTGTAATTTTTATAACGCTAAACTTAATCCCATAATTAAGGAGTAAGGCGATTATTTTCAATATCCCAACTTGCATTGAGGACCAATCTACAATGAGTGAAATTCAAATTTCAAGTCCTATGGGTGCTCTAATTACTAAAAGGATAGTTAGAGTGCAAATAAAAAAAACATTTAAAGTAAAATGGGGGCATTTGATTTAGAATTTGTATATAACAATAATTAATCAAACAACACACTATTATAGCACTATAGATTTAAAATCTAATTTGGAGGTAATCTTGGGATGTTGTCAACATAAAAGTAAAGAGCATGTGGGTTAATAATTGTTTATCATGAATCTTAGTTGTTAAGTGATAGATAGTATAGGTCGAATATCTTTGAGGTTAGTCTTTTAATAAAAGCACAAAGAAGTCACCCATTGGTTCTTTCATTCACCTAACGAGTGTCTCATTCATAGTCACACAAAACCTCGATTAGACATCCCTACTTCTAGAAAAATTCCTATGATATGACTAACAATCTATTTACACTTATGCCTAAGATTGTAAGAGGTAGTAAACCACATGCTTAATTGTCCCCCATAACCCTCCTTTAAGGATGCTATGGGTTCCCGTATGTTTACCTTCAATCCTCTTTCAAAGGTACTGAAGGGTTTGTAGAGTTTGAGGTTTTTACCCATCAAACCAATTTAGAGATTTAGGGTTTTCACCAACATATTACAACTATTAAACTAAAGCAATGATGGAATCAACACTTACCAACTAAAAATATGCAAACACAACAACACCCACATATAATTACACTTTAGTTCAACTAATCCAAATACTAAATTACTTAGCTTCTTATGAAGAATTTTGAGAAATATATACCTTAAGGATTATCCAAAGCATCGGCCCTTCACAAAACACTAAGAATTTTAGTCTCCAAAATTAGTTACAATCTTGCCCAATTAGGTTTCTCATTTCAAATTCAAAAGTGTCTATGAGGTAAAAAATACTTAAATAAGAAATAGTTTTTCCTATGTAACATTTGGTTTTTGATCAAGTTAAATTACAAAACTACCTCGAGAAACATTCTACTTAGCTGTGTTTACATAAGGTTATCTATAATCGTGGCCAACAAGATTGTGGTATGGTACTACGATCGCATTACATTGACCATCAAGAATGACCGCGATCGCGGCCTTTTACCCACGATCGTGGTAACTTGGGCTGATGACCACTCGAGGTCTTTAGCTACACTTTTTTTTCTACTTAATCTCTTTTAGGTCAATCCACATATTTTATTTAACCAACTCTATGCCTATATATATGGATATTAGTGCATTAAATCATGATTATTTCTTATTTATTTATACAAAACTTGGTAGTGTGGATGAAATTTAAGTGTAAATGAGCGATAAATTCACCACTCATCACGAGGCGAGGTTGATTATTTTCCTCTTATATTGTAAATTCTAGATCGATTGTTTAGTGAATTGTTGTATTGCAGGTAAGTTAACCTTTCATGGTGTTGTTATACTTGTAGAGTTAGCAATTTAGTTATATTGAACGTTCTTGGGTTTTCTATTCTTTAAATTACCTCCTAAGTTGTGAAAGTTTTTGCATTGGCTATCTCTCTCTATGTAGCCTATTTTTGAGGTTGACCAGTTTAGGGTCTATTTTTTGACTTGGAAAGTTCATCGTCTGATAGTGGTTTGATGTTAATATCGAAAAGTCTTTGATTTATCTTTTTAGTTTATTAGTTTTGTCTACTAGTTCTGGTTTGCTTTTGGTATTGATGTAGAGTTTGATATATTCGTCTTGCCATGATGTGGTTCATGTCTAAGTTAAGATAGAGAATTGGAGACAGGTGAGATTTCCTACTATCTGCTTCTTAATTTGATAAATTAAAAATTCTTTATCTTGAGTTGCTTGGTTCATTTTCTAGTAGTGGTCTTGACCTTATCATTGGTGTCAAGATTAGTACTTTCTTCCTAGGCAAGGTGATTCATAGGTTAATTACGTTATATTGTCCTACTTTGGTGGATTAAGAAAATACTCATTGTAGAATTTGTTTGGCCTAATAAGACTTGGTGGAGTACTTTTCCTTGGTGATATGTGCCTGTGTATTCTTTGCCAAGATGGAGTATTGGATTGATTAGTTTTTGAATAAAGTTTCATTTCTCTGAGTTGCTAGTATTTTTGTTGTTACTACTGTGGTTTGTAGTCTTAGTAAGTCCTTGAGTATGTTTGGGTGGTTCATTCCATCCAATAGACAAGGAATTGATTGCTTGTGTTTTCATCTAGAGATTTATTCTTCTTTGTAAGGTTTTTATCCATCTATATTTTGGTTTTGGTTTAGGCATGATTCATTATGGATATATCTAATTTTAATCTAAGGATGATTGAGTATTTGGCCTTAGTTCATCCTTGTTGGCATAATTTTGGATTTGATGCCTTGGAATGGTGATTTAGAAGTTATGAAATATTTCGAGTATGAATGATTGCCCATCTTCAAGTTTATTTTGGGTAGTTGAGATCGAGCAGTTCATCATTGGCATTGAAATTTCATCTTTGAGTTATAGATCTTGGGTGCAACCTTTGTTCCCTTATTTGTCTCACTAGGGGCTTTATCAATAGGCTGGCTATGCCTATTTCATAGTCACATATTTAGTCTTCTTAGGTTTGTATGGATTGTGGTTTGTAGGTGTTTATATAATAGCTCGTAGACACAATATTGGTTCCTTAATCTTTGTCCTCGGAATTTTAGTTTTTTTTTATATTTAGGATTAATTGGATTCAACATGGCTTCATTTATGATTGATGGGATATCTTGAAGTTGTATTCGGTGGTGAGTTGTTGTGCCTCAAACAACTAGATTTCAATTTGAATTGTCATCTAAACCAGGCGTAGCATTAGTATAGATTACAGAACTTGTTTATGTTTATTTGTTTTCTCGGGTGGCACCTTATGATCTTATTCTCATGTTTTCTAGTATGTAGTTTTGGTGGATTAGTTTAATTTTTCTTGAGGTTAGTGTGATGAGATTGCATAGACAGAATTGGGTGAAATTTTTCTTAGTTTGGTGTATTAGCAGGTTTAGAAAGGCAAGAAAAGATTATATTAGGGCTTGGAGTTGGTTGCATAACTCACGACTTGGTTTGCCTTTGTCTTAAATTTGTTTTTATTTTGATTATTCTAGTATCGGTGTGGTATCAGTGTGTCATAATTCAGATTTGCGTATATCAACCTTCCCCCATTCAGGTTGAGGCTAGTTGGTGGTTAAGGTTGAGTTCTGGCTATTTTAGAGTAAGGTGCGGAAGTTGGTTAGAAAAGGGATATTTGTGGCAAAATATCTTGGAAGCATCATTTCTTCGTTGAGGTTATTTCTGAAGTCTTGCCTTGAGCATGCAGGCACAATTTCTCGTATCTTTGTCTTGTGTGATCTTTCATTCCATTTTGGCATTTTGATCCATCCCACAGCATCAACAGGTCATTTATGACTTACCAAAACTATCAATTACGTACAAATCATTTGTATTTTAGGCTCATTTTGCTGTTTTGGATCTTTCACGATTTATAATTTTGAATCTGACCAAAATTGCTATTTGATGACCTACGATGAGAATTATGATAATGCCATTAGCTCTAAAACATTGATTTTATGCTGGGGGACATTTGGTTCAAGTCTAAAGGCTTACAGACTCATTTTAGACTATTGGGAGAATTATATGAAAATTGGAACTATAGGGTATGGTCCTCACAATTTGTCAAAATAATCTTGACTAAATTTTTAGACCATTCCATTGTATTCCGAATGTGTTTTACCATCAAGTTTAACAATTGCATCATGTTCCTATGGTTCTAGATGAGTTTTAGGGGTCAAAATAAGTTTTTGACTTTGCTTGACCATTGAACCTAGTATCTTAAGAAAACTTTTTGTTACTTAAGTGACTTTTTTTATCCTTGAATTAGGTTTCTTAAGCGATCAAAGTGTCACTTAAGAGACCATCGCTGAGTATAAAACCCCATATTCGTAGTGTTGACATTTTTGGATGCTCTGATTTTGATGACTTTAGATGTGTTATTTTCATAAAATCTTTTTCTATCAATTTATAACTGCCTTTTCCCCATTTCTGCAAAACTTCTATTTTTTTTATTTTCATCTAAGTTGAGAATCATATTCTTTTCACCATTTTTGAGGCTTGGGAGCTCGAATTTGGGCGATTCCAAAAGATTTCTTGGGATTTATTCCATAGGTAAGACTTCAAATCTTATAATATTTATTTTTCAAAATCTTTTAATATTCATTTTCCCTTGATTTCATCTTCAAAACAACTTCAAATTCTTGAATTCAAAATTGGTTTTGGGGTTTTTTACCAGTAAAGCTTAAAAATAGTTTTTCTTTGATTGGAATATCGTTTTAAACTAACTTTTGCATGCGTCTTTAGCTGTAGAATTCTATGAGTATGGGGAACATATTTAAAAAAAAAATTGATTTTACCTCTTTGATTTTGAACCCATTAGTTTGGTGCATTTTGAGACATGTCTTTAATATAGCAATACGGGTCTCATTTTTCTCTTAACAGCATGCAAATTACATTTTTGTTAGCATGGTGGTATTTCAGTATTATAGAGTAAAGAATAATGATTATCATTGAATTAATGAATTTTTGTTCTGCATCGAGGTAAGATCCATTCTACTTTTCTTCATAAGATGGTGTTTTATATATGTTACATGTTAGATAGGGTAGAAAACTCTATCTTAGCCTAAACTATAAGTTTGGAGGCTAGAAAGGAAATTGACTCTTAAGGTGTAATACTAATTATACTTCTATGATCTTTTTATCTTTTTCATAGATTGAGATAATTATAGAATGATTATGTTATTAATATAGATATGGGATGAGATTTAGGTATTGGAAGAGTGATTAGCATGATTGTCTTATTTGAACTATTTAGGCTATCTTGGAACAACATTTTTGGTGGAATTGACTTAGTTGCACATGTTTTGGGTAAAATTGCTAGCTTAGGGTTAATTATGGCTTATTAACATATTCGAGTGAATTTTTATACCTTAGCCTAGTGTAGGATTGAAATTGTCTAAATATAGTTTTGGGGGATTAGAAGTTGGTCCCTCAGCCCAACTTAGGCCAAGACTTGTGTTATTCTTTGCGAACATGTTTATGGTCATTAGACAAAGTTGAGACTAATAATTCTTTCGCATAAGGTTACTTTGTGAGTCGGTGTATTGTGATGGCTTTCAAGATTATGTTATGGTTATGCCGAATATATTATTGGGCCCAAAGACGTCTAAATCATATTGGTTTAATTTCGAGAAGTGTTTTATGAATGTAAAGGCTGTTAGCATAGTTGTTAGATATTTTTATGCTTATGATCACATCATTTTGATATTGGTGTGGGCATGCATAGATTCATTATACTATGATCACTAAAGCGTTAAATGGTATGATGCCAACTAAAATATGGTTTTATACTATTTTCCTAAAAGGGAATTTATTCCAGTTGTCACTTTTAAAATAAATTTCTTCATAATAGAAATCATACCATCTTAATGAATAACCTATGACCCTTTGAGACTAAAAATGATAATTTAGAGATTTGCCCGAGATAGATTATTGTCCATTATTTTTACCCTTATTTACCCTAATCGCGAGAGATTCCAACTGTTTATACATTTTTATGATGACTTAGTCCCATAGTTTACCTTGGGTAATGGATTTATGGACTTATAGTCTTTTAGCCATGGCCCTATCCATTAGTTTTATATATGTATATGTATATATATATATGTATATGTATATATGTATATATATATATATTTGTATATATATATATCTAATATCGGAAAAATTATGTTGATGATATGGATGATATGAGTTCTATTTAAAGTCTGATGATTGATGATATCGATGATATGAGCTTTAGTTCAAGTCAGACAATTAATGATGATATAGTTGTTAAGGTATTATGCATTCTCCTCTCATTCATTTATGAATGTGTATTGCCTATCACCAATATGCATCTATATCTATCATCGTTATGGGCGTTGTATAAGTATTAGAGATTAGTATGGCTTGTGGTGTCTTGTGTGTTAATTGGATCTTCCAGGCCTCTGGTAGTGTGGGTTTATGAAAGGATAAGTTAGGTATTGTGCGTCCTGGCTAGCCAATAATATAATATTGTAATTTTTGAAGTGGTTAGTTCATGAAAGATTGATTATTGGACTCATATTAAGATTTGAGGTATGATTCTTGTTCTTTTCTCTTATATTTATATTATTACACATGATTGTTAGGCATTATGGTTTTAGTCCCTGATAGTCTAATTTTGTCCATTACGGTTGCTTTATTATGCTAAGTATCTCATGTTCAGACGTATGGATTAAAAACCATAATTATATTAGCACTAGTTCGTATTATGATTATGATGCCTTGAGATGCTAGTGTAATGACTTAAGTGGTACCTTGAGTTGACCTTTTTTATTTATATATATCTGTCTAAAGTGGTTATGGTATTACTAGTTATCTCTCATTTCTTTCACTTGTTTATGTTGTATATCAATGCATTTCCCTTGTATACTAATATATATTTTTCATCCGCTCTTTATTCATATATTGACTAATGATGTGTGTTATGGTGTTTAAATTCCTAATTATGGCTAGAATAGGATTATTTATCCTTATAGTCTCCGTAGCTTTACAGTGTTGTTGTTTGAAATCCAAGTGTAGTTTCCATTCTTAATTGTATGTTAGTTATATCTGCATTATCTTAGGAGCTTAATCGGTTATTGCCTATCGAGTAGCACATGTTTGGTACTCATACGACACTTGTGTAGCCTACAAATTATAGTACGGGTTATTACTTTTATTAGGTGAGTTGTGCAAAGAAGCTATGGTTCAGAGACATGGTGTGAGCTCCTTGCATTTTGAGTATTGCTATTCTACCTTATTTTTACTAGACTAATCTATATTTTATATTCAGAAATGGGTTGCATCAGTATGTTCATTTAGTATTTCATGTTGTAGTCTAATTATATTAAAAGCTTTTGTATTTATTCCACTAGGTTATGGGGCTATCTTGTGTATCCACTGAGTTTTGGGGATATCTTGTTTATTAGCCCTTTTACTATATTTATTCAACATTATTCCTTTATTTTTCTTTGTAGTTTATTACACGGGTTAGATTACGTATTGTGGGTAATAGTAGGTGCCATAATGACCTAAGAAATTGGTCCGTGACATGTACCGTATTGGTGCATCTTCGAGTACTAGGTTCTACCGTTGATGCTGAGATTCGTGATGGTAAGATTTTTAAGATAGGGTGAGCTCTCAAAGCTGAAGTTGACCTTTTCTTCTTCTTTTGGTTCAGCTAGTCTTTCCATTTTTGAGAGTATTGTGTAGTGACTTGATAGTACTTGTATTATTTTGGATTAGAGTCTCTAATACCGACATTACCAGGTCGTGCGATACTATTACTCTTTTTATTTCTCTTCCCTCATATTATTATCTTACAAATTATCTCTTGAGGTTTATTTATTATGTATGTTCAACATTTATGTCATTTTCCTCTAATTAATCCATAACTTGTAGTTTTGAGCTACAATTTTTTCTTACCTACTGGTAGAGTAAAGTAGGTTCCATCATGACTCAGAAATTAGGCTATGAAAATTTGTATTAAAGCGCCAGGTTCACCAATATTATTGGTACAAAAGAAAGTAAGAGTCTCGTGGATCGAAACAATGATAGTTGTTTTAATCTTTGAGGGCTCGTTGATATTCTTAGTTTCATTTATTTTTTGCTCAGAGTTTGAGTTTGTTTGTAAGGATTCATTTGGTTTCACTCTTTAGCATATGGCTAGGATGCATGCTATCATTACACGATATAAGACCCCCAAGTTAAAAATTAGATATCCTACCATGGCACGAGGATGACCCTATGGTTGGAGAAAACCGAGAGATGTATCCCCTTCTGTAGACCAGGATACAAAATCTTTTCCATAACTAATTCCTTCTTCGGCTCTAGAGATTCCTCCATACTAGCTAGTAATGGTCTAAGGGCTAGGCCAAGCTCTACTAGGGTTTGTTTCTTTGTTACTACTCAGGGATGCATTAGTTTAGCTCATGGGCTAAGATGGTGGTACACCATCTGAAGTTGCTTAGTCTATGGATCAAAGTGGAACTGAGGTAGAAGAGCAAGCTATAGCTATAACTCTCATAGTTGAGATCCCTTCAGCGCTGGTAGTTTCTCAATTGGTAGTCGCCCATCATGCTAAGTCTGTTGAGGAGTAGAAGATGTTGGGTAGATTTTTTATATTGACTCTCAATAGTTTTATTGGTGCATAAAGCAAGGATACTTATTAGTTCCTAGTTTCGTGTGAGGACAAACTCTATAATTTTGGCCTAGCTGATTGCATTGTGTCGATTACACTACTTTTCCTCTAGATTTGGTATCTCGACATTGTTGGAGAGGTTATTTTTATTCAAGGTTAGCTATATATCCAGCGATGAAATAGGTATAGTTCTTTTTTGTTTTGTTAGCGATGTATTTGACCCATAGTGGTAGAGATTGCCTCAAAGATCAGTTTTTGAGATTACAGTAGAGCTCTGTAATTGTTGGGGTGTATGAGTCATGGTTTTTGATGTTTGCTAGGCATGCTACATCTATTCTGTTGACCGAGTATGAGTAAGTATGGTTGTTTGTTCGGGGATTGAGAATTTTCTCTTCATTTTTCCACATAAAGTTTGGTTCCAATGGGTAGGTGTTTTGCTACGATTTCTAATAATGCTTAGGTTATTAGGAAATACATCACAAGGACCAAAGGGGAATTGATAAGAGGCAACATTGTTAGGGTTGTTTCAATAAGAGCTGGAGTGGCTCACCATTCAATGGTAGTGGTTGTCGATGTAGGAATCCTCTGTGTTTTCCTTATCAACATCAGGGTCAGTCTAGTAGGTCCGTTCATGCGGTACTTTGTTACTAATACAGGTCAGTCTAGCAACAACGATCATTCTATCCATAGTGGTGTTCAACTTCCAAGAGGATTATCTTCTTGGTTTCTAGACGAGGTGGTTATTCTACGCCAACCAAATCTTTTGTTGATGGTACAACTCTTGAGGGTTGTTATAAATATGGAGCCAGCAATCGTTCCTCTAGAGAGTGTCCTTATTGTGAGGCAGTTATGCCTACAACATAAGGTGCTCAACCTATTTGGGTAGTGCCACCCCCAGTTAAGTGGTATGTATGGTTTTTTAGGTGGTCTCTAAGGTGATCTATAGGTCCTCAAGCAGATACAAAGGTGATTGATTAAGAGACCTCTAGGTGGTGGGAAAGGTAATTTAGAAATTATACCAACTAGAATTGAGAAAGTGTCTATGGATCTTTTTGTAATAGGAATGATTTGGCTTTATTTTGTAATAGGTGGTATGTGCCATTTGCTGGATTTGGCTTTATTTTGTTGGGGATATACTTTTTCTTATGTGTCTGCTTGTTATACCCTACAGTTAGATTTATCTTGGGCATTTTTATTTGTGTTTTCATGTGTATCTATTCTCGAGGGTTGTGCCTCAATGGTGGATTAGGTGAATAAATCATGTGTTGTGACTATTCGAGAGTGTTACTTAGGCAGATTTTATTGTGTTCGATATGATAGATTTTAATGTGATTCTATCTATGGATAGGTTTGTAATACCCCATACCTTTTCTAGCAAGAATCCATCCCTAGGATGTTAAGGTATAGATTCCGTGATGAATATTATTTATTTTGTGTAGAATTATTTAGATTTAGACTTTCCTTTACGTAGGAAATTGAATAAGCTTTCAAATGATATAAGAATCACCTAAATCCAATAATCGGGTAAGAAGTTATGGCTATTTTAAGTTTCAGTCGCGAAACAACGTCATTTGGACCCTTAGAACATCGCAGGGCAGTGTTAATTCCTAATTGTCAAGTTCCAGTGGCCCTCCTCGATATTGGTACATCATGGAGAGATCCAAATTCTGAAAGTCAAATTCCAGTAAAGGACCACAATAGTTGCACATCTTACCAAGTGTCCAGGTCCTATCCAAGGTGTCAATGCGATACCACCACATCGCACCACCATGCATTTTCCCAGTTGGTATTTTCCAGTGGCTTGGCCAGATAGTGGCGCGTCACACCAAGGACAAAAATTAGGACCCCAATTTATTTTTCCAGTTTCATTTAGGAGTTTAAGGGGGGTATTTTTGACTTTTCCCCAACCCCCAATTCCGTTGAAAAACACAAGATCACTCATATTTTAGAGCGCATTATGCATTATTTATCATTCCCTCTCAAAGCAAACCCTTAGTTCATCAACTTTGTCCCCAAGAAATCCAAAATTCCTCCATTAACTCTCGAAGATAACTCAAGATTGAGATTTCCCAATGCAAGAAGACTAAGAAATCCTCTCCAAAGAATCAATAGGAATCAAAGATTCAAGCCATTCATCAAAGATTATTAATTAAGGTATGTGTGATTTGAAAAAGGACAATCCTTTCGCTCTTATGCCCAAAAAAATGATTTTTATTAAAGATTACATGAATTGCAAGTTAGGGTTGTTAACCAATTCTTATTATTTTGTTTGTGAAATTATCATTTTACTTAAGGCTTCAAATGCTAGAGATTTACATATATCCATGTATGAAATCATGAGATTCATGTTATGAGTTATTTTGCACTATCTAGATTGAGATTGTTGAAATCTTTTAAGATGACTATTGAACATAAAGTTTACATATAATTTTGGTGCATTAAAGCTGTATATTTTGAGTCTAAGTACAAGTGATGAATTTATAAGGAGATTATGATCTTAAGTTTTATTGATAGGTTTGATGAGTGCTTTCAAGAGCAAAGATTAATATTTTGATCCTAAGCTAAGACAAGGAATCCACATTTTTTCGCATAGCTTGAGATTTGAAGAAGAGAAGAATAACCAATTTTAATTATAAACCCTTATCCTATTTTAAGGTTTATTTCCAATAAGTATGGGAGTAGTATTTAGGACCGAGTTAGGTATGATTCCAAGTCTCATTCCCTATAACTACGTTCTATTGTAGGACTAAGATTATTCTTATTTCTACGTGGATGACTAAGATTGTGATCACTCAAGTTAAGGTTCTATTCTAATGTTAAGGCTAGAACAACTCTCCCTAACATGGGCAAGACGTTGGACTCTATGTCAACTCAATTAGTTTATGTCGGTTAGAAGAAACTCCCAAGCCCAAAATCCCTGAGTTCCAAAGTCAAGTCCCAAAGCTTCTAAGTTTCAACAGAAAAGAATGATAGAAAAGCTTTTATAAGACTAAGTGTTATGACTCACTAGATTAACAAGTATGATTGGTTATACATTATTTTATATAATGATATTTTGGATAATCAAGCTTATGTGAGTCATATACTTTCTAATTATGATAATGTTTAGTTATGCATTACACCCCCATACACTCAGTACATCCTCAAAGTACTAATCCACATATATGTCTCTGTGCTCTATTGTCTTATAATATAGGATCAGGTGCTCTGTATAAATAGTGTGAGTAATTCGAGCATCTTTATCTATGCTCCCACAGTTGGTGAGTCCTCATGATTCGAGGGCCTACTGCTTCAAATTTCCATCTTTTATAGTATTTAAGTTATCATTTTTAGTCTAGTCCAAGTAAGTTGGGGGTCTGCCCCAATAGCTCTCTAGTTCTTTACTAGTAGTAGAGGCTTGTCCGACTATGAGTTTATTTATAGACTTTTAGTATTGGTTGTTCAGACATTATCTATAGTTTATTCAGTTCAATTTTGGTATAATACACTATTATTTCTTGATTATATGATCTTGAAGTAAGGTTCAAACTTAGTAGCTGGCTCAAAGAGTTAGCTTGAGGCTACTTATAGTGTTGAGCATCGTGTGACATCCCGGGATCTGATTTTGGGGCATTAGAAACTTGATATCAAAGCCTAAACTTTAGAGAGTCCTAAAGAGTTAGACAAGATGCATTACATAGAGTGTTGATCATTGGTGTGAAGTGTGCCATATTTATGAGCAAGAGGCTATGGAGCATTTTAGGAAAGTCCACTCTTTCTTTCATACTCCATCATGCTTATAGTTGTATCTATCTACTCTTAACTTATGCTGTTTTATGACATAATATTCCTCCTCACAGAGCTAATGCTTGTAGAAATGATTACCAACCGCCTCAGCCCGCAAATTCTTTGAATGAGAATGTGTCACATGCAAAGTTTCGTGCAAATTTTTAGGCGCTAGCCCAAGCTTATACTTCTAATGTTCAAGGTAATTTTAAGGCTATAGTCCCACCTCAGTAGGATGGGGATTTAGCCACAGTTAGAATTCTAGACTTATTGAGAATGAACCCGTCGGAATTTGTTAGGTCAAAAGTAAGTGAGGACCCATAGTGGTATCTTAATTAAGTAAAGAAGATCACCTAAGTGATGCATGTTACTTAGGAAGAGAGAGTAGAATTTGTATCCAATAGGCTGAAGGATGTTTCTTATGATTGGGTAGTGATGTGAAAGAAGAATAGATGGGAGAATGTATCTCCTATTACTTGGCAGATGTTTTAGGATGAAGTCTCTGACAAATTCTTCCCACTTGAGATGAGGTAAGCTAAGATAGAAAAGTTCATAAACCTGAGGTAGGGTTCCATAACAGTGAAGTAGTATTGGCTCCAGTTTAACCAGTTGTCTAAGTATTCCCCAGATCAGATGGATGACCCTCGCCTAAGAATAAGTAAGTTTGTGACCGGTGTGTTTGGATTTTTATTTAAAGAATGTGGAACTGCCATGCTCAATAAATATATGGATCTTTCTATATTGATGATGCATGCTCTACAAATTGAGGTATAGAAAATTATGGAAAGAGAGAGTGTAAATTAGAGGGCAAGAACAGGGCAGTTTGAGTATGGTCAGACAAGATCCCATGGGGGAATATCCCACAGTTTCAGAACCGTTTATCTATGCCAGCATCGTTTTCAGCTAGTTCTCCTGTTCTAAGAGGTAGGCAGGATCAGTGGGGTAAGTCTTCTTTGTCTAGATCCTAGAATAGTATGAGTTACTATCCTCTATGTGCTATGTTTGGTAGAACATATCCCGGTGAGTGTTTAGCCGAGCATAAGGGTTGTTTTGGTTACGGCAAGTTGGGACATAGAATTAGAGAGTATTCGTATGCTAAGCATGGAAATAGAGATGTTCGTCCTCAAACTCAGGCTATTAGTGCACCAGACCCTGTAGTTCGACCAGCCCCTCCTTAAGGTGATTCATCTAGTACCTGTAGCGGACAACGCCAGAATTGGTTCTATTCTCTACCATCCTTCTAGGAGCAGGAAGATACGCAAGATGTTGTTAGTGGTACGCTTCATTTTTTTCATTTTGATGTGTATGTGTTGTTAGACCCTGGGTCAAGTTTCTCTTATGTGACCCTGTTTATTGCTGTGAATTTTGAGATAAGTTCTGAAGAGATTTCTAAGCCTTTATTGGTTTCCACCCTTGTTAGTAAGTCATTTGTTGCCAAATGGATTTACAAAAAGTGTCCTATCACTATTATTTATAGAGTCATGTTAGAAGACTTGATAGAGTTAGACATGGTTGATTTTGATCTTATTTTTGGTATGGATTGGTTCCTTTCCTGTTATGCTTCTATGGATTATCACACCCGAGTTGAGAGGTCTTGTAATTCAGTGTGTCCCAAGTGTCATTTCATATCTTATCTTAAGGACAGAAGGTTTATATCCAAAGGTTGCATTTATCATCTAGTTTGAGTTAAACACACTAAGTCTGAGACCCCAATAGTTAAGTCAGTCAATGTAGTAAATAAGTTTCCAGATGTCTTTCCAGAAGATCTCCCAGGGGTACTTCCCAATAGAGAGATAGAATTCGGTATTGACCTTCTCCCAGATACTCAACATATTTCTAACCATCTTTATTATATGTATCTCATAGATCTTAAGAATTTGAAGGAGCAACTCAAAGATAATTTAGTAACGGTTTTGTAAGCCCTAGTGTTTCTCCATGGGGAACACCCATCCTATTCGTGCAAAAGAAAAATGGTTTTTTGCGTATGTGCATTGACTATTGTCATCTAAATAAGGTCAAAGTCAAGAACAAATATCCCCTTCCTAGAATTGATGATCTATTTGATCAATTACAAGGTGCAAGTTATTTATTAAAGATAGACCGTATATCCTGCTATCATCAGCTTAAGGTTAGGCAATATGATATTCTAAAAACTGCTTCTAGAACCTGTTATGGTCATTTTGAGCTTCTAGTCATGTCTTTTGGGCTAACCAATGCTCCCTTAGCTTGCATGAACCTCATGAATCGAGTGTTCAAGTAGTACCTAGATATGTTTACTATAGTGTTCATAGATGATATCCTTGTGTACTCCTGTAGTGAGGATGCCAATGCAGTCCATCTTAAAATTGTCTTTGAAACTCTTCTAGATTATCAATTATTTACCAAGTTGAACAAGTGTGAATTTGGGCTAAGGTCAGTGGCCTTTCTCGGTCATATTATTTTCGCCGATAGCATTAGAGTTAATCCCTAAAAGACAAAAGGTGCAAGAAATTGGCCTAGACCTATCTCTCCATAAGACATTAGGAGTTTCTTGGGTCTAGCTGGCTATCTCCGTTTTGTTAAAGGTTTCTCATCTATTGAATATCCTATGTCTAGATTAACCCAAAAGAAACTTAAGTTCCAATGGTCAGATTCCTGAGAGAAGAGTTTTCAGGAGTCAAAGACTTTGACTCATTTTAACCCCAATGTTAGCATTACCTGATGGTACCAATGGTTTTGTGGTGTATTATAAATGCCTCTAGAGTTGGTTGGGTTGTGTTGATGAAGAGAGGCAAGGTCATAGCCTATGCCTTTAGACAATTGAAGGCTTATGAAAAGAATTACCCAACCCATTATTTAGAGTTAGTTGTTATGGTTTTTTCTTTGAAAATCTAGATACATTATCTGTATGGTGTACATATTGATGTCTTCACGGACTACATATGCTTGTAGTATGTGTTTACTTAGAGGGATTTGAATCTTTGTCAAAGGAGGTGGTTGGAGTTGTTGAAGGATTATGATATATGCATATTGTATCATCCAGGCAAGGGCAACATAATGGCAGACGCCCTTTGTAGATTGTTTATGGGCACTGTTGATCATTTTAAGAAATATAAGAAAGAATTAGCTAGAGAAGTTTATCATTTTTATAAATTGAGTGTTAGGTTGGTTGATTCAGCTGAAGTTAATGTTTGGGTTCATAGTTGTTCCGAGTCTTCCCTAGTTTCAGAAGTGAAGGAGAAGCAAGACATAGATTCTAGTTTAGTCAAACTGAAAGAGTCAGTTAAAGGACAAAAGGTAGAGGTTTTCTCCAAAGGAGGAGATGGCATGTTGAGATACTAGGGTAGATTATGTATGCATTTTATAGATGATATGAGACAGAGAATTATGGATGAAGAATATGGCCCGTGTTATTCTATTTATCTCAGTGCTACCAAGATGTACCGCGA
>JAPEIP010000007.1:92751421-92766513 GCA_026120095.1 Capsicum chinense
AATATGGGCAAGAAGTTGGACTCCATGTCATCTTACATGGTTTATGTTTGTTAGAAGAAAGTCCCAAGCCCAAAGTCCCTGAGTTCCAAAGTCTCTAAGTCCCAAATCTTCTAAGTTTAAAAAGAAAAGAATGGTAGAAAAGATTTTGTAAGACTAAGTTTTATGACTCACTAGATTTACAAGTATGATTTGCTATGCATGATTTTGTATTTTGATATTTTGGATAATCAAGATTATGTGAATCATTTACATCCATACGCTTTTACTTTCTAATTATGGTGATGTTTACATATGCATTACACCACCATATACTCAGTACATCCTTAAAGTATTGATCCACATATATGTTTATGTGCTACATTGTCTTATAATATAGGCTCAGGTTCTCCAGATCAACAACCTCAGTAGTTCTAGCATCTTTATCTATGCTCCCACAGTTGGTGAGTCCTCATGATTCGAGAGCCTACCTTTTTAGATTTCCAACTTTTATAGTATTTAAGTTATCATTTTCAGTCTAGTCCGAGTCAGTTGGTGGTCTTTCCTAATGGATCTCTTGTTCTTTCTTAGCAGTAGAGGCTTATCGAACTACGAGTTTATTTACAAACTCTCATTATTAGTTGTTCAAACATTATCTATAGTTTATTCAGTTTAATTTTTGTATAATACAGTAGTATTTCTTGATTAGTTAATCTTGAAGTAAGGTTAGACTTTGTAGCAGGCTCAAAGGGTTAGGTTGAGGCTACTCATAGCCTTGAGCACCGTCTGACGCAGGATCAGTTTTTAGGGTATTTCATGGTTATCCCACTATCAGGTTGTCTTGGATTTTTTTTGTTAAGACGGTTACCGTAGCTATGCTCGGTATTACCCCAATTGTGTGAAAGGGATCCTTTAGCCATTAGCCTATGAGGATTATTTCTTATATACGGTCTAGGATACTTATATCAAGGGGTTACAAATATTACCTCGCTTATATTTTCGATGCCAGTGTAGAGATATCGCCACTTAACTCTGTTCCTATAGTTTATGAGTTTCCTAAAGTTTTTCCTATAGATCTACTTGGTCTTCATCTTGAGCGCGATATTTTGTTTATTATTGATCTTGAGCCAGGCCCATAACCTATTTCTATCATACCATACCTTATGTCCCTACTGAGCTTAAGAAGTTGAATTCCTAACTTTATTATATTTTTTATAAGGGTTTAATTAGGCCAACTATGATTTTATTGGGTTCTTCTTCCATTTTAGTTAAGTAGAAGGATAGTTCTCTGCATATGTGCATTGATTACAAGTAACTTAATAATGTTATAGTGAAGAACTGGTATCTTATACCTCATAGTGATGATTTATTTGACTAGCTTTAGGGAGTACTAGTGATTTCTAAGATATAATTGAGGTCCTATTACCATTAATTGAGGATTCAGTATTAGGATAACCGAAAGACAACCTTCAAGACTCACTATGGCCAATATGAGGTTTTGGTGATTTTTTTTTGGGTTGACTAATGCACCAGCTCTATTATAGACTTAATGACTGCATCATCAGGCCTTACATGGATCCTGTCATGATTTTATTCATTGATGAAATCCTTATGTATTAAGCAGTAGTGAGGAGCATATATGAAGAATTTAAGCATTTTGCTCCAGACTTTGAGAAATCATATGATTTTTGCCAAACCCTTAAATTGTAAGTTCTGGCTTGAGTTAGTGAAATTTCTAGGACATGTGGTGTCTATGGATAGAATTATGGTAGACCTAACAAATACTGAGGCTAGTCTTAATTGAGCGGTGCGCCTATATTTCCTTTCTTGTATTTTTTCATATTCCCTAAAGAGCCGTATGGCTCCCCCATTGTAAGCCCTTGCGGCCAACCATGTACTTTCTATTAAAGTTATCTTTAATCTATTTTGATTTAACCTCTTGAAGCCCTTTCTTTAATAGAAGTCGTGTTTATTCTAAAATCCAAATGTGTTTAAATAGAACATTTGTCATAAAACTTATTGTAACATAGGCTTTCCTCTGGTGAAAAGAGGCTCTATGTTAGGCCGAGTTTTAAATGTCGCCATCTTGGCGTATATATGTGTTACATGTTTACTACATTTTCAATATCTCCCAAACTAACATGGTTTCCCTTTTCATTTTCTTTCTTTTCATTTATTAATCCCCCTAAAAAAAGTTTGTTTGTGTCAACTGGCAAGCTGGCGGAATCCCAATATGACCTTCAGTCTAAATACAAAATGACTAACAAGGATAAAGCCGCGATGATACCCGTGGATGACACCGAAAGTTATTGAAGGCTATCAGACACCCAGGACAATGAACAAATAGCTAACATCACACAAGAAATCGAAGTGCTGAAAGAAGAACTACGTCAAATGCGGGATCTGACCAAGCTTACTATGGATAGCTTTCCCACTTAACTCCAAGCTCTAAATGTTGAATTACCGCAGTAACTCCCGCTACCCTAACAAATCCACCTTCATATGATCAAGCCCCGTCTGCTCTTCAACCCACTATCAGGATTGCACCTGGTTAGTCATTTCCTGCTCAAATCTTTACAATTCTAGTCCATCGAGAAATGCAGCACATACTTGAGGTACATGTCACTTATAAGATACCTGTGACATCAATATATGCTATTTAAGCTCCTACTTCCACAACATCTGCAGCTGTTAAAGGTGCTATATGAGGTTAACCGGTATGCAGGATTAGGGAAGGATACCTAATCAAATGAAGAAGGGTCCATTGTAGTGCTACTTGAAATTCTAAAAAGGGCATTTAGGGACATGCAAGTCACTAGAGGGCCTGAAAGCTTGGACTATGATGACATGCACTCATCCAGAAATCAACATGCCAGTCAGGTACAAACCACCAAATTTTGATGTGTTTTATGGAAAGGGTGACCCATATGCACATTTGAGGGCTTATTGCGACAAGTTGGTCGGCGTAGAAAGAAATGAGAACCTAAGAATAAAGTTGTTTATTCAGAGTTCGTCAGGAGAGGCTTTGACTTGGTATACCCATCAAGAGCCCCGTAAGTGGCGTGACTGGTGAAAATGGCTGAAGATTTCATGGCTCACTTCAGATTTAACACCGAGATTACCCTAGATAGGGTCTCACTAGCTAACATACAGAATAAGCCATCAGAATCATTCCAAGAATATGCATGGAGTTTGAGGACCGAGGCTACTACAATACAACCTCTACTGGACTAAAGTGAGCTCTCCAAGTATTTTATCCGATCTCAAAAGGGTATTTATTTTGAGTAGATGATGTCAATAATGGGCTAAAAGTTTGTAGAATTGGTCAAGATAGGAGATTGCATAGAAGAAGGCATTAAGTCACGTAAGATCCAGTCAGTAGTTGCACTTCAAGCCTCGAGTAAGGCCATACAGTTTGGCTCTATTGGTGGTAATAAGAAGAAGAAAAAAGATATCTCAGTCATCGCACCATACTACCAGCCTAGAAATTCTTTTTAGCGTGGCTGTAACAACCCCTAAATTATTGTACACGTTCCAGTGTATAATACTCAGCAATATTACAATCCACCATCTCGAACTCCAGGATACCAAAATCCACCAAGACCTTATGCCCATGTCCTCTCTCCAGCTCACCAAAATAGACCAGCTTAAGCGCCAAGACCACGTCCTAATCTTGAAGCCAAAAACACCCGTACTTACACACTAATTGTTGAACCTTTGGTCTAGCTATTTGAAAGATTGAGGGTAGCAGGATTGTTGCATCCAATTGAATGAAAAAACCCATGACCTAACCTCTTAAAACTTTGATTGCAATAAGCGATGCGCCTATCACTCAGGAGTCCAGGGGCATGACATGAAAGAGTGCTATAGTTTAAAGAATCAGATTGGGTCTCTAACAAGGAATGAAGTAATAAAATGAACCTTTGTAGCTCCAAATGTGAACAATAACCCCTTGCCAAATCATGAAAATCAGGAAGTCAACATTATTACTCTGGAGGAAGAGAAGAATATGACTTGGAAGAAGCTATTGTGCTTGCATGGAATGCAGAAGAAGTTACCACTATATCTCCATCACAACCTTTTATCACAGTATAGTTAAGGAAGCTTATAATAGTTCAGACTTACCTGCCAAGTGTTGTAGTGATCACTATAGCCACTGGAAGGCCCGATTATGAAATTAAAGCAGTCCCATGGGGTTATCGAGTTGAAGCTATGGGAAAAATGATAGATGTTGTTGCAACTCAGGGGATGACCAGGTCAGGAAGGTTTTACACTCCAGAAGATCTAAATCGAGGAGTTCTCGAGAGAGAGCAGAACCCAAAAATAAATGTTACTGATGCTGAAGCCATAAAATTTTGGAAGAAGATGCATCCCAAAGACTATTCGGTTGAAGAGAAGCTGAAGAATACACCGGCCTATATATCTATTATGTCCTAGCTTATAAGTTCGGAAGCCCATAGAATGGTTTGAAGGAAGTGTTATTTGGGGTTAGCATACTAAAAGAGACCACAAGCGAGACTTTGGCTACAATAATTGAATGAATGGTAAAAGTAAATAGGGTCTCTTTCTATAATGATGCATACCGTCAGAAGGGGCTGCACACGACAAAGCACTTCATATTGCAGTCAGATACCATGACAAGATCATGAATAGAGTTTTGATTGATGGTGGTATGGGTTGTAACATTTGTCCCTACTCCTCCCTATGGGATTTAGGTGTGAACATAGAAGATATGAGGGAGAGTCAAGTGAAGGTTTGAGCCTTTGACGAATTGCAAAAGAGTGTCATCGAAGAAATCTACCTGACATTGTAGATAGGACCAGCTTAATTTCCCATCTTATTTCAAGTAATGGAAGTATCAGTTAGTTACAACCTACTGCTAGGAATGCTATGGGCCCATATTGCAAGAGCCATTTCCTCCACTCTCTATCAGTGCATGAAGTTTGAGCAGGGTCACACAGAAGTTACTGTCTATTAGGAGCTCAATCATCCCATCTATTCTATCAATTCAATTCCAGCCACTGAGAAGTTAGATGGAGCCATTTTCCATACTCTAGAGATCATGCAAGCTGCAAAAAACGATGAGAAGATAGAACCAACTGAAGTGAAATTTTTGAGTGCTGCAAAGATGGTTACGTCAAAGATGTTGAAATATGGGTATCATCCTAATACAGGGCTAGGACCAAAGGCCGATGGTATAATTGAGCCAATACTGCTGAAGCATAAAAAAGGTACTATAGGTCTTGGATATGAGCCCACTTCTGGAGGAGTCTACAATAAAAGATCTGGAGTGACAATATTTGTGTCAGCCCAAGTCCTTGTTTTTGAGCAAGTAGTTGATGAATACATCATAGAGGGAATAGGAAATCTGTTTGTGGCTGTGATCAAAAGAGAACCAGATATGGATCTTAAGAAGCTTACCATCCGTGATACAGAACCTGGAGAAGTCTTGTAGAATTGGACCAACAACCCATTCCTATTCTAACAGAAGTCTTTAGTGTGGAATTGTTGTCACTTTAAAATTATTTTGTTTGCATAATCAATTGAGGCTTGAATCATGCCAGCTCTTTTTCTACTCTCCTCTTGTCAAAACCTAGTTTATTTTATTAATAAATTCCTTATTTTCAAAACTTATTTCCTATTTTCAGTATCTATTACTTTACTCACTTTTATACTTTTTGGCGCAAATATTACCAAAAAATTCTCGTTCCACAATTATGACATGTAATAAATCTATTAAGCAAAATGTAGGTGATGAGTAAGATTATGAGTGTGATGAAAGCATGATGTCAAGTAAAATTTTTGAGTGCTACAAAGATGGTTAGGTCGAAGATGTTGAAATATCGGTATCATCCTAAGACAGGGCTAGGACCAAAGGCCGATGGTATAATTGAGCCAATCCAGCTGAAGCATAAAAAAGGTACTATAGGTATTGGATATTAGCCTACTTCTGGAGGAGTCTACGATAAAAGATCTAGAGTGACAATATTTGTGTCAGCCCAAGTCCCTATTTTAGAGCAAGTAGTTGATGAATACATCATAGAGGGAATAGGAAATCTGTTTGTGGCCATCACCAAAAGAGAACCAGAGATGGATTTTAAGAAGCTTACCATCCGTGATGCTGAACCTGGAGAAGTCTTGTAGAATTGGACAATCAGCCCATTCCTATTCCAACAGAAGTCTTGGTAGTGTGGAATTGTAGTTGCTTTAAAATTATTTTGTTTGCATGATCAATTGAGGCTTGAATCATGCCAAAGCTCCTTTTTTACTCGCCTCTTGTCAAAACTTAGTTCATTTTATTAAAAAAGTCCTTATTTTCAAAACTTATTTCTTATTTTTAGTATTGATTTACTTTATTCACTTTTATACTTTTTAGCGCAAGTATTACAAAAAAATTCTCGTTCCACAATTATGACATGTAACAAATCTGTTGAGAAAAATGCAAGTGATGAGTAAGATTATGAGGACTGTGATGAAAGCATAATGCCTGAAAACCAACCACAGGATATCGAGTGACTTGAGAGTCAACAGAAGTCTAATATGGACAAAACTGAAGTCATCAATTTGGATGATGAAGAAATAATGAAGGAAATCTGAGTCAGCATACACGTGGAGGTTGAAAGGAAGGGAAAATTCGTAATACTGCTCAAGCAATACATTAATGTGTTTCCTTGGTCTTACAACAACATGCTTATCTTGAGCACTGATGTAATCTTATATCGACTGCCAATTAACCCTGCGTGTCTGCCAGTGAAGCAAAAGATAAGGAAATTGAAACTCGATTTGAGTTTAAGAATCAAGGAGGAGGTGACCAAGAAGATAGACGCCGACATCGTGAGGGTCACAACTTACCCCACCTAGTTGGCCAACATCATACCAGTACCAAAGAAGGATGAGAAGTTAAGGATATGCATAGATTATCGAGATCTCATTAAGGTTACTCCAAAAGATGATTTTCCCCTCCCAAACATTCAAATTCTTATTGATAATTGCGCAAAACATGAGTTGCAGTCATTTGTTGATTGTTTTACGAGATATCATCAAATATTGATGGATGAGAATGATACAAAAAAGACAACCTTTATTACTCCGTGGGGAGTATACTGCTACAAGGTAATATAATTTGGACTCAAGAATGTTGGTGCAACTTACATGAGGGCCATAACTACCCTTTTTCATAATATAATTCACAAGGAGATTGAGGTGTATGTAGATGATGTCATCATCAAGTCTAAAAGGAGTTTGGACCACATGGATGATTTATGAAGATTCTTTTAAAGGCTGTGAAGGTTCGGCCTAAAGTTGAATCCGGCCAAATACGCCTTTGGTGTTCTCTATGGAAAGTTATTGGGTTTCATTGTTAGTAGGAGAGGTATAGTGTTGGATCCATCCCAGATAAAGGCGATCCAAGACTTACCACCCCTTAAGACTAAAAAGGACATAATGAGTTTCTTGGGAAAACTTAATTACATCAGTTGGTTCATAGCCCAGTACCCGATAATTATGTTATTGAAGAAAGATGCCACCACTGGATGGGTTAAAGAATGCAAGAAGGCTTTTGACAAAATAAAGGAGTACTTGTCTAACCCATCAATAGTTGTTCCAACAAAGATGGGAAAGTTGTTGCTATTTTATTTATCTGTTATGGATAATACATTTGGATGTGTGTTCGGGCAACATAATGATACAGGGAGAAAAAAGCAAGCTATTTACTACCTGAGTAAGAAGTTCACACAGTATCAAGCAAGGTATACATTGTTGGAACAGACTTATTGCGTATTGACTTGGGTCGCGCAAAATTTAATGCATAACCTATTTGCATACACCACGTACTTGATTTCAAAAATGGATTCACTCAAGTACATCTTTCATAAACCAGTACCTACTGGAAAATTTGCAAAATGATAGATTTTTTTGGGTAAGTTTGATATTGTGCACGTGACACAAAAAGCCATTAAAGTACAAGCTTTAGTGGATTACCTCGCAGAAAATTCAGTGAATTGGGATTACAAGCCGCTCAAGACCTACTTTCTTGATGAAGAGGTATAGTTTGTAGGAGAAGACATCTCAAAGTCATATGATGGATGAAGAATATTCTTTGATGGAGCATCAAACTTTAAAGGAGTCGGTATTGGAGCATTTCTAGTTTTAGAAATAGGACAACACTATTCATTTCAGCAAAGATCAGGTGTCCCTATAAGAATAACATAGCATAATATGAGGCTTGCATTCTTAGACTAAGGATGGCAGTAGACATAAACATCAAAAAGCTTTTGGTGATAAGACATTCAGATTTGTTGATCTATCAGGTGCAAGGCGAGTAGAGCACCAAGAATGTTAGAATCCTTTTTTATGTGCAATGTGTTAAGGAGCTAAGTAAAAGATTCATGAAGATTGAGTCCAAGCATTTCCCTTAAATTCAAAATGAGTTCGCCGATGCCCTAGCGACAATAGCCTCAATGATTCCACATCCAGATAAGAATTACATCGATCCCATCACGGTGGAGATACGCGATCAACAAGCATACTGTTTCCATGTAGATGAAGAACTAGATGGAAAGTTGTGGTACCACAATGTCAAAAGATTACTTAAAGCAGGGGAATATCTAGAGAGCGCCACTAGTAAGTAGAAGAGGACTTTGATAAGGATGACCTATCAGTTCTTTCTCAATGGGGAAATCCTATATAGGAACACTAGATTTGGGACCGTAATACTTCGATGCCTTGAAAGCCACAAGATTTTTAGAGGAGATACATATGGGAACTTGTGGTCCTCACATGAATGGTTTCATTCTTGCAAAGAAGATTTTGAGAGATGGATACTTTTGGATGACCATGAAAAGGGATAACATCAATTACATGCAGAAATGTCACCAATGTCAATGTCATGGGGATTTTATATAGGTTCTTCTAAATGAGATCAATGTGATGGGTTCTCCTTGCCTGTTTCCTACTTGGGGCATGGATGTTATTGGGCCTATAGAGCCTTCTGTGTGCAATGGACACCATTTTATCTTGGTTGCTATCGACTATTTCATAAAATGGATTGAAGCTTTAACACACAAGGCAGTGACTAAGAAAGTCGTAGTAGATTTCATCCGCAAAAACTTGATATGTCGATTTAGGATTCGAGAGTCAATCGTAATAGGTAATGAGGCCAATCACAATAGCAAACCTATGAGACAAATTTGTGAAAGGTTTAAAATCTCTCATCGAAACTCCACGTCATATTGACCTCAAATGAATGGAGCAGTTAAAGCTGCAAACAAGAATATCAAAAGAATCTTGAGGAAAATAATGGACAGTAATAGGGAATGGCATAAGAAGCTGTTGTACGATTTGATCGGCTATCGCACTATGATTAGAACATCCTCTGGGGAGACTCCTTACATGTTGGTTTATGGTTTAGAAGCAGTGATACCTATAGAAGTGGAGATACCTTCATTAAGGATCATTCAGGAGGTTGGTCTAGATAACGCTGAGTAGATTTGTATTAGGATCGAACAAATGATGCTCATTGATGAAAAGAGATTGGACGCAGTCTTCCATGGTCAAATCTATCAAAATAGAATGATCAAGGCATTCAACAAGAAAGACAAGCTTTGCCGATTTGCACCAGGACAATTGGTATTGAAGAAGATATTCCCCTACTAAGGTGAAGCCAAAGGGAAATTTTTGCCAGGTTGGCAAAGTCTCTACATAGTTCACTGAGTGCTCTCGGGAGGAGCAATGATCCTTGCAGAAATGGACGGCATAGTAAGCACGAAGCTGATCAATTCAGACTCTAGCAAGTAATGAGGCCTTAAAATAAAGATATGATGCTCTAGGTTGTGCTTTGCGATGATCTTATATCTATATCTATATATGTTTTTCTAGATATATTTAGCTATTCTATTACCGCATATC
This sequence comes from Capsicum chinense, assembly GCA_026120095.1. NCBI lineage: Eukaryota > Viridiplantae > Streptophyta > Magnoliopsida > Solanales > Solanaceae > Capsicum > Capsicum chinense. Next base: position 92,761,304 of record JAPEIP010000007.1, read on the forward strand.
CCTTCCTTCATTTGTTCACATTGTACATTCATTCCTTGACCTTTTATATTGATATATATAATCTTTATTCATCCTTTATTCATATATTGTCTGCAGATATATGGTATAGTATTGAGATTTCTTAGTATGGCTGGAATAGGATAGTTTATCCCCGATGCTTTCTTAGCCTTATTATGTTAATCTATTAGACATGAATAGGATAGGTTATCCTTATTATCTCATTGGCTATTTTGTGGTTGCTGAACATTGGGTGTAGTTTCCATTCTGTTTATATGTTATATATTTTTGCTTTATCTTTGGGGCTCAATTTGTAGTTGTCTATTGAGTACTATTTATTTGGTACTCATACTATACTTTTGTAGCCTTCAGACCATAGTACAAGTTATTTTCATTGATGTGTGCGTTGTATGGAGCAACCATGGTTTAGTTAAATAGGTTGAGCTCATGACATTCGAAGTATTACTATCTCTCTATTATGTATTAGACTAGTCTATATGTTGTATTTGGAGATAAATTATATCAGTGTATTTATTTGTACTTCACTTTATACTTTTTTATTAACAGTAGCTTTTGTACTGATACCACAAGGTTTTGGGATTTATTTATGTATTCAATATTTTGTTACATTTATTCTGTATTCTTTCCTTATTTTATTTGGTAGTCCATTACTAGCCATTTTAGACTACGGGTTTGGCTTGCCTACTAGTGGGTTATAGAAAGCACCATCATGACTTGAGAAATCGAGTCATGAAAAGTTGGTATCAGATCATAGGTTTCACTAGTGTGTTAATACAATATCTAATTGGTTAGTAGTGTCCTATGGATTAGTACAGAGAGGTTTGTGACCTGTCTTCAGGGGATATAGTGACATTCTAAGGAAGTTTATTTCTTGACTCCTCGTCGTGTTTCTGCATTGCTATAAAACTTAAGCATATTCTTTGACTTTATTCTATCCCCAATGGGTGATGTGAGATGGTCAATAGATGCGAATGATACTTTTACACATGTTTCTAGAGATTTAGCACAATTTAAGACTAGAGAATCAGTGATGGATATCAAAGACATTTATATTCAGTAAAAGGATTTAGGAGATAGCTTAGGCTCCAATTGAGCTCATTTCTAGTTCAACCCTTTGAGGTTCAACATTGGGGATCCGAGTCATAATTGTAGATCCCTCTGCTCCATGGATGACATTCAAGTGATCGAGTAGATTATAGAGCATAGTTGGGTCTATTGGTGTTAACTATAGTTCTTGATCAGTTTCTAATTATGAGATTGTGTTTCTTGATTAGGTAGGGCATATTCTTATGTTATACCCTTTTGAAATAGCATGGTGTATGGATTTATTAGAGGACCATCATTTCCTATCCACTTGGTCTCAAAGCATATGATAGCAGTTGGGCCTTTCTTCTTTTAGATTTTTACTAGGCGAGGGAAAGGAGAGAGAATATGTTGAGACCTACAGAGGTAGTGGCAAGAGGCCATGCCCTCAGTATAGTGCTATTGGTGTATCATTCAAGATCTTGTTTTGGTTATGTTGAGATGATACATAGGTTCATAGAGGGTCCCAAATGAGAATTAGTGATCAAACAAAGCTAATATGTATTTTCCCTCCAACCTAGAGTTCTTAAGACAGACCATGATTGTGGGAAAGAGAGACATTACACTAGATATGCCCTCAATATTAGTTGGCCAACTATTTGGACAAAGTTTCTGTTGCTCATCAAGATTAGAGCTTCAGGAGTTTATTACTACTGAAGAAAGATCGGTTACTACTCTAGAAAATGTCCCTAACATGGGATTTCTATTCGTTTTGCTTATTTAGATTAACCATATGATGTTGTGGCATCCTCAGTTAGAGATAGTGCACTTGGCACCTCAGTTGATGATTTAGCAGATTGGTTGCGTTTAGACTTATTTGGATTTACTCGCCCTATGCCCATTGGATATGTGATTAAGGATTTTACTATGTTAGGTGTGCTTTTATTTCTCCCATTTATACTTTATTATGTGTATTGGGGTTTATATACCTATTGATGATTATATGCCTTGATGAGTTCATATTAATTATTTTGTGCCTTGTTATTAAATTCATGATTATGTGGCTACTCCGTTATTTATTTGTTTTAGTAGTGGATAGAGTAGATATGTATTGACATTTTCTCCTTAAGGGTGTAGTAATTGAGGTTCGAGTCCCATTATCTTGGCACATTGGCCTTATTGTGTCCCTTGAGTGGTATATGATATTGAGGTTCATTTTGGTACCACATATTCATTATATTGATGTTGATATTATTGTTACTATTGTTATGACTACTTGACGTTATTGATATTATTGTGTATTATCACTTAATGTAATTGATCCTCGATGGGTAGGTATTTAGACTAGTGTTGCCTAGTTAGAAATTCGTTCTTTGTGGTCTTATTTGATGGCATGAGTAGATATAGCCTGCTTTGATGAGTTCTTTTCCATTGCGTGGGGGGCTTAATTATTTTCCCTCTTGGTTAGCTATGTTAGATTGATTTGGAATAGTATTGAGGTATCGAAGGTAAGTTGACATTCCATGGTTTTGTATGACTCTAGAGTTCGCAATTTAGTTATATTGCCCGATTCTGAGTTTGAGATTCTTAGACTTGCCTCTTGGGTTGCAAAGTCTTTGTATTAACTATCCCCTTTCATATAGCCCATTTTTTAGCTTGACCTATTTGGGGTTCGTTCTACATTTATGGGTATTTTATCGCCCGATAGAGGGTTTGACTTTGAGATTGAGATGACTTGAGCTTATCTCTTACACTTGTTGGGTTCGTTCCCTTGTGATGGTTTTTCTTATTATTTGTGTGGATATTTGATGCTCCTTTTGTGATGTGATATGGTTTGGTCTAGTGGGGTTCGAGAATTAGAGGCGGGTGGCCTTTCATTGATCGCTTCTTGAGTTTGCAAATTGAAAATTCTTTATCTTGAGTTATTTGACTTATGGTGGTGGTCTTGACATGAACCTTTAGTTTGATATTGGTATTTTTCTTCTTTGGTGATGTCATTAATTGATGGATCAAGTGATAATTTTCCTACTTGGAATGATTTTGGAAATCCCTATTTCAAAGTTTGTTCGGATGATAAGGCTTGGTAGAGTGTTCCTCCTCAATGATATGCGCCTATGGCTATTCTTTGCCGAGATGGAGTGTTGAATTGGTTAGTTATCAGCTTGAGTTACATTTCTCCGAGTTGCTAGAGTCTTACCATTGCTCGTGTGATTTGCAACCTTGGGGAGTTCTTGAGTATGTTTTGGTGATTCATGCATTCCAGCAATAATGGAGTTGGTTTCTTAAGTTGTTAGCCAGTAATTTATCATCTATTGTAATTTTGTCCTTCAGCAATGTTTCGATTTTGATTCAGTACGATATACAAAACATATGTCTGATTCAGATAGTGTTGTTGATGTGAATATTTGACCTTGGTTTGGATTGGTTGGCTCTATTTCGGATTTGACACCTTAGAATGATGATTTGGAAGTTATGATAAATTTTTAGTATGGATGTCTAACCTATTTTCAGGCACAGTTCGGGTAGTTTAAGATCAAGCGGTTCAGCCTTGGTGTTGTAATTTTAGCTTAGAGTTATGGTGCTGAGTGCAGCCTTCGCTTTTAGATTCACCTCAATTCAGATTTCATTTATAGGCTGGTTGAGCCTACTCCATGGTTACCGATTCGGTCTTCTCGACTTTGGATGGATTATAGTTGATAAGTGTTCGGATGATGGACTATGGACCCCATATTGGTTCTTTTAGCTTTGGCCCCGAGTTACCAATTTTCTTACAAAAATTTTTATGACATACTCAGTGGAAGTAATATACTCAAGTGGGATTCAATATAGTTTCATTCTTGTTTATGGGATATCCTGCTACGAATCATTTAGTGATCGGTAGTTATGCCCTAATATTTTAGATTAAGTTTGATTACCATCTGGATTAGCAATAGCATTCACATATATTGCTATCACGACTTGAACTAGGGCCTGGCCGTGATGGACATCCCGAACCATAAAGGCCCGGACGTCCTACTCTATTTGGTAGTCATGCACAACATTCATATAATAAAAGAAAATGTTGAATTTATGATCTAATACAGAAACATGGTCATACTCTGGATTAAGTTTAACAATAAGGAATTAAATCCGAAAATCATTAACAACATCTAGAACAGTCTAAAAAATCTCTACTACATGAAAATCTGACAACTATCTAAAAACTGGGACAAGGCCCCCAGTACACCAATACTGTAATAGATGACATAATCTGAAACGACAGGCCTCCTGGAATAGAGAAGGCTCACCACTACACAATCTGATCTATTGTCTGAATTATCTACTGCTTATCGGGACCCCTAGACTGAGTCTCAGAACCTGAGAGGTAGTGGAGGGGGGGTCAATACAGATGTACTGGTATGCAGAGAAAATCCAAAATAATCAGTTATATTCAACATATATGAGAGCAATTTAAAATAGTTCATAAACATATCATATATTAAGAAATCTCATGGGCATTTTCGAGAGACTTTGAAAAATCATCTGAACTCTGTGACACTCTTTGTTTTACTTCTGCTCTAGGTGGTATACCTTACAACATTAAAATTCCATGGGCTATATGGAATCTTCCATTAACTTGACAGCCAAGCCCCCAACCCAAGTGTGTCGCAAGGGTCGGAGTCTCTAAATATACTACGCCACATGACCATCACCAATGTAAAATAATAATCTACCCGTATCGGCAAATAAGTTTTTAGGCTAAGAGTTACTTGAACTCAAACTTTCTTTGGGTAACCACCTAACCCTCTTTATGCCCATTTAAACTTTTTAAAATATGCATTCTCTAAAAATATATTTTGAAAACATTCTCTGAAGACATACTCTGAAAACATACTCGAAAAACATACTCTGTTATGGCATACATACTTATGGTATCGTCATACGATTGACTTGCAAGTCACATCTCTAAGCCATTATTAGCATATTAGAATCTTTGTTTCCAAAACATAAATTTGGGATCCCCATATCAATAAATCAGTTCGAAGAACCCTTTCTTTAATTACTCCTGTAAACATATGTATGCAACTCTATTTGACAACATTTCAAATTATACAGGTGGTCATGTTAAAAGCATTAATCTTATGCAAATCTTTCTCTCTTTAACAAAACACATTTATATGAACAAACTC
>JAPEIP010000007.1:92770624-92789969 GCA_026120095.1 Capsicum chinense
GGTCTTTGCCTTAAAGTTCATATGTGGCTATAAAGATAGGCTTGAATGACATGTTTGAATTTATGTGGAAGAACACAATATGTGCTAGTAAATCCATAGTAAGAGTTCAAAGTTATTCATTGAAGTGGTAAGGCATGTTATTCTTAGGGTTTGATCTTTAAAAAGATATAGAAGGTTGAATCATGTGTTTTAGACTAGTATCGTGGTGTGGCATGTTGTAATTTGTGATTTAGAATTAGGCTTGATAACAGTGAAAGGATTTAGGCTACTTTAGACATTAGTAGAAAGATTTGTCAATGCTCATATGAGAATTATAAGTTGAACCAATGAGTATGGTATTTAAAGGGAATATTATAGTTAAGGGAGTATTCGAGGAGTGTTCTAAGCCTGAAAGTAAGAAGTTGCATCGCCTAAGGCCTGGAAATTCTATCCTAGTTTATGAGTTATATGTCCTTATTCCATGCTATAGAGTAATGTAATTGTGGTGATTCCTTAGTTTAATGTCTTGTGTAACTCATGCCCAAGATAGTTCAATGTCTTGTGTAACTCATGCCCAAGATTCTTTACTCCCTATTTCTACTTTAATTTATTTATAAAGAGTGATGAAGAGATACTCTAGTTAAGTATAAGTGTTCGGTATAATTCAGTCTGTAATTCAGTTTAACAGTAGGGCAGACAAGTTACTATGGTTTTTCCATTTTTTCACCCAGTCCTACTATTTGAAGTCTCATGCGTATGGCTATCCACAAGATATAATCTATTCCATACATATAAATTGTGAATTTAGTTCATTCCAAGCATCATGTTTCAGATTCAGCTATCTATTCATCACTCAGTGCGTAAGAGTTCATCGTATAATCTCAAAATTTTCCAAGTATTTCAGCTCAGATAGTGTAATACCCTTGTATGATCTAAGTCTTGTTGTCTTATGATTCGTATTTGAATAAGTTATCACTTCTCAATTTCAATATGTATGATTAGATCATGAACACTTCAAGGGAATCCTAAATTTTCAGCACGAATCAGCTTCTTAAAGCAAGAAAAGTCAAGTCAGTTCAGAATTCAGTTTCATGATAGAAGTTTAAATGTTTCATATCAGTTATGCCCTTTCTTAGAAGGCGCATCATGTCTGCGTTATTCCATACCTTTAAGCTTCAAAAATCCTATATACTTATACGACTTTCTCACATCACACTTACTTACCCCAGCGGGCATTTAGACTACCTTTAAATTCCACATTTGACAATGAGTCTATACTTACAACTTACTGGCTAATCTAGCCATTTTCATTCACAGCCTATAAGGGGTTTCTATAACCACCTTAAATATACACTCTGGGCTCTTTACCTATTTTAAAAAAAAATAACAATCTAAGTAAAACACTTTCTCCATGGACTACCATACAATCCCTAAATGGTACTACCACATTAGTCCACCATCACAAAATAGTAAATAATTCTCAATCAGCGATTTTAGTTACACAAAAGTCACCGTCACTCTGGCCTCTAAACTTGTGACTTCATCTCACCAACTTCTTGGTCTAATTTCATTACCAATAGGTCATGACACCGATACTTTACCTTATACCACTACTCTGGTGGAAATACAGTTCCAATAAATACAAGAACAACAAGATGAACAGCAAGTTGCTAGTGAATCGAAATAGACCTCACACGGCTTCACTAGACTTTGATTTTTTTTGTGTTTTGAACAAGAAAATAAAATGAATAACAAAGCAACTATGCTAGTGAATCGAAAGAGCCCCACACGGCTTCACTAGACTTTTGGTTTTCAACGACACAATGATATCAAGATTACAAGAGATAGAAACTTGACACACAATATTCAATGACCCAAGAATACACATTTTACTTTTGTCTTAACTGAACACCTCATAAGAACGAAGACACAATTTTAAACTAGGGAACTTCTTTCCAGTCTTTTGTGTGACTTCTGAAATTTTTGCTAGTAAATCTGAGAGCATTATCTGGGAACACCAGAGTAAAGAAAAATTTAAGATCACTTTTCTTTCATATGGGAGACACCATAGAACGAATTGGAGTATGAAAGAGGAACATTCTAAATCTATTGCATGAACTAGAACATGAAGAAAGAGAGACATTACTAAATGCCTTATAGCCTCCTCCTTATAAGTATGGAGCGCTACACACCTATAAATAAAACTCTACCCGATGCAATTTTGCATACACCCTGGGACCATGAACCGTGCTACCATTTGTCACGACCTGAACTAGGGCCTGGTTGTGATGGACATTCCAAACCATGAAGGCCCAAATATCCTACTCTATCTGGTAGTCACGCACAAGATTTATTTAATAAAAGAAAATAAGGAATTTACTATCTAATACGGAAAAATGGTCATACTCTTGATTAAGTTTAACAATAAGGAATGAAATCAAAAAATAATTAAGAATATCTGGAATAGTCTGCAAAATCTCTACTACATGAAAATTTGAAAACTATCTGAAAACTTGGACAAGGCCCCCAGTAGACCAAAACTACAATAGATGACATAATCTGAAAGGACACGACTTCTAGAATAGAGAAGGCTCACCACTGCACAATCTGATCTACTGTTTGAGTTATCTACTGCTTATCGAGACCCCAAGACTGAGCCTCAGAACTTAAGAGGTAGGGGAGAAGGGGTCAAGACAGATGTATTGGTATACATAGCAAATCCAAAATAATCATTTATATTCAACACATATGAGAGCAATTTAAAATGGTTCATAAATATATCATATAGTAAGAAATCTCATGGGCATTTTTGAGAGACTCTGAAAAATCATCTAAACTCTATGACACTCTTTGTTTTACTTCTACACTAGGTGGTATACCCTACAACTCTAAAATTTTACGGGCTATATGAATCTGCCATTAACTCGGCAGCTAAGCCCCCAACCCAAGTGTACCGCAAGGGTTGAAGTCTCTGAGTCTACTACGCCACACGACCGTCGCCAGCGTACAATAATAATCTACCCATATTAGAAAATATGGTTTTAGGCTAAGAGTTAGTTCAACTAAAGACTTCTTTGGTTAACCACCTAACCCTCTTTATGCCCATTTTTGACTCTTTAAAATATGCATTCTCTAAAAATATATTCTGAAGACATTCTTTGAAGACATACTCTGAAAACATACTCTATTATGGCTTACATACTTATTATAGTCATACCATTGACTTATAAGTTACATCTCTAAGCCATTATTAGCATATTAAATCTCTGTTTCCAAAACATAAATTTGGGACCACCATATCAATAAATCACTTCGAAGAACCCTTTCTTGAATTACTCATGTAAACACATGTATTCAACTCTCTTGGACAATATTTCAATTGATTCAAGGTGGTCATGTAAAAAGCATTAATCTTATGCAAATCTTTCTCTCTTTAACAAAATACATTTATATCAAGAAACTACCTCTTAAAATCTCTAAATCATGCTCAAAATACTATGGTATTTGAGTAAACTATTTTCAAGCCATAAATCACGCATATCAAATCATTCCCAACAAGATCACAAATTTAAAGTCATCACAACAGAGGGATTTCATAAATTATGCTCTCAAACAATCTTCAAATCTAAAGTTTTTTCATACATATACATATACATATACATGTAAATCAATTTAAGGGGGAAAGGCCTAAAGACCAAATCATCAATATCTTTGAATATTCAGAGAGCATAATAAATCATGGATTTAAAAACCGCATTATAAATTCATGCTTGATAGATCTTTAAATCTTACTTGAATATTTCAACAAGCCCATGTAGTTTAGGATAAACCCCACGTACCTAAGATTATTTAGTTTAAAAGATGGAACCCAGATCTAGATAGATAGAACAAGGATCTAGATCCGTTTCTTAAATATATTTACTTTGGAGGATGAATTATTGATCCATTTAAGGGAAGGAAACTTAAATCTTGATTTGTTTTCTTGGAAATCTTGAACTGAAGGATTGATTTTCTTGATTTCTTTATCTTAGAGAAAACCCTAGTTTCCATCTTGTTCTTGAGAGTAGAGAGGATTGAGATGTTGTAAAACTTATAATATATGGATTAATAATACTTAAGGAGTGATTTAATTCATGTGAAAGGTTTTTGGAGGGAATAAAAGACCAACATACCCCTACGAAATCACTTCCCAGTTGCTGAAATTTTTAGCTGATAACCAAGGCTGATAAGCCGTCTGATTTGTGATAGCCCAATAGCCCATGTCGTCACCTAGGAGCTAAAATTTATGAGTTTCTGCCTAAGGCTGATGACATATTCTGATAAGTCGTCAGATTTGTGACAAGCCATTAGAATTGTCGTCACTCAGTTGCCGGACTGATATGCTGGAGTAAAATAGGCATAACTTTTTGCTCCAATATTGGATTTGGGGAAAATTAATATTGTTGGAAAGATAAGTAGAAGATATTTCATTTGATATATAGTAGGTGATCCAGTTTGTCATATAAAAACAGTTATGGTCGATTGAATTGGGGACCTCTATGATCTCAATTCATGCTCAAATAGGTTACTACACTACATAATTGATTAAAATACCAAATTTTCATAGGATTTATGGCTTTAGGAACATCAACACGTAGAAATGATGAATTTTGTTCTACCCTAAAATATAGGGTGTTACAATTATATTCCTTAATTATCTCCATTGGTGTGCCTAAATAGTGGCTTATGGGCTTATTACTATGTTTGTCGTATGGCCTTTTAGCATTTCATCTTTAGTTTTTTTAGTTATTTATGATGAAATTACCTGAATCAAACTCAGGTGATTTTCCCCCTGGTTGGGATTGGATAATAGGTGTGAAATGGTAAAGAAAGATTATGTTGGAATTTAGAGTCAGTGGTATGACTCATGTCTTAGTTTGGTTTTGGCTCGAATAAGCCTTTGATGGCTTATTCTTGTATGGAGATGGTATTAGTATGTTGTGCTTCAATTTATGTGCATCAGCTGCCAGGTAGTGTTTGAGATTGAGTATTGACTATTTGGAATGAAGTAAGAGAGTTGGTTAAAAAGGGGATACCCTTGGTAAAATCCATTGGAAGTGTTCTTTCTTCATTGAGGTTATCTGGGAAGTCATGCTCGAACCATACGGGCCTAGTACCTTATCCTTTCGAGCTTTTGATAGTCTTTTTATTTGTTAACTATTAGAGACGAAACTCATTTTAGTAGTGGATATTGTAATGAACCTTTTGATTATTTTTGATATTTCTATTTATTTTTCCGTTTGAGCTTCTCCATGTTACCCGAAGCAATTATGACTTTTTGGGACTGACCATTTAGTTTTTGGGCAGTTTTTTTAGTTTTTCAAATCAATTTGCTATTTAGAAGTCTTTGGTGGTTCCAAAAGGCCACCGAGCAAAGACTTCAATAAAATAATCTCAGATGTAAATTTTGACTATGCTAGCAGCTCCAAAATGTTGATTTTACGAGAGTTAGACCTTTGGATTGGGTCCCAATGCACCCGAGCTCATTTCGACCTATTAGTTAGAAAGTTGAAAAATTAGAAGATATGGGTGTGGGGCCCCTATTGGGTAAAAATAACCTTGGATGGAAAATACGACATCACCAATGCATTCAAAACAACGAATTTAGTGGAGTCACATAGTTCATTTGAAAAAGTAAAAGTCCAAAAGAGTTTAGTGGATCACGAATAAGTTTTAGACATTGCTTGTGCTGGTGCATGTGCGATCGCACAAGCACCTATTGTGATTGCAATAGTGCAATCGCGGTCACTAGGACTGTGATAGCGACACCTCTACACCTGAAGGGGATACAAATGGACCCTAATGTCATGATTTTTGTCATTATTCACTTATTTTTAGAGCAAAAGACCCTATATAATTGTGATAACTCAAAATTAAGTCTTGTGGATGACTTGAGAGCTTGTTCAACATCTAATACTATGATTATCATTCAAATTATGGTAATATTTCATCAATTTATTAGTGGATTTTCTTAGTTTTTGGGCCAAAACCCCAAATATCTTGATGTCTTGATTATAGCCCTAAATGAGCTTGGTTTTCACACATTCTTGAGAGTTATGATTCCTTGATGATGTAAGAACATTAGTGTAACACCCCAATTTTCTGAACCAGAATGCTACACGGTGCTTATGACCCCGAAGGACCACAAGCTAACCCATGATTGATATTTGTACCTGTACTACATAATATATCATAAAAATATGGAAACATGAATATAAAAGTCCATAAGGTTCGAACTGAATAAACGTCTGATAACAAAATGTCTGAAAAAGGTATAATAATACCAAAATAAGTCATAAATACTGAAAATAATGAGATCTGAATATCTAATCTGACATCTAGTCTGAAATCCTCTAACTGAACTGGATAAGAAGTTGAAGAAACATGTCTCTAACTAAATCCATCTAGCAACTGAATAGTAAATATAGCAAAAATCATATCGTCCTCGAATAAGAAGGACTTACTGTAAATTCTGAACACTGGAATACTACTGCTGATCTGGAGCTCGTGCCTCTGAACCTAAGAGTTAACATAAGAGAAAGCACCATAGCGTAAATACGTCAGTACGTCTGAATGTACTGAGTATACAAGTGAGGTACACTAAATAGAAAAGGTTATATGCATGAACAATGCTGACTAATATAAACATGAGAATACATACATGCATACATAACTATAACTGAACTTGTGGAGATACTAACTACTGATTGTGAATACTGACAACATAAGTGTACTAATACTGAGATACTGAATAGATGAACGACTATTTTTGACAGTTTGAATTTTGAAAAACTAGTCTGGCTGATTGTGTTTGACAGTCCTAAAGCTGAATACTGATATCATAAATTCAGATAACTGATATGACTGATACATGAGTTCAGAAAATAGATATAATTGATATAACTATAATGATCGGCCTAACCGATGTAACTGATACTGAGCGACTGTATCTGACAGTCTAAGTTCTTACGGAACTATCTGAGTTTCGTTCTACTTGGAGTAACTAAATCTGAGATCAATCCTATTTAGCTAATGATCATAAGTATACTGAAAATAAGAATGATTTGAGTTAGTTTGATATTAGTCCTATCTAGTGGGTTATCTTTAAATCTAATAATTCTGATACTGATTAATCATAGTTGAGATTAGTCCTAGCTAATGGGTGATCTTGAAGTCTATTTACAATGATAAGCATTGACTATAACTAATAGTACTGAATATGTACTACTGAACTGAGTTGACTGTATCTAACAGTCCTGAATCTATAACTAAAACTATGGGATGTATTCATCTAACCGACATGCCCCAAACTAAGCTGATTGGGGCCCAATTTCTTCCCTGACTGGAAGGGTGTCAGTACCGCGCCACCAGTAAAGACAACTGCTGTAGAGTCAGTCCTAATCTAGCGGGTGACTCCTAAGATCAGTCCTATACATATAAATGTGTCAACGGGTGACCCCTGAGTATGCCAGTCCTATCTAACGGGTGACATCTTGTACCTACGCTGGCTACATAGTTCTAAGACTTAGGGATTATTTCTAAGGATCTCAGTCCTAATCTAGCGGTTGAGTCTCCATCCCTAGGCTTACTCGGTGCTGAATCCTACTCCCATCAGAAATATACGAAACTGTATAACTGAGGTAAACTGAATAACTAAACTGAACTGATTATCTAAACTGATACTGATACTAGTGGTATTGTTTAGTGGAGCTAAACTAAGTTGACTAAGTTCCCTTGACTGAAGGAACATTTTAAGTTCTGAGGACTGACTGAGAGTACTAAAATTACTAAGATTGCTAGGAATACTGCTGTTACTGAGATCACTGAGATTACTAAGTACTGAGGTTACTGAACTACTGAGTCTGCTAAGGTTTCTGAGTTTTCCTGAGTCACATGACTGACTGAATTCTATAAATGATGGCTTGACTGAGAGTATCGTGATAAAATAACATGGCTCTAGGCACGCAGCTATATTATTTTGGGTAAAATTACCCCTAGGACTCGATGGAAGGAAACTGACACACAAGGCTGACTTGAGTACATGACCAACATCAACAATCCATAATATCATAACTTGGGGATTCCATGAAGTGCCTGGATATCATACATTTTGTACATAAGTAGGATTTTTAAGTAAGCATGGCATGATCTCATAAGACTAGTTCATGAATATCCCAACAATATTTACAAGACACAATATCAACATGAAAATCATTGGAATATAGGGGCATATCATGAATCCTTCACTTAGTCAGAATTTAGCTATATTGTATGATTTCTAGTTCCTTAGGCATTTTATCAAACACCTTGCATGCACTCTTTTAAGGCATAGGTATATTTATCAATTCGACCATCTTAATCCATCCAAAATTTGTGGGTTTCAACTAACCTATTCACATGCTTCATGAAAAACACATCAAGATAAAACCTTGAATCCAAACAACAATCATCAACATGAATATAGTCATAATACGATAAGGAAATCACAATTTATAATTTCAAACATGATTCTTGAGCTCCATGGATGAAAAGGACCCATGGATGAACACTACGCATACCTTAAAGCTTGATCTTGAAAGAGATCTAATGATTCTAAAGGTTTCTGAAGAAATCCTTAGGCTTGCCCTTGAATTTTCTAGACTAGGTTTAACCCCTTTGGAAAGAATGTTCTTGTTCCTGAGGAGATGATATTGAGAGAAAACCCTAATCTTGTGGTTGAAAGTGTATGAGACAGATTTTTGAGATGTTTTAACTAAAGAGAATGGAAGATAATATGTTCCTTAAGGTTTATAAGTCATGGGAAGTGAAGGGAAAAGACTAAAATACCGTTATGAAATAAATTCCCAGTTGCTAAAAATAATAGCTGATGACATTTGTGACAAGACATCAAAAATATGACAAAACGTCAAAAATATTGTCACACGAGAGCTGGAATTGATGGTTTCTACCTAAGTCTGACGATATTTGTAATAAGGCATCAAAAATGTGACAAGCTATCAAAAATATCATCACACAGAAGATGGATTCTGCTTAAGGCTAATGACCTTCGTGATAGGGCATCACAAATGTGGTAATCTGTCATGAATGCCGTCACTTAGGAGCTGGTTTCTGTCCAAGGCTGACGACCTTCGTTATAGGGCATCACAAATATAGTAAGATATCACGAGTGTTGTCACTTAGGAGCTGGTTTCTACCTAAGGCTGATGACCTTTATGATAGGGCATCACAAATGCGGCAAGCTGTCACGAATGTCGTCACTTAGGAGCTGGTTCCTGCCTAAGGCTGACGACCTTCGTGATAGGGCATCACAAATGTGGTAAGCTACCACGAATGTCGTCACTTAGGAGCTGGTTTCAGCCTAAGGCTGACGACCTTTGTGATAGGGCATCACAAATGTGGTAAGCTACCACGAATGTCGTCACACTATTTCCAGCCTGACATGCTAGAGTTAAATAGGAATAACTGTTTGCTCCGATATCAGATTTAGGCAAAATTGGTATCGTTAGAAATTTAATTCAATTATATATATTTTTATAGGTCATGATCTCAAAAATTCCAAGTATAATGAGAGAAATGCTCATTTGAATTTGACTATACCAATATCCTTCTCAAGAATTCAATCGGTAAGGAATGTTTTGATTCGTCTGATAGCTGGGAGTTATTTGAAGCCTTAATATACATATATCTTGCTCATAAAAATATAAAATAACCATGATGTAGTATGCATGATCTTGGTACATGGATCTAATATTGGTTTGAATTTTTTGGGGTATTACAATTAGGTTGACCTCAGAAATTCATTTTCAATAATGGGACCCATTTGGGATTTTTGGTGTCCTTTTTGAATTCAAAGCACAATGGTACAATATGGATGTCATTATTCTCGTGTTGATGAGTAGATTATGATTTTGATAGTGTGATGACATTTTGGGATTGTGAAATGAAGTTAAACTTTTGGTGAATGATGCGAGGATTTATGGTTCAGCCTTGAGGTAGCATTTCGTTTACTCTTCTTTGTAAGATGATGTGGGTTATATATTGCGTGCGAATGTGAAAGTGAATTTTTATTTAGATAGAATGACTTAGTATTTAATATTGAAGTTTCGTGTTTAGATGAGGGTTTTCACCTATAAGTTGAAATGCTTTAAATTGTTTTTGAGTTTTATTGCCTTCTCCCTAGATTAAACTAATTTCTAGCATGGATAAGATATGATGCTAGGATTTGGATGTGGTTTAAGTGTTGTAATCATGGTTAGTATGATTAACCTTGGCTGGGCTAGTTTAGTGATCTTGAAATCGTAATTTGAGTAGAATTGACTCTATTGCCCATGTTTCTAGACAAAGTTCCTATCAAAGGATTGGCTATGACTTACTTGACATATAGAAGATGAAATGGATACCTTATCTTAGTTTGAGATATAAATTGCCTAAATATGCAATATGAGGAATATAAGTGGGTTCTTTTAACCCGCCTCAGGCCAAGACTTGTGTTAACCGATGTGGACTTAGTTGTCGATCGTAGGCCTAGTTGAGACTATGGAGCCTTTAGATTATATTTTATTCGTGGCTTGGTAAATTGTGGTGACTTTCCCCAGATTATGATTAATAGCCTTTAGATATGTTATTTTCTCTTAAATATGATATTTGGCCTATAGAGAAGATATCCCTCATAGTCATGATATATGACCTATAGAAGTTAGATGCCTTCTAGATGTGAGATGTCTAAAAATATATTATGCCTCCTTAATATGAGATGTATCCTAGATGTGAGATACTTATTGGTATATTATGCCTCCTAGATATGGATGATTATATATGTGACTTACGGCTTATGGAGGTGTTATGCCCCATAACTATGCTATAGCTTATTTAAAATGAGTTGAATTATAAATATGATGTTGATATAGGTTCTGGATATGAATGTGGGCCAAATGCCGTGGTTATGATAATATAATTTTTTCGGACACATTATTTGGCCCAAGGGTTTGTTATGATATAAGTTGACCATCTGGGAAGTGTCTATCTTTTTAAGGGATATGATTCTAGTTTATTGATATATTAATGATCATAGTTACATTATATGCATACTGGTAATGGCATGCATAGATTTGGTATATTCATGATTGTTGCATCGATGATTGATACTATTTAGGTTAGATTAAAATATTGTTATTATTGTCACTAACTAATGTTTAAAGCCCACTTTCTACCTTAACAGTGGATTTTTTCATAGTAATAAATGCCTATTTTAATGAATAATTTAAGGGTAAAAGATGTTAATAATGATGTTTTAAACACTAGACCTAGATAACTTCCGATCTATAATTTGATATTACTAATTACTTCGGCCGTGAGAGATTTTGACCCTTTATACACTTTTATAATGATTTAGTTCAAAAGTTTACTCTGGGCAAGAAAATTATAGATTTACACTCTTTTAGCCATGACTTGATCCCATGCACCTATCATATCTAAATTCACATCTCTCTGGTATGGGATGGAGGAAGATGCTGGATTGATGATATCAATTTTGAGTAAAAGCCAATGAAAGTTATAATATTCAACAATAACAACAATAACAAACCTAGTGTATTCCCACCATGTGGAGTCTAGGGAAGGTTAAAATGTACGCAGTTCATGCCGCTACCTCTGAAGAAGTAGAGAGGCTATTTTCGATAGCCCCCCAGCTCAAGATAAAGAATATTTACCAAGATCAAAGTAATACATACAAATAGGATTGCTGGAATAACCAAAATAAGACAAGGAATAATAAAATAGAAATAGGAAAGACACGAAAATAAGAGTAATATGAAAATAAGAAATTAAAAAAGGACAACCACCTAGTAATAGTACACACTAGCAACTCCTACTAATGGACACAATCCCAGGGTTACCAATGCGGCTACTCAACAACTCCCTAACTATAAGATACAACCTACCCTCGTACTAGCCTTCTACCCTTATCGACAACCTCCATACCTTTCTATCTAGGGTCATGTCCCCAGTCAGCTGTAACAACACCATGTCATGTCTAATTACCTCTCTCCAGAATTTCTTTGGGCTACCTCTACTCCTCCTAAAACCATCCAAAGCTAGCCTCTCACACCTATGAATTAGGGCATCTGTTCCCCTCTTCATCACATGCCCAAACTATCTCAGACTTTCCTTCCACATCTTGTCTTCCACTGACGCCACTCCCACCTTCTCCCAGATAATCTTATTCCTAACTCTATCCCCTCTAGTAAGTCCATACATCCAACATAACATTCTTATTTTTTCTGCCATCAATTTTTGAATATGGGAGTTTTTGACTGGCTAACACTCTGCACCATACAACATGGCCGAATGGATTACCACTCTGTAGAACTTACCTTAAATCTTTAAGGGCACCTTCTTATCACACAACACTCCCTAGGTGAGCCTCCACTTCATCCAACCTGCTCCAATACATTTAGAGTATCCTCAATCTCACCATTCCCCTAAATCATAGACTCGAGATACTTAAAACTATCCCTCTTACAAATATCCTCGGAATTAAACCTCACTGCCACTCCATCCTCCTACTTCAGGTTAGTAAACTTACATTCCATATGCTCTATCTTGGACCTACTCAACCTGAAACCCTTAGCTTCAAGAGTTTGCCTCTAAACCTCCAATTTATCATTCACACACCCCCGTGTCTCATCAATCAACACTATATTATCTACAAATAACATACAACAAGGCACCTCATCGTGAATACTCTACGTTAACTCCTCCAGCACCAGCACAACTAAAAATAGACTGAGAGTCAATGCCTGATGCAACCCTATCTCGATCAAAAAATATTCTGAGTCTCCTTCTGCCATCATCACTTGAGTCTTCCTTCCCTCATACATGTCCTTAATAATTCTAATGTATGCCTCCAAGAACCCTTTTACCTCTAAGAATCTCCAAACCACCTCCCTAAGGACTTTGTCAAACGCCTTCTCCAAGTCGATGAACACTATGTGTAAATCCCTCTTCCTATCCCTATACTACTCCACTAATTTCCTCCTAGGTGGATTGCCTCTGTCGTCAAGCGACCAGGCAGAAATCCAGATCGGTTCTCCGAAATAGACATACCCCTCCTCAATCTCTGCTCAGTCACCCTCTCCTAAATCTTTATAGTGTGACTCAATATCTTAATACCCTTATAGTTGTTGCATCTCTGAATGTCACCCTTGTTCTTATATAATGAAATCATCTTACTCTATCTCCAAGACTCAGGCATTTTTGCAGACTTAAAAATATCGTTAAATAGACAGTGAACCACCTTAAACCTGCTACACCCGTATACTTCCAAAAAATTACCAAAATTTCATTCGGCCCTATCGCCCTACCCCTCTGCATCCTACGAATAGCTTCTCTGACCTGCTCAACCCTAAAATATCTACAGTAGCTGAGATTTTAATTTTTCTCCAAATTTTCTAGCTCCCCTAACTCAATGTTTCTATCCTCCTCCTCATTTAATAGTCCATGAAATAGTCCTGCCATCTCCTATTAATATGAGAATCCTTCACCAATACAATCTAACCCTTTCTTTCCCTAGCTTTAGCCAGCCAATACAATCTCTTTTCCCCTCCTTTTACCTCAAGCCCCGCATAAAACCTCTCAAATGTAGCTGTCTTGGCAGTCGTAACTACAAACATAGCCTTCTGCCTTTCCACTTTGTACACCTCCCTATTCACCCACTGCTCATCTTCTTCTTTACTCTCAATCAACTTATCATATACTCCCTTCTTTATCTCTACTTTCTTCGTAACTTCTTCATTCCACCACCTATCCCTCTTATGTTGTCTTGCGCGACCCCTCAAAATACCCAACACTTCTCTTGCAGTTTTCATGATACAGCTGGCAGCCCTATCCCACATAACATCTATGTCTCCCCTGCACTCCCACACCCCCATTCCCGCCATCTTGTCTGTTATCTCCAGGGCACTAACTAGCATTAAGTCCCCTACTTAATTTTAGGTCAACCCTTCCTAGCGCTTTTCTTCTTGATCTTCTTGATTATCAAGCCCATCACCAAAACCGTATGTTGGGTCAAAAGATACTCACTCAGAATAACTTTAAAGTCCTTACAAAATGCTCTATCTCCCTTTCTAAGCAGTATAAAATCAATTTTAGTCTTGGCTATCACGCTTTGGAAGGTAATCAGGTGATCTTCTTTCTTCGGAAAGCTCGAGTTAACTACCACCAACACAAAGGCCCTCACAAAATCCAACAGGGTAGCTTCCTCACCATTTCTATCCCCAAAACTACATCCCCCATGCACAAAGTTATAATATTCATATTATGTATATATGCTAATTAATAATATGATATTGATGATGAGCGATGGATTTTGGAAGTATACAGTACTTTGTTTCCCTTTTTATGTTTATTTACTTTAGCTCTTGTGGGGTTTGTTCTTTACTTTAGCCCTCCCGGGGCTTGCACTTTAGTTTAACCCTCATAGGGTTCACTTTTTATTATTGACATTTATTTGGATATTATGATTATATGATGATACCCGAAATTGACAGAGGATATTATGATGATATAATGATGCCCAAAAAGGATAGAGGATATTAAGATGATGTGATGATACTCGATAGGCTAGAGGATGTTATGATAATGATATTGATACTCAACATGGGCGGAGGATGATTATATTGATCTGCCAATGTGCATATCTACTGGTTCGAGTCTTTCTAGGCTTATGTATAGAAAAGATATATATATATATATATATTCTATACATAGGACTAGACAGACTTGAACCAGTAGATATGCACATTGGCACATCACCTATATATATGCGACAAAGTTAGAGGATAATTGTGCTGATGGTGATGGATATGATATTGGTACTATGAAATTGTAGATTTTGTTGCATTAATACTTGCATGCATATTGCCTATGTCTATCAACTCATATCACAGTATTGCATAGATATGACAGATAACCATGCTTTATGTTATTGTATGCTGATTGAGCCTTCTGAGACTGGGGCGATGGAGGTACGAATAGGCTCAACTAGGTATTTGGTTGTCTAAAATAAACTAATACTCGTATTGTTATTGATATTGTTATTATAATTATTATGATCATTGTTCTGTCTAGCTTATAAGAGTTTTGTCATTGCATCGGTATCAAGATTTGAGGTATGATTTTGTCCTCTTCTATCCTATAATTTCATTTTTATACCTGATTAATTCATGCTGAGATAAATAGATTAGAAACCCTGATCTTAGTACTAAATCCTAATAGGATTATAACGAGGCCTTAAAATAAAGATATGATGATCTAGGTTATTCTTTAAAATGATCTTACACACACACACATATATATATGCATATCTAGCTATATGTAGCTATGGTGTTACTGTATATCACTCACTTCATTTGTTCATATTGTATATTCATTCCTTGGCCTTGCATAATGACATATACAATCTTTCTTCATCCTTTATTCATATATTGGCCAAGGATATACGTTATAGTGTTTAGATTTTTGAGTATAGCTGGAATAGGATAGTTCATCCCCGATACTTTCTTAGACTTATTATGTTAGTCTATTGGACATGAATATGATAGGTTATCCTTATTATCTCATTGTCTATTTTATGGTTGCTGAACATTGGGTGTAGATTCTGTTCTATTTAAATGTTACATATGTCTGCTTTTAGAGCTCAGGTTGTAGTTGGCTACTTAGTAACATTCCTTTGGTATAGGTCATAATATGGGTTATTGTTATTGATGTGTTCATCATGTGGAGAATCCCTGATTCAGAGACTTAGAGTGAGCTCCTGATGTTTGGAGGATTACGTATCTCTTTCTTATGTATTGGACTAGTAGCTATGTTGTATTTGAAGATTAGTTACATTAGTATATTCATTTATACTTTACTTTGCACTCTTGTCTTATTAGCATCTCTTGAACTAATACCACTAAGTTTTTGGATTTATTTATGTATTTGATCTTTGGTTACATTTATTCCACACTCTTTCCATACTTTATTTGGTAGTTCGTTACTAGTCGTTTTCACCATTCTGGACTATGGATTTGGCTTGCCTACTGGTGGGTTATAGTAGACGTCATCATGGTTTAAGAAATTAGGTCGTAACATTCTCTTATATAAACCTAAAACTTAATATAAGATGAACAAGAAGAAATAAAGAATGATTTGGACTAATAATTAGAGAATTAACAAAGAAATAATGAAGATAAATAAATAGACACAAATTGAAAATTAAAGACAACCAACTTTAACAATTAAAGTGACCATCTTTAATTATCTTAAAAAATGGCTAACTCTAAGAAGAACCTCAAGGGAATTGAGATTCCAACCTACTCTTCTTTGTAAAACAAAGAACAACCAAAAACTTAGCAAGCTCTCATAATTTCTCAATACAAGGAGTTTTTGGTTTATGATAATTCTAAGTCTTCAAAAAAAAAAAAAGATAGTTATACTAAGCAAATAAAGAAGATACTATGTAATTACATTTCTATCCTTAATTAGGTAAGAGCCTTATTTGGATGTCCACTTTTATGATGAACTCTTTGAATTCAAGAATTCATCAAAAGTCATTATCCTCTTTTTGCTCAATGTATGATCTATAAAATGCTATAACAAACACATGGAATCCTCCGGAGGACTTCATAATGCACTTTATTGCATCCTTCTTCATGAATAATCCTTAACAATCTAAAAGCCACAGCTTGACTTCTTCTGAAAGACCTTGTAAAAGGTCTTAGGGGGTCTTGGGTTATACCATTCCCCTAGTTGTTTGTTAATGACATTTCTTGCAATGTACATGTGATTACTTATTTCTGGATTCGAATTGAGTACTTCAATCTTTTGAATTCAAGTGTATGTTTTTATATTTAATTTTGTTGATTTTTTTGCATCTCCTAATCAAGATTTTAGCATGACTAGAACTACAATGGAAGCTATGACCTAAAGATGCCGATCGTGCAGTGACTGTAGAACAAAGTCCACAATGGAAATCTAGCAAAATCTAAAATACAATCGATGGTGATTAAAGGACAATCCATGGACCAAAAAAACATTTGATGATTATGCATTGATTTATTTTCTATATCACCAGAATATAATTGCTAAATGACCAGAATTTCTTAGACCATTATAAATAGACATGCTAGGTTTCATTTGTAAGAATTTGACAATTTTTCATAGTTTTAGTTCAATTTTAGTATTAGTTAATTCCTCCAATTTTAATGTTTTTCTAGTTTTTGAATGAAGTCTTCAAATTCTACAAAACATTAAAAATTCATAGAAATTCGATGTAATCTCTTTACTTAAAGTCTTGTTATTTTACTTTCGGTATGATTAGTTAAATCTTTCACTAGTTTTTGAAACCCAATGAGAAGTAGTATTCGTAATGTTTTTGTGCTATTTTGTGTTACTAATGGTACATGGGACAGACATAATATTATTCATAATAAATAGGTTTTCGTTAGAGAACATTAATCTATACTCCAATATCTTAATCTACTTACTCAGATGAGTGAGATAAGAGTTGATATAAGAAGATTTATTTGAACTCAAGACACTAATCCTCGTTTTTTAAATTCATATTAGGAATAGTATGATTTACATGAAATAATTGATTGTTCATATGTCATTCACTTATATAGTTGTAGAAGTACCATGCATAGATAAATCATTTAAAGACTCAAAAGATATTGAGTGATTATTAGAAGACTAACTGGATAACTATAACCTAATGTTCATGTAGTTGCATGATACTAACAACCTAAACAATCCATTGTTTGTAAACAATCTCATAAGTTTTATCACTATATTTACTTATTGTATAATTACTTTATTCCATGTTGGTTTAGTTTACAATCATTCTCTATATCTCTATGGATCATAATTTGGCTACAAGTTGAGTAGTCATATCGATAGTGTAACTTTAAAAGTTATCTCATATCCCTTGTGTACTCGACCTAGCTTAGTTGGGTTACTATTATTGCATGTGGTTGCATACATCATCTCAATGTGTACCGTGACTGTATTAGTCTCCCTTTTACGTAATTATTTATAGCCTGCTTCAATTATAGAAATATGAAAATATATATCTTATCATATTTTATAGCCTAAATACAGTTTTTGTGTCATTTTCTTTGAAACTAGAATAGTTTGAGACTTATTAGAACTCCAATGTTATGAATAATTTTATTTCTCTAGATAATAACATATTAGCTCTTTTGAAGCTCTCAATTAGTTTTCTACACCGCAACATATTCCATAATATCATCCATATGGTGAATATCTCCTTCTAGAAGAAATTTATACAATCACAATCATGATAAAAAAATTTACAAGCAAGAACTATTTCCTTCTTTTACCAATTGATAATTCATGACAAGAAATGATATTATATTTGAACAAGACTTATTTTTAACCTTGCGATAATCCATGATAATCCACACTACAATATGTACTAAAAGTAATTGATTATTGACCATTAATATCAAAATATTATTTTTATGTCTCTAAAACCATCTGCAGAGGTGAGTTAGGGTATTTAGCCAACCATACATGGGCACGTTCTTATCCATAATTTTTAATTAAATATTGAAACATTCATTTCTAAGAGTGGTTTAACATGCACAATACTCTTATTACAAGTTTCATTCTCTTCGGAGAATAGAGTATAATCATATGTACATATTTTATTAATTTTTATTACAATATAATTGTCATGCCTTGAAATTTATCATACTTATATGAATATAACCTCAGCATTACTTTGAAAGATCATGTGCACCATCATCTAGTAAATTTTGATGGAGGATTTATAGAACCTATCAAATTAGGATGCATGATCACTGCGTGTCCAACACCTTCAATACAAAATAGATGGTATAAATTATACCTTCTTGAAGGACTATTGTAATAACTCTTTCTTTCTTTTGTGATTGCCATAATGATGACTATTGTTATTTTTGTTCGTCCGAACCCATATTTATACATTCAACCACTTGTCTTCTTTATGATATGTTATACACTACCACCATATTCAAATAAGAGATTGAAGTATATCAAATGGGATGGGCATCATGAAAATCATTAATAGTTCATTATTTTTCCTATTACATTAATAAATTATCATTATATTGGGACTTTACCCAATGTTTTACCCATATAATAGCGTATAATCCTTAATGTAGGACTCCAATCAAACATTTATCTCATGGTGCATCAAGACATAAATATGATAACTTACCCTCTTAGTGTGATGAAATTGAATTCATTATCTTAGACTCAATAATACCATAATAAGCTAAAGAAT
>JAPEIP010000007.1:92790069-92802248 GCA_026120095.1 Capsicum chinense
TATTATTCATAATAAATAGGTTTTCGTTAGAGAACATTAATCTATACTCCAATATCTTAATCTACTTACTCAGATGAGTGAGATAAGAGTTGATATAAGAAGATTTATTTGAACTCAAGACACTAATCCTCGTTTTTTAAATTCATATTAGGAATAGTATGATTTACATGAAATAATTGATTGTTCATATGTCATTCACTTATATAGTTGTAGAAGTACCATGCATAGATAAATCATTTAAAGACTCAAAAGATATTGAGTGATTATTAGAAGACTAACTGGATAACTATAACCTAATGTTCATGTAGTTGCATGATACTAACAACCTAAACAATCCATTGTTTGTAAACAATCTCATAAGTTTTATCACTATATTTACTTATTGTATAATTACTTTATTCCATGTTGGTTTAGTTTACAATCATTCTCTATATCTCTATGGATCATAATTTGGCTACAAGTTGAGTAGTCATATCGATAGTGTAACTTTAAAAGTTATCTCATATCCCTTGTGTACTCGACCTAGCTTAGTTGGGT
Organism: Capsicum chinense; assembly: GCA_026120095.1. Lineage (NCBI taxonomy): Eukaryota > Viridiplantae > Streptophyta > Magnoliopsida > Solanales > Solanaceae > Capsicum > Capsicum chinense. The sequence goes on from JAPEIP010000007.1 coordinate 92,790,607, forward strand.
TACTATTATTGCATGTGGTTGCATACATCATCTCAATGTGTACCGTGACTGTATTAGTCTCCCTTTTACGTAATTATTTATAGCCTGCTTCAATTATAGAAATATGAAAATATATATCTTATCATATTTTATAGCCTAAATACAGTTTTTGTGTCATTTTCTTTGAAACTAGAATAGTTTGAGACTTATTAGAACTCCAATGTTATGAATAATTTTATTTCTCTAGATAATAACATATTAGCTCTTTTGAAGCTCTCAATTAGTTTTCTACACCGCAACATATTCCATAATATCATCCATATGGTGAATATCTCCTTCTAGAAGAAATTTATACAATCACAATCATGATAAAAAAATTTACAAGCAAGAACTATTTCCTTCTTTTACCAATTGATAATTCATGACAAGAAATGATATTATATTTGAACAAGACTTATTTTTAACCTTGCGATAATCCATGATAATCCACACTACAATATGTACTAAAAGTAATTGATTATTGACCATTAATATCAAAATATTATTTTTATGTCTCTAAAACCATCTGCAGAGGTGAGTTAGGGTATTTAGCCAACCATACATGGGCACGTTCTTATCCATAATTTTTAATTAAATATTGAAACATTCATTTCTAAGAGTGGTTTAACATGCACAATACTCTTATTACAAGTTTCATTCTCTTCGGAGAATAGAGTATAATCATATGTACATATTTTATTAATTTTTATTACAATATAATTGTCATGCCTTGAAATTTATCATACTTATATGAATATAACCTCAGCATTACTTTGAAAGATCATGTGCACCATCATCTAGTAAATTTTGATGGAGGATTTATAGAACCTATCAAATTAGGATGCATGATCACTGCGTGTCCAACACCTTCAATACAAAATAGATGGTATAAATTATACCTTCTTGAAGGACTATTGTAATAACTCTTTCTTTCTTTTGTGATTGCCATAATGATGACTATTGTTATTTTTGTTCGTCCGAACCCATATTTATACATTCAACCACTTGTCTTCTTTATGATATGTTATACACTACCACCATATTCAAATAAGAGATTGAAGTATATCAAATGGGATGGGCATCATGAAAATCATTAATAGTTCATTATTTTTCCTATTACATTAATAAATTATCATTATATTGGGACTTTACCCAATGTTTTACCCATATAATAGCGTATAATCCTTAATGTAGGACTCCAATCAAACATTTATCTCATGGTGCATCAAGACATAAATATGATAACTTACCCTCTTAGTGTGATGAAATTGAATTCATTATCTTAGACTCAATAATACCATAATAAGCTAAAGAATACTGAGATTCACCCTCAATAATGAGAATACTAGGAATTGTAGTGCATATGGTTTGCATATCTACAATAATCTCTCTATAGATTATATCTGGTGAGGATTCGACCCTCAGAAATCCTTGTTATTGCCCCTTCATATTAGATTAGTCATCATACTAAAGAAACAAATAATAGTTTCCCAATATCAAGACCTTTTCTTTTGCTCTACATTAATTTATTTAATATTGAATTGTCGGATGGTTTGTTAGAGTCCATCACAATAACAATAAACTAAATCTATACCTGGTCCTTCTATGAGGAAAATGAAGAACAATATAAATACATATTACAGAGTATTAAAGTAAATGACAAAGGATGCTTACATGAAAACCTCCTTTCTGAAGAGAATAAAACCATGGCCTACCACAATATGATTTCACAAACCACTTCACTAATCACTAAGTAGAAAATTTGATCACAACTTTATGCAATTTAGCAATTCAACTTTTAATTTCAACATCTAGCAATAACTCTATTAATACACTCTTTCATAGTAGCTCTACTTCAAAGTCTCTATTAACTACCTCTAGCTAAAGCAACATATAATGCCCCGTATTTCCCTTGCTCAATTTAGCTCTTAGTACATGAGTATTTCTATATTAAATTTTCAAAATACTCAGAATTTTTCACTTTAGATATGACATTATGTATGAAATTCAGTCAGCTTTCCAATGATTGAAATTTCGCCCAAATCCAATACCCAGATAAGAAGTTATGGCCTTTTTTTATAAAATAGTGTATCAAATTGAGTATCAATGTGTCGCAGAGAGTGGACAAATGAAATTCATTAGTTTTTTGTGAGACACCGTGATTCTAGCACTTTGTAGTGAAGTTGCAGTTCTCAATGGGCTATTTCTAGTGTGTCAACGTGATAACGATCCGTCGCGCCATAGTTCCATTATACAATTGTTATTTTCTAATGAGGCTCTGTAATAGCTCTGCATCATACCATTATCATTTTATAGGGTCAGTACAATCGTCCCCCAGATTAGTTTGATCACCCGAATCAGTAGGGTGCCACCTTCAGTGAGACCAGTAGGCAATGCCCAAATAGGCTTTATGCACTTCAGTCTAGACAAGATCAGAAAAGTTCTCCTGATGTGGTCACTGGTACATTATAGATCTTCCATTTATATGTTTATTCCTTATTAGATCCAAGAGTTTTTCTATCTTTTGTAACTCCTTACATAGCAATCAACTTTAAGATCAAACCAGAAATCTTAATAGAACTTTTCTCAGTATCTACTCCAGTGGGTCAGTCTATTATAGCTCGACGGGTATATAGGAGCTATCCAGTTATGATATCCCAGAAAGTTACTTCACCAGACTTAGTAGAGTTAGAGATAATGAACTTCAATGTCATTCTCGGCATGGATTAGCTCCATTCATGCTATGCCTCAGTTGACTTTTGAAATAGAATTTTTGATTTTCAATTTCCAAATGATCCTATCCTTGAATGGAGGGGTAGTACCACAACGCTTAAGGGATAGATGATTTCATACCATAGAGCGACAAAAATGATATCCAAGGGATGTGTCTATCATTTTGTCTGAGTCAAAGACTCTAGTTCAGAGACTTCTAGTCTTGAGTCAGTTCCAGTAGTAAATGAATTCTCAGACGTGTTTCCTAAAGATCTTCCTGGAGTTTCTCTTGAAAAGAAAATTGACTTTGAAATAGACCTTTTTCAATACACTCAGCCTATATCTATTCTGCCATACAGAATGGCTCCAGCTGAATTTAAAAAGTTAAAAAAATAGTTAAAGGACCTTTAAGAAAAGGGGTTCATCAGACCCAGTGTTTCCCTGTGGGGTGCTCCAGTCTTATTCGTGCGTAAGAAAGACGGTTATCATAGAATATGTATAGGTTACCGTCAGTTGAACAAAGTTATAGTCAAGACTAAATACACGCTTCCTAGAATTGATGAGTTGTTCGACCAACTTTAGGGCACCAGTTACTTTTCTAAGATAGACCTCAGATCAAGCTATCATCAGCTTAGATTTAGAGAATGTAACATTTCAAAAACAACTTATCGAACCCAATATGGTCACGTTGAGTTTCTAGCCATGTCCTTTGGTTTCACAAATGCCCCAGCAGCCTTCATGGATTTAATGAATCGCGTGTTCAAGAATTACTTGGACATGTTCATTATAGTCTTCATCAATGACATTCTTTTCTATTCTCATAGTGATAATGATCATGTAGATCACCTTAGAATTATACTTCAGACTCTCAGAGCCCATCAGTTGTTCACCAAATTCAGTAAGTGCGAATTTTGGATACGGTCAGTAGCATTCCTTGGTCATATTATTTATAGTGATGGCATTAGAGTTGATCCTCAAAAGACCGAGGTGGTGAAAAACTGGTCTAGACCCATTTCTCTCTCAGATATCAGGAGTTTCTTGGGTTTAACTAGCTATTACCAATTGAAAGGTTTTTATCTATTGCCTCCCCATGTCCATATTCACTCATAAAAGAGTCAAGTTTCAGTGGTCAGATTCTTGTGAGAAAATTTTTCATGAGTTGAAGACTCAACTCACTACAACCCCAATTTTGACTCTACTAGATGGTTCAGATGGGTTTGTATATATTGTGATCCTTCCATAGTTAGTCTAAGGTGTAATTTGATGTAGACAGGTAAGGTCATAGCCTATACCTTTAGATAGCTTAATACCTATGAGAAGAATTGCCTTACCTATGATCTTGATTTAGTAGTTGTAGTGTTTGCCTTAAAGATTTGAAGGAACTATTTGTATGGGGTACATGTTGATGCGTTCACAAATCACAAAATCTTGTAGCATGTGTTCTCTTAAAAAAATTTGAATTTGCACCAGAGAAGGTGGTCAGAGTTGTTTAAATATTATAATATGAGTGTTCTGTATCATCTAAGCAAGGCCAATGTAGTGGAAGATGCTCTCAGTAGGTTGTCTATGGGTAGCGTTGCTCATGTTGAGAAAGGTAAGAAAAAGTTAGTTCAGGAAGTTCATCAGCTTGCCCGACTAGGTGTACGCTTGGTCGATTCAGCAGAGGGTAGTGTGTGGTTGTAGAATGATTTAGAATCATCCCTGGTGTCCAGAGTAAAGGAAAAGCAGGACAAAGATCCCAGTCTAGTTAAGTTCAAAGAGTCAGTCAGAAATAAAAAAGTATTGGCTTTCTCCTAAGAGGGAGATGGTGTACTGCGTTGCCAGGGTTGATTATGTATGCCAGGTGTAGATGACTTGAGGCAACAAATTCTTAAAGAAGCACATGGTGCGCGTTACTCTATTCATCCAAGATCCACTAAGATGTATTGCAATTTACTGGAGGTCTATTTTTGGAGTGGGATAAAGAGAGATATCGTGGAGTTTGTAGGTAAGTGCTCTACATGTCAGCAGGATAAAATTGAGCACTAGAAGCCTAGTGGATCCATGCAGGAGTTCAATATTCCCACATGGCAATGGGAAGATATGAACATGGACTTCGTGATAGGTTTACCTCATACACGTTATCAACATGATTCGATTTGGATTATCATAGACAGGATGACAAAATCTGCTCATTTCTTGCCAGTCCATGCTTCCTATTTAGACAAAGACTATGCCAAACTCTATATCAGAGAGTTGGACAAGTTACACAGAGTCCCAGTAGCCATCACTTTTTATAGAGGTACCCAATTTACCTCTCACTTATGGAAAGCATTCCAAAAGGGTCTTGGTCCCCAAGTACACCTCAGTATAGCTTTTCACCCTTATACAGATGGTCAAGCAAAAATGAACATTCAGACACTAGAAGATATGTTAAAGGCCTGCGTTATTGATTTTAAGGTGGTTGGGATGAACACTTGCCTTTGATCAAATTCACATTTAATAACAACTATAATTCTAGTATTCAGATGGATCCGTTTGAGGTTCTTTATGGTAGTAGATGTAGATCTGTAATTAGTTGGTTTGAGATGGGTGAGGCCACAGTAGTGGGGCCTGATTTAGTTTTTGATGCCTTAGAGAAAATTCAGTTGATCAAACAAAGGCTTAGGGAAGCCCAGAGCCAACAAAAATCATATGCAGATATGAGGAGAAAGGATTTTGAGTTTGAGATTGGCAATTTTGTGTTCTTGAAAATCTATCCCATGAAGGGAGTGAAGAGGTTCGGTAAGAAGGGAAAGCTCAGTCCCCAATATGTCGGTCCTTAAAGAATTCTCATCCATTTTGGAAAGGTATCTTACGAGCTTGAGTTGCCTTAAGATCTAGCTTTAGTACACCCAGTGTTCCACGCCTCATTTCTAAGGAAATACATTGGTGACCCAACAGTCGTAGTCCCCTTAGAGGGCGTAGATATTTAGAATTATCTCTCTTTTGAAGAGGTTCCAGTCTAAATCCTTGATTGTTAGATTCACAGACTGAGGAACAAAAAAGTCCCCTTGGTCAAAGTTCTTTAGAGGAATCAGTCCGTTGAGAAAGATACTTGGGAAGCAGAAGAAGATATATAGACCAAGTATCCTCACCTCTTCTCCGAAAACTGAAACTTAGCTTGAGGTAACAGTCTTTCTTAGATTTACTCAGTTCTATGTTTAGTTATAGTACAAACTTCAGTTACCATTTCATATCATCTTCATGTCAGTTTCTAGTGAGACACTATGATTCCACCGCAGTGTGGTGAAGTTCCAGTTCTTAATTGGCTATTTCCAATGTTTTAATGCGATAATGATGCATCACGCCATTGTACCATTTCATAATTGTCATTTTCCAGTGAGGCTTCGCGATAGCCCCGTGTCACGCCAATGTCCATTTTTCCAATTGTCCATTTTAAATAATTTCTAGCCGGTTTCCAGTGGCTTACCACGATGCCACCGCATCACGGTAAAGCCCAAAATTGGAATTTTTAGTGACGACATTTTAAATCTTTCTAGGAGTAAATTGGTCTTTTTCAACAGCCCTAATCAGTCTAAACATGTGATTAACCCTTAAATAACCTAATTATATCATTATTTACCCAATTGCCCTTAAAATTAAACCTTTCTCTCAATTAGAAAACCCTAGCCTTCAAGAATCAATAACCATCTTCAAGAATTCCTCCTAGAAACTTTAAGAACTCATCTTCTCAGGTATGTTAGGTGTTCATTCACGGGTTCCTTTCACCCATGGAGTTCAAGAACCCTATTTAAAAATACAAGTTTATGGATTTATAATTCCCATGCTTAAATTAGATTGTATTCATGATTATGATGTAGTTTGGATTTCAATCCATGATTAATTACAAGTTCTATGAAGTTAAAATAGCATGCATGATGAGTTATGTGATTTCCATGTTAAATCCTTGAATTTTCAAGTTGTATGTTATAGCCATGGTATATATATATATATACATATATATATATATATATATGTATTATTATTATATGAAACAATCATGCTCCGTAAGTGTTTGTTAGAATGCCTAGGTGAATGGAATAGTGAAATCATGGCATGTTATCATGTGGTTCCATTCATGTACAAGTTCATGCCTCTCAAGTGTTTGATAAAATGTCTAATTGAATGCATTGTGAACAAGAAACTAATGTTATGCTTTCATGATTGTGCCATGTTTACCATTGATGCTATCGAGTCCTGGGGTATTCAATACCCAAAAATCTAGTTGTTTACCTAGAATTACAGAAGCTACATAATAGGATCAGTAATGTCACGAACAGTAGTACCTAGTCTGCTACAGAACTAAGTGAAACTCAAAACAGTTTAGTTTAGTTTAATAATTAGTGTCTTTTAGTTGGGAGTAGGATTCTGCATCGAGCATATCCAAGGATGGCGGCTCAACTGTCAGTAGAAGGTGTGATCCTTAGTAGCAGTTCTTGCATTCTAGAACTACCTAGCCAGCATAGATTGAGATATAAACCTGCTAGTTGAGGGTTCATAAGGTGTTTTACCTTCCATTTGAGGGTAATATCATTCTCGTTAGGGCACCTTCTAGATCAAGGTAACTCTTTAACTTGTCTTTACCCATGGAACGATACTGATACCCTTCCAACTAGGGTTATGGGTTCGACCCTAAATAATCCAGAGAGGAGCATGGTGTTTAGATGATTACCTCCTACAGTTTTAGTTTCAGTTTCAGTATAGAACTCAGTTCAGTTCTATAGAATCCGGACTTTCAGAAATAGTCACCCAGTTATCAGTAATTCAGTTATCAGAAATCTCAGATATTAGTTACTTAGTTATCAAAACTCAGTACTCTATTTCAATATAAATGTCAGACACATTATATATTTATATGCACAGTATTGCATAATCAGTATTGACAGTAGCTTCAGTTATCTATGTACTATCATTCAGTTGTACTCATATTATTCAGTCAGTTACTGTTCCTGCATATGAACCCTTGCATTCATCCTTACCTCATGTAGCATACTAGTACATTCCACGTACTAACACATACTCTTTTTTGTGCTATGATGCCCCATATCATACGTTCAGACTCTCAGGTTCCTGACCACGCTTAGAAAGATTCAGCCAGTAGTAGAAGATTCTATAGTGAGTCCTTATCTATCGAGGATACTCTTTTATTTTAGTATTTTAGTAGATTTAGTATTTCATTAGTTAGAGTTAGTTGGGGGTTTGTCCCATCAAATCCACATTCAGAGAGTTCAGTTAGAGGCTTTTCAGACTAGACTAGTTTAGATATTATTCAGTTTTTAGATGTTATTTTAGTACTATATTTATCAACATTCAGATTATGAACCTTATGGCATTTTCATCTTAACTTCCACATTATTTTAGTATTGTTATTTAGTGCTCGCAGCAGGTACCAGTCATGGGTTAGCTTGTGGTCCTTCGGGGTCATAATCACTGTGCGACGTTCGGGGTACAGACTCGGGGCATTACACCACAACTGAACATAAACTTAATGTATATAAAATGACATATATCTCTAATCAATAGGTAAATTTAAAATTGTGAGAGAAATAACAAGGGACTAAATTAACCTAGAAAAAAGACATAATTAATCCAATCACCAAGAATTTCTACGTTAACAAATCCTCGAGCAATTTGAGCCCCAAGAAAACTTTTGCTAGGAGAGAATAATTGTTGTGTGTATGGAAAAAAATTCTATCTTCTATCCTTAAGATGATTATATATGAGCAACTTCGGAGAGGCTTTCTTATTGGAGGATTCCATTACAGAGCATGTTCTACTATGTTATTGAACTTGCTAGACAGTACACACAATTGGCATAAAAGACAAAGGTGTTAAACTGTATATTGGGCTACTAGTTGACGTAACTAGTATTTCAAATAGGTTTTTCAATCATCAAACATGAACACAATAACAAATGCCAAAATCCAACATTTCTCCTATTTTGACAAACAATGGCTTACATATCCCCCTTTTCAACATGCAACTATTTCAAGTTATCCCTTACACCATTACCATTAATTTAGAGTTACATTACACCATCATACATTTCAAATTCCCTCATTCACCATGTTCCTATTACTTTAAAGTTCCCTTTTCTCTAGCACACATTACTTCCTTCTTTTAACATTATTAAAATTCTTAAGCAATAGTACAAAGGAATTTCTAAGTAGTGAATAGCCAAAGAAGTAGAGGCTAACATACCCCGTGAAATACAAAAGCTAAAGGAACAAGGTGATATTAATTTAATAAACACGGAGTTAAAAATCACAGTTGATATTCAATAAATACAATAAGTAATTCAAAAATCTAGTGGAAAATGCTAAAACCATACCAAGACTAAAATAAATAAGATATAGGGGAATTTAAAAAAAGGTGAAGGGTAGTTTGGACATGAATTGATCAACGCACCTTAGAGCAACGCGATTGCCATCAATGATTTGATGATTTAGATCTAAAACCTTCTTTTTCAGCTTTACATTCTTAGCTACATATTGATACTTTTGGACTTTGAGAGACGTTGAAACACCTGAAGTTGTGTAGCACCTCGATACTATTGCTACATATTGATACTTTTGGACTAACCAATGATACGGGCATAACTCATGAGAAATTAAATAAAATACATAAAACTAGAAATCATGAGAAGAAGATATGTCTTTTGCTGAACAAGTTCAATACAAAACTATTTCAAATATTTACAATACTAGTCATACAAAGGAAACTAAAACTAAATACATAACCTCTAACTAACAGTCTATGAATCTTCTACTAATACTGGCTATAGGTAACCAAGAGTCTTATGGATCCAATCATAGCCTGACCAGTGTGTGTGGCTAAGGTTTTTATCCTAAGTTTGAGTGACTTCTAACAAGTGGTAAAGACTCAAAACTAGTAGTATGGTGCCTTCCATAGCCAAACCAATATGATGCCTAATTGTTTCTGCTTTGATAATGACTAGACTATGTGAGTTGTAATGACTGAGTACAAGTCATAAGGTGCGACTCAAAACCAAGTAAGTTTTGGTAGTCCTAGCCACTGTCTAGAGTATGAGTGGGACCTTTCGAGTCATAAGGTGACCATATGAGTCGCAAGGTCACCATAGTGACTAGGTGGAGATTTTTTATTTTTTTTATTAAGGGTATTCTAGTCAATTCCCTTTTTTCCTTGCTTAAACCTCATGATCATAAAGCATTTTAAGGGGTTATTTCTCATTCATAACACAATTAAAAGTACTCTCAAACTCTCTAAATTCTCTCAAGCAAGATATGTAGGATTTTAGAAAAGTTCATCAATTAGAACTCTTAAGGGAAAATTCTATCCATAACTCTACATATTTTAGGCATGTTACTCTTCCCCAATTATTATCTTATGAAAAGTATTTATTTAAGTTGTTTAATTGGATGGTTTTGAAGGTGGGTTTTGATGTGGTTGAGGATTTTGATATGGTTGATTCATAAATTATTTTCTCATGATTTATTATGTATTTTATATGCTTTATTAGTGTTTTTGAACTTATGGGGTGCATGGGAATAGTGGAAAAACTAAGGGGTCGTGGTTACCCCTAAAATTTATGTTTTAAATGGAATTAGTTTTGGATAATTGTGTTTCCTCGACCCACTTATGTAAATAGCTTTAGATTCTGAAATTGACTATTGGTTTGACTTACTAACCTATGATATTGCATAACATCAGTGATTAAATGTAATACCCCATATGTTTCTAAGATAGGAAGTGAATAAGTATTCCTACGTATGAAATCTCCTACTCTGTGATTCATACTTGAGTACATGACTTACAATGAATATCCTAGTAATAGGATAGCTTATGATGTATTAATCACGTTCATATGAGTCACTCAAGGTAATACAAGCTAAGAGTTTTTGAATCCATCAAGTTTTAGTGTTCGATTTTGCAAGGATAATCTTAAAAAAAGTATAACTCGATGTTAATGTAGTATTTTGGCTGATTTAGACCTAAAAATTTGTATAGAATCACATTAGCTTTCCAACGATACCAATTTCACCTTAATCCAATACCCGAGCAAAAAGTTATGCCCATTTTCGTGAGAGACAGTAAGCATAGGCGATTGGTTATGCGCCACCCAGCCCAAGCATAGGTGATTGGTTAGGTGCCACCCAACCCAAGCATAGGAGATCACTTGGGCGCCACCTAAGTTGATTCTAGCTGTCAAAAACACTCTGTTTTGAGTTATTTTAAAGGTAATTAAGTCTTTAAACCCTCCTTACACGTCCCTAAACTTAACCCTACGAAATATATAGCTTCTAAGCATATTAAACCCTATTATCATCTCAAAGCTCATCATCCAGGAGCACTAAAAGACAAAAACAACTAGGGTTGCATAACTAAGCTTGAAGATCCGATTTCAAGGAAATTCCTTCGTTAATCATCAAGAATCTTCCTTCTAAGGTATCCGTGAGGTTATTTATGAATCCCTTTCGTCCATAAAGCTAAAAAAATACTCTTTCTCATTATAAAGTATGATTTCTATATTGTTTGGTGTTGATGATCATGTTGTTGATATTGCGTGATTCCCAAGATGGAATATTTATATGTTTTTATGAATTCATGATATCATATAAGTTGGAAACATGTAAATTTGGTTGTTCATGATGTATAATTTGATGATTTCACCTATGCTTAAGATGTGCATGTAAGGTGTTTGATAAAATGCTTAAGAAACTACAAATCATGTAATATAGCTAAATTCTGACTAAGTGAAGGATTCAGGCTATGCCCTTACGTTCCAATGACTTCTATGTTGATAATGTGCCTTGTAAATGTTGTTGGAATACTCATGAACTATTCTTATGAAATTATGCTATGTTTACTTGCAAATCCTACTTATGAACAAGATGTATGATAACCATGCA
>JAPEIP010000007.1:92802348-92847323 GCA_026120095.1 Capsicum chinense
CCCTTACGTTCCAATGACTTCTATGTTGATAATGTGCCTTGTAAATGTTGTTGGAATACTCATGAACTATTCTTATGAAATTATGCTATGTTTACTTGCAAATCCTACTTATGAACAAGATGTATGATAACCATGCAATCTATATGAACTTCTATGCTATTGGTATGTGTTGACAATATGATTATGCAATGAACATGATATTAAGATTGTGCAAGTACTTCCATGTTATATGAAATATTTTCCATGCAATACATTATTGATAACCATGCTTACCATGAGATCCCTACTGATGATATTATAAATTATGGACTCTACTCTTATGATCAAGTCAGTCATGTGTGTCAGTTTCCTTCTATCGAGTCCAGGCGGTACTTGTATCCATGTCATGTTTCACGATATCCAAACTCAAGCTATGATTCCATACACTTCAGTCGGTCATGTGACTCAGGAAAACCTTATGGTCTTAGTCAGTTGTTAGATATCAGTAACATTCCACCAGTCAATGGAATTCAGTAAGATTAAGTTATGCACAGTCAGTTATTTATGTCCAGTCCCTCCAGATGGGAGTAGAGGTTAGCACCGAGTAAACCCAAGGATGGAAACTCACCCGCCAGTTCAGTGTGTGATTCTTAGTATTCATCCTTGTGTTCCAGAACTACATAGCCAGCGTAGGTTAAGATATCTTAACCCATCAGAGTAGGGTTCATGAGGTGGCTTAACCCGTCAGTTTAGGGTTCCCACCATTCTCATTGAGTACCCGCAAGATAAAGGTCACTCACAGGCTGTCCTTACCCATTTCACGGTATTGACACCCTTCCAGTCGGGGCAGCGATTGGACCCCAGCTTAGCCATAATGACATACATGGGGCATGTCGGTTAAACACTACTTTCCACAGTTTCAGTATCAGTCTCAGTAAAAAACTCAAGGCGTTCTTTAGATTTCAGTATATACAGGACTGTCAGATATGGTCGTCCATGTTATCAGTCATAATAGTTATTAGTAAACCATGTATTAGCTTATAAGTCATGCTATCACGTATTCATGGTCCCAGTTTCTATATATGTGTGTTTGTACTCCCACGTTCATATTAGTCAGTCAGTGTTGTTTATGCATGAAACCCTTTATGTTCAGCCTACCTTCCTCATATACTTAGTACTCTAGTTGTATTGACGGATTTGTGCTATGGTGCTTTCTTTATATATTACACCATAGGTTCCAAGACACGAGCTCCAGCCTAGTAGTAGCGGTAGCATTCCATTTGTAGAGACACAGTGAGTCCTCATTGATTCGAGGACAATATGATTTGATTTATTTATTTATTTCTTTAGTTCTGTTTTACGGAGTTAGTTGGAGACATGTTCCTTCAACTCCTTATTCAGATAGTTTAGAGGCTTTCAGATTTATGTTCAGATTGAGTTGGTTTCGGTATTTTCACCCACATGATTGTATTTAGTTGAACCTTATGGACTTACCGTTCTATGTATTCTGCATTATTATACCATGATTTGCAGTATACAATTACAAATATCAGTCATGGGTTAACTTGTGGTCCTTCGAGGTCATGAGCACCATGTAGCATTCCGGTTCAATGAATCGTGGTGTTACATTAAACAATGAACATGAAATTTAAAAGCCTTATTAGCTATGATTTGATTTAATAAACAAAGAGGGTCAAGGTATACTCCCAAGATACTATAATTGTTATAGCATAGAGATAAGCTTGCAAGTGTAAGGGTATGATGATACCTATAGTGTTCCTTAAAGGTTGGTTCATTGGTTAATAAAAGGGTTATGTGAATTTTTTTTAAAATGGATATAATGGAGGCAATGTAGCAAAGTCGTGCAGGTGTGGGTCTTGGATGACTTATACGAGAAACTCATGTTTGCTGACATAAGGTTTGGTCTTGATGGCCTATGTGAATACTTCATACTATTGATATATTTTACGTGGTGTTGGGGACCTGGTCTTCCTAGATACCTTTGATTCATGTGGCTAATACGCATTGGGGCCCTTTCAGTAGGAAGAGCTGAACTATCATGACCCAAGTCAAAACCTTGGCCGCGATGGGCATCCCAAACCATGGAGGTCTGGGTGCTCCTTTCTATCTGGCAATCATGCACAATGTTCATACAATATAAAAAAATATGGGAAATTATCATATGAAAACATGGTCAATGTCATAATTCAACTAGAAAATTCAAAAGGAAATCCTTAATGTTCAAAGCACATGACACACGTCTACAAAATCTCTAACATTACCAGATTCAACATATGTCTAAAAACAAATTGGGACAAGGACCCGAATCGGCCCATGAATTGAAAATATAACAATGTTCTATAAACCTCGCCTTTTGAAATAGAGGAAGCTCATCAACTGCAAATCCCAGACACACCAATCTACTGCTTAGCGGGACCCTAGGACTGAGCCTCAGGTCCTAAAATATAGGAGTTCAGTATAAATGTACTGGTATGCAGAGTAACAAAATAGTATAGTTTTATTCAATATAAGTGAGAGAAATTCATTGAAAAAAATTACATACAATATAGGAAAACTCATGGGTATACTTTAAAGACTTTGAAACAATTCTTTGAAATCATGATTCACTCTTTATCTTACTTCTAAGCTAGATGGTACACCCTATAAGTCTAGTACCCACGAGCTATATGGGTCCACCATTAACTCGTTGTCCAAGAACCCAAATCCATGTTTACCTCAAGGATAGGGGTCCTACATACTAGTTAGTATACCAGTATATCAAGATAAGTATACATTGGCCTTAGCAAAACATATCACCCGAATCAGCAAAACTCGATTTCTAGCAGTAAACCCTTACACTTAAACGCCTTCTTCGGGTAACCATATAACTCTCTTTAAGCTTATTTTTAACATTTTAAATAATGAATATTTCTAAAAAGTGGTCTAATGTTTGAAAAAATTCTACAATCAAGTCTGGTCTGAGACTATAATGGCATTTGTCTAATTTGATATATTCATACCATGACTTGTATGTCGTATAAGCTATACAGTATCGTGTTATAGTCTTTTCATTCAAAAAATGTTATTTGGATCACCTAAATCATTTAAACAATATAAGAGAAGTTTTAATTTGAAATACATGACAACTTATGCAAAGATTCTCATCTTTCATTTCTTACACATGGGGTGGTCACTTACTTTGTAGTAAACCATGCAATTCTTTCAATGAACATCTTCACATTTATCAACAAGTAAAACAATCTCTCTTCATTTTACAATTAATATTAAATTATTTAACAACAACCAAGAAACATTTATACCATGCTTCAAAAGGTAAAATTTATCAATTGGTAACATGTGAAAATCAAAAGGGTCATAACTAGAGGGGGAGTGCAAATATTCATGCTCTCCATTAAACTTTCGAACCCCAAACGTATACAAATATATATATATATATATATGAACTAAAATCAAATTTAGCGGAAGGCATCAAGACCAAAACATTATCACCAAATGGGTTCACAATACATATTTGTTATTGTAAATTCAAAACGTTTAGTAATCAAATGATTCCATAACTGTAAACCTTACTCATAATGGTTTCAATAATACCATATAGCTTAGGACAATCCTATGTACCTTAGATGACTAAATTTGAAGGATAGAACCTGAATCTTTATTTGTTTCTTGGAAACCTTGACTTAAGAGCTTGATTCTTGATCTTTGGGGGAGGAGTTAGGGTTTTGTTCTTGATGGATTTGAGCAATTTTGGGCATATAATTCCCAAATAACATTTTAATTATTTGTTAACATGACTTGGGGTTATGGGGAAAAGTATAAAATTCTTTTTGAAATTAAAATTTTCAGCAAAATCCCTCTTTTGGTGCTCACCGCGATGCGCCACTATCGCGGTGGCTTACAGGTTCTGACGGAAATGATCATAACTCTTTGCTCGGATATTGAATTAAGACAAAACTAGTATCGTTGGAAAGCTGAATAAATTATATAAAATTTGGTGGGTCTTGAGCTAAAAAATTCCACGTATATCAAAAGTTATATATATTCAAAAGTGACCCTTGTAGAATCGAATACCAAACTTTGGACGATTCAAAGGCTCTTAGCTCAAATTTGTTGTAAGTGATTTCTTTGAACATTTTTCACCTTATAATCACTTAACACACTAAGATAAAGATCGTGACACATGAATTTAAATATGAATCATGGGATTAGATCCTACATATATAGAAATGACGGTCCTATTTCTAGCTCAAAAATACAGGGTGTTACATTATCTCTCCCTTGGGATCATTCATCCGCAAATGATGGGTAGAGACTTGTTGAAGCTCTAAAAGTGTAGAATAAGAACATAATCTCACATATAAATTTTTTATCAACAAGATATGCAAAGGCATCAAACGAGCTTCATGATAACCCCTAGTGAAACGCGTAAGCACAAAACATACGGTAGTAAGACTTTACATAGGGATGATCTTGCACATGAGTTATATAAATCATAATCATCATAACATAAGGCATGAGTTTATTTGGTGATAATAGGCCTGATTTACTGTCACGACATGAAATAGGGCCTGGCCGTGATAGACAACCCTAACCATGAAGGCTCGGACGTACAACTCTATCTAGTAGTCATGCACACCAGTCATTTAATATGTGAAGATGCAGAAATATATTCTGATACAGAAACATGGTCATATTTGAATTCAGTTTAACAATAAGGAATGAAATTTGAAATCAGCTAAACAACATCTAGAATAATCTGTAAAATCTTTACTACATGATCAGATCAAAGTTGCTTGAAAACTGGGACAAGACCCCCAGTAGGCCAAAACCATAATAAATAATAAATGATTGAAAACAACTAGGCCTTCTGAATTATAGAAGGCTCATCAAATGAACTCTACACATCTACCAGAAGAAATCTACTGCTTATCAGGACCCCTAGATTGATCCTCAGAACCTGAGAGGGTAGGGGGTCAACACAATTGTACTGGTACGCAGAGCAAATTCAAAATAATAATTTATATTCAACATATATGAGAGCAATTTAAAAATAGTTCATAAGTATATTATATGGTAAGAAATTACTTGGGTAATTTTCAAAGGCTCTATAAAATCATCTAAACTTTGTGACACTTTTTTTTTTACTTTTTCGCTAAGTGGTACACCCTACAATTTCACAGCTTTCATTGACTACCTTATCTCAATTACTGCCAAATAGGAGAACTAGTGAGGCAAGAGCACACAAGATCACATAGCAGGGTCCATAACCCCAATCAAGTCATTATGTGGTGGTTGGGCTCAAGATCACAAGCAGGGCTCCAAACCAAATGTCCCAATTCGGGATGATAAAATACTTGGTACACAAGATCACATAGCAGGGTACCAAGTTCCCGTGTCAGCAAATCATGATTTTTAGCAAAGAGTCATTTGACTCATGCTTCCTTCGGGTAACCACCTAACTCACATTCACCCTATTTTTAACTCTTTAAAATATGTATTCTCTTAAATCAAACTCTGAAAACTCTAACTCTATTACGGCATACGTTTATATGGTATTTTCATACCATTCACTTGCAAGTCACATCTCTGAGCCATTTGTAACATATTAACACCCCATATTTTTGTTCTAGCCCGAAATATGGGGTGTTACATTATCTCCCCCTTGGGATCATTCGTCCCCAAATGATGAGAAGGAATGTTGAAGTCTTTAAGGTATGGAATAACATGGACATGATATGTATTCTAAGAAAGGATATAACCGAGCTGAAACATTTAAACTTCAATCATGAAACTGAATTTTAAGCTTAGTTGACTTTACTTGCTTTAAGGAGCTGATTCATGTTGAGAGTTTAGGATTCCCTTGAAGTGTTCATGATCGAATCATACATATTGAATTGAGAAGTGATAACTTATACAAGTATGAATCATGGGACAACAGGACTTAGATCGTATCAAGGTATTACACTGTTTGAGCTAAAATACTTAGAAAAATTTGAGATTATGCGCCACTCTTATGAACTGAGTCATGACTAAGTAGTTGAATCTAAAACATTATGCTTTGACTAAACTAAATTCGCAACATAAATGGATGGAATAGATTATCTTTTGGGATGGTCATACGCTTG
Organism: Capsicum chinense; assembly: GCA_026120095.1. Taxonomy (NCBI): domain Eukaryota; kingdom Viridiplantae; phylum Streptophyta; class Magnoliopsida; order Solanales; family Solanaceae; genus Capsicum; species Capsicum chinense. The sequence continues at coordinate 92,808,474 of JAPEIP010000007.1, forward strand.
AGATTGTGGATAGTAGGACTGGGCGAAAAGGTGGAAAACCACCGTAACTTGTCTGCCTAACTGTTAAACTGAATTACACTGAAAACATACACATAACCAGAGTATCTCTTCAACACTCTTTCTAAAGAAGTTCTAGTAACATCAGGGAGCAAAGAATCTTGGGCATATGTTACACAAGACATTCATCTAAGGAATCACAACAATGACACCACTCTATAGCATGAAATATAAACATATAACTCATAAAATAAGATAGACTTACCAGGCCTTAGACAAAGCAACTTCTTATTTTCAAGCTTAGTACACTTCTCGAATACTCCCTTAACTATGCTATTCCCTTTAAATACCTTACTCATTTGATTTAATCTTCAATATCCTTTTAGAGATCACACCCTAAGCATAATGTGCCCTACCACTTTAATGACCAACTATGAATTCTTACAATGGATTCACTAGTGCATATTGCGTTCCTCCACTTAAATCCCAACATGTCATCCAAGCCCGTCTTTATAACCACATATGAACTTCAAGAAAAACACCCATAAAGACATACTTCACATATTATCTAAACCACTATCAATATAACTCCCTCGCGCTACCCCAAGAACACACACATAAATTTTAACTAACCATCACATGAATCAAAGACTTGGCCCCAAATCTTACTTCACACTTATGGCCTTATCTTTACAATGGTCTTCCATTGACAAGGAATATTTACTCATCACCACTATCATCACATAAGGAAGAGTCACTAAAAGGTTAGAACATAAGACTATGAGACTTGACACTTAACTGAGGCCTGAAGAACTATGAATCAACATCATGGATTCATAAAAGTGATCTAAGTTGAGGGTATACTAGGCTATAAGATGAATCTCGCCAATCGTTTTGCGTGCAACATGAGTTATGGAAACCGACACACTATAAAGCGTGAGTACATGAGTCATGAGCTGCATGACCTCAACTTGGAGTTCATAACTTATGGAATGTGATTCCGACTACTAAAATGAATTGGAACTCCTCATTTTGGAACTGGAAGAGTACATGATTCTTTATCATATGCATAAACATGAACTATGATCATGGATCTAAATGTAAGGCATGAGTTATGTATTAGGATAACTAAAAAATACTGAGATAAGAATGGGTTGAGCCTTACCCTCACTTCTAATGTTCTATATCATACTCGCATTACTACTGAAATATGAGATCCTTCCTTGGTCCCTTGTTCTATCATCTCACCCTTATCTTTAAGCCATAATCTTAAGTTTCAGAGATTCCTTACCAAACTCTAAACTTAACCACACTAACTACGCTCTGGGGTCTGGAGTACGACAATACACGCAATAGAACATAACCCAAATGAATACAATGGAATTGGGAAAACCCACTACTAATACTACCGTTTAAGATACACTCTATCTTTCTATAGCCCCCCAATAGTCATCATATAATACTTGAACACTTACTAACTTTAAATCTTCATGAGTATTCCCATAGTCGGGGTGCACACCCTCTAGCACTTCACTTTTATATCTATCAGTTCAACCTTCAAAAATTCAAACTTAGATTCTGACACTTAACATAGATATCACCAAGCCTTTGATGAATCATACTACTTCTAACATAGCCTACAAATATCACAACTCCAAACTTATATCTCTCTACTATGAGAATCAAGATCATATCAAAAGGCTTAGCATTATCAATCAAAACTCCTTAACTTGGCTATTTAAAACACCATATACCATCTAACTAGTCTTTCTCCACCTAGCAACTCAACGGTACCACTAGCTACACCCAACATATAATAGCCTTAGAGAAATACCGCAACCTCATATCACCTTGGCATACTTATACTTCATACATACAACATCATACTTCATTACGAATCAAATAAACTTAAGCTCTTGCATGCACTGTTCAATCCTATTAGATCGCTTCCATAAAACTAGTATCATTAACCAAGAAATAATCACATCCACCTTCATGACCATCAACTATTCACAATTAATGTTTAGTGCTAAACATGATTTACAACCCAACCTTACACACAATTATCACTTGGAAACTACAAAATAAAACATCAAGAAACAATAGTACACTAGAACTCTATATCCGCAATATTCAATCATGACCTTACGGTTTTCCTTATTATAATTCATTAACGCACACTATTTCAACACATCAAGCCTATAGTCTAGCATCAATCATCTACCACCAACGAAAAATGCAACATAATATACTAGCCCATAAAATTGGGATATTTTACCCAAATATCTCATTTTATTTAGATACAACCCACAACCAAAACACCTTCATGACATCATTGCTATGCCTCAAAATCTACTACATACCTTCTCACAAGTAATACTAGCTTACAACTACCAAAGAAAAGAAGGTCAAGAGGGTAGAGTCATATAATACACATGGTCAACCTTAATCTTATATTATAACCCCATACAATCTTATCTACTTATACGGCTTTCTCATATCACACTTACTTACCCAAGCATACATTTAGACTACCTTTAAGTTCCACAAATAATCGTGTGTCTATAATTATAACTTACTAGCTAATCTAGCCATTTTCATACTTCGAGCAAACAACAACTCACCTTAGCTAATAACTCCTTCACTACCTTCTACTAAACTAATACACAAGAATGTATCACTTTATTACCAACTAAACTAACACACAAGGATGTATCACTTTATTACCAACTCAATCTCATGCAAAAAGATTGAGCTATGATACATTCAATAAATTGCCCTTCCCACCTTCTTGCTATTACTCCTCTAAATGCCCAGTTCCAACCAACACAAGAATCAACAAGATGAACAACAAGTTGCTAGTGAATTGAAATAGGCCTTACACGACTTTACTAGACTTTGATTTTTTGTTTTGATTAAGAAACTGAGAGGAATGATAAGGCAACTATGCTAGTGAATTGAAAGAACCACACACGACTTCACCAGACTTTTAGTTTCAACAACACAATGATAACAAGATTACAAGAGATAGAAACTTGACACATAATAATCAATGATCTAAGAATACACATCTTACTATGTATAAATAAAAATCTTAGTCAAACACTTCCCCCACAGACTACCATACAATCCACACATGCTACTAACTACCACATTAGTTTATCACTAAAAAGGGGTAAATCATCCTCAAACATCAGTTGTTCAACTAAAATATTTATTTACATAAAATTCACCCTCATTCTGACTTCTAACTTTGTGAATTCATATTACCAACTTCTTGGTCCAACATCACTACCAATAGGTCATGAAACTAACACTTAACTTATACTACTACTTGGGTGGAAAGACAGTTCCAATATTCTGCTACACATCATCCCCTCCTTAAGCATAGTATTTGCAACATAAATTTTTGAAAATCATCGAATACACTTAATATCACAGGCTGAAAAGCATTATTTCATCAAGTTCAAGTTTTATACTAGAATCAATATACTCTGAAGCACTAACGAACTCTTCTCAAGTCCATGTACAATTTTAAAAATCTTATATGATTTAATCAAAAAGAACCATATCATTTAGAATCTAAACTTCTACACTTGAATCACCCCATAATGAGACATGTCTAAGAACATCAGAGTAAGAAAAGAATTGGGATGACTGTTACTTTCGTATGGGTGACACCATAGCACGAATTATTAATGAAAGAGAAACATTCTGAATCTATTACACAAGCTAGAACATAAAGAAAGAGGGATATTTCCAAAAGCTTTGTAGCCTCCTGCTTATAAGTATGGGGCACTAAACACCCATAAACAAGACTCTACCTGGCGTAATTTTGTAGATACCCTGGGACCATGAACTGTGCTCTGATACCAAGTTTATCATGACCCGAACTAGGGCCTGGCCATGACAGACATCCCAAACCATGAAAGCCCAGACGTCTTATTCTATCTGGTAGTCATGCACAATATTCATATAATAATTGAAGATGCGGAAATATAATCTGATACGGAAACATAGTCATACTCTAAATTCAGTTTAACAATAAGAAATGAAATCCAAAATCAGCTAAACAACATCTAGAATAATTTGCAAAATCTCTACTATATGATCAAATCAAAGTTATCTTAAAACTGAGACAAGGCCCCCAGTAGACCAAAACCATAATAAATGACTGAAAACAACTAGGCTCTCTGAATTATAAGAGGCTCAGCATATGAACTCTACACTTCTATTAGATAAAACAATTGCTTATTAGGACTCCTAGATTGAGCCTCAAAATCTGAAAGGGTAGGGGTCAATACAATTGTACTATTATGCAGAGCAAATCCAAAATAATAATTTATATTCAACATATATGAGAGTAATTTAAAAATAGTTCATAAGTATATTATATGCTAAGAAATTACCTGGGTAATTTTGAAAGACTGTAAAATTATCTAAACTCTGTGACACTTTTTTTCTACTTCTGCGCTAGGTGGTACACCCTACAATTTCACAGCTTTCACTGACTACCTTATCTCAATTGCGGCCAAGATAGAAGAACTAGTGAGTTAAGAGCACACAAGATCACATAGCAGGGTGCCATAACCCCAATCAAGTCATTATGGCATGGTTGGGCTCAAGATCATAAAGTAGGGCTACAAACAAAATGTTCCAATTTGGGATGATAAAATACAAGGTACACAAGATCACATAGCAGGGTACCAAGTTCTCGTGTCGACAAATCATAGTTTTCAGCATAGAGTCATTTGACTCATGCTTCCTTCAGGTAACCACCTAACTCACATTCACCATATTTTTAACTTTTTAAAGCATGTATTCTCTTAAATCAAACTTTGAAAACTCTAACTCTATTACGGCATACGTTTATATGGTATCGTCATACCATTGACCATCAAGTCACATCTCTAAGCCATTTATAACAAATTAGCATCTTTTCTTTCAAAACATATAGTTTGGGAGCACTATAACAATAAATCAATTCAAAGAATTCTTTCTTTTAAATTCATGTAAGCATATGCAAAAAACTTTCTCTTTATTAATATCTCAATAATACAAGGTGGTCATGTCAAGTTCCTCAATTACATGCAATTCTTTCTCTGTAAAACTAGCATATAAGTATAACAAGAGACTCCCTCCCATTATCTCCAAATCATATCAAATACTATGATATTGAAAAGACCACTTTCAAACCATTAAACATGTATTTCAAATCATTCCCAATAAGTTCATAAACTTGAATTCATCATAAGAGAGGGATTTCATAATTTATGCTCTCAAACAATCTTTAATCACGCCTAAAGTCCAAAACAACAATATCATTAAAACATTCATGATGCATAGTTAAAAATCATGAATTCCAAAACCCCTTTCTAAATTCATGCTTGATAATCTTTAAATTAGGTTCTAGTGTTTACAAGCCCATGTAGATTTTAGGATAAACCCCACGTACCTTAAATTATGACTCTTGAATGAACTTGTACCTTAGGGATGCTATTCGAACTATTGATGGGTGCTTCTTATAGACCTCGCAATGGGAATTTTGAATCTCGATGAATTATTGAAAACCCACGGTGAAATCTTAAGATATTTTGATCTTTTGGTTGAAACCCTAAGGGGTGTTCTTGATGAATTTTGATGAACATATCAATAATGAGTTGTTTTGGGAATATAATCCCATGTTAGGGTTGATAAGGGGGTGGAAATACCCAATTTTTGTTTAAAAATGTAAAAACAAAATCTGAAAATTTGGTGTGTGCGATAGAGTGTACATCACGCGCTAATCGCGCGATGCTACTATCTTAGTCACAAAAATGGCCATAAATTTTTGCTCGGGTATCAAATTTAGGCAAAATTGGTGTCTTTGGAAAGATAATTCAAAGATCTCTCATTTGATATATAGTAATCCCCTATACTTCATTATATACAAAGAGTTATGGCCGATTAAAGTTTACCCAAATTTTGACGCTCACGCAAACTCGAACGATAGGAAAGCTTTCAACTCGTCCTTGAGTTTGGGGACCTCTATGATATCAATTCATGCTAAAATAGGTTCCCACACTAAATAATTGATTAACATGCCAAATTTACATAGGATTTATGGCTTTTGGATCATCTATGCATAGAAACGTCGGTTTTCATTCTAGCCCAAAATGCGGGGTGTTACATTTACATTGGTACTAATCATTAAATAAGGTTTCACGGAAGATATGGATAGAAGAATTCTCCCCATTTTATGATACAACGAATAGACTAAAACATAAAGACCCTACTCGTCTATGCCCCAATATCAAACAACTTACTTCGTCCTTTCGATCTTATATTTCTAGCATCACACATCTAACCATAATAGTTTGAGTGCCACCATATGGTACTTCTAGTTTGAAGCCTAACTCGGAGGAAAAATGTGTTAGTTTAAGCTATGTGACCCCATATAAAAATATTACTTCACCTTATCACTACTATCAAACACCATCGGGTTTTAATTCAGGGAATACTAGACACATAGTACTTAGGTTGTGTTTTCATCAATCATAATATTAAAGCCTATCATTACAACACTCACTTCATGGATTTCCCCTGCCTAGACCAGCAAATTCAATCACTTTCACAAAGATTTTTGCCATATATGTCCTTCCTAACTATTTCTCATAATGAAAGTCCATTCCATTCTTTCCCCTATCACCAATAACCTTATCTAAAAAGATCAAATCAGAATTTTCACATTCAAGAACATCTACTCCCCCTTCCTAAGTCACTTCTACTCTTCTATAACAACTATCATACTATCATTTGGAGGGTCATTGAGGGACCTGAGCATACGCATTAGGAAAAGGAGTAACACTATTCCATTATAACATATACTTATTGCAATACTTAAGGTCGGATATGAGATGAAAATACAATACAGTAGACACAAAGTGCTCTATATATGAAGTGTCTGGATCATAAACAGAGAGTCATTCGAACGTAAACTTACACACCATGAGTTCCTATGAGTTCCTAGGACTGGGCACAATAAGAAATGTGTGAGCATATATCATGAGCAGTTTAACATGGAAGAGGAACTCAAGGGGTCAATGGATGAGACAAGGATTACCACTTAAAACTATTGCTTGTCATTTTTAGAGCTACGATAGTCATTAGTTTGTGTAAACTTTATCGCTTTAGTTAAAACCTACATAGTATTATTCAGTGACACATAGAAACATTTTTTCTTAGGTCCCAGCATGATGAGAGACATGGATTTTTTTGATGGATCATGAGCAACATAGCATAGGGCTTGAATACTTGAAAGATTGGGTTACTGAGACATCATTGTTTCTACTTTGGCAGTCAAATCATAACATTAGTTGCATAGATAACTTGGACCTCGAGCATAGGCACGACTTTAATATATAAGACATTGGTATAATATCCTCAATAAATAGAATAGGGGGAGCTTGCTTGAATAGGAATAGATTTTATCATGACTCCTTCCTGAAATTTGACACCTTAAGAAAATTCGGGAACTACCTTAATCACCAACTCCCCTTTAGATCAAAGTCACAATCCTAGACTTGAGGACATATTTTCTCATTAAATATACAAGCACAACACTCAACATAATGGGGTATCATCATACACATAACTGCTAAACTCCCTTGATAAACTATACATTGAAGACATTGCTTTTCGAAATGCTACTCTTAATAAATCCATACTCCTTATCACATAATAAATCATTCTTCACTACTTGATATGCCAATATTAGACCTCTACTCGCATACTTACAATCTTAACAAAATTTGTAAAACTATACCAAAGGAACTTGTTGCCTACCCAGATTTACTTAATTCAACTCTAAAGATCACCATACAATAACTCCCCAAACTTCTCCATACTAAAAAATTCAAATATATGAACTAGGTACATATGACACTTATACATAAATAAACCTTATATAATACATGCTACCTAGGGTGTTTCAACTTATTCTTATTTACTCATGCTCTTAACTAATTAATGATTCAACCATAATTCATCATTTTTCTTTTGTTATCACGTATGCTTATACATCATAATTGCCCACTCATTATTTCACAAGTTGTTAATCTTTGCTAATGTACACATCAAATCAAGCCTACTACTTACTCCTACAAAACATGCATCATAAATCTTAAGTTACTATTATTATCACCACAATCCATATCTACAGTTCAAGAATATAGTCTAGCAACACCAATCGTATGAATCATGCCATAAACTATACCAATGAGCAATATTTTCATTAACTGATGATATGCTTTGTCCATTTATGAATTAGAATGAGAGGATAAGACTGCATTGCGCTTTTGGTAATTAAATTTGTGACTGGAATGCCGATGATAAGGTCACCGTGATGCGGTGAAGTCCTCATCTCTTTTACTACCATGAAGTGACACTATCGCGGTGTGGTTCTGGAATTAAAATCTAAACATGACCCAATTTTTGTCTGAAAAATCCTAAACTTCCCCGAGACATGCTCCTTACACCCCTGAATATGAATAAACTCAAAAATCTATTTCCTGGGGTTGGGAATACCAATTTAAAATTTTTTGAAGTTAAGAGGCTTAAAATATGCCTAAGTCTCCTAACACTTAGAAAAATTTTTAGGTCCTAAACTTCTCATGCATGCAACTAAGAGTTAAGTCAGAATAGAAATATCAACCTAAGTATCTTATTTCACTTAAATATGGTCCATAAGTTTATCCTCTCCATGAAATTACTAATACACCTCAAAAATCTACTTCCTACCTTCTTTTGTGTAGTACGAGTTCATAACTACTAGAGAAAAGACAATCAAGGGATGTAAAGTCACATAATAAAGATAGTCGATCTTAATCTTATAATATAACCCGTTATGATCTTATCAACATATTCCACTTTCTCATATCATAGTTATTTACCCACGCATACATCAATACTACCTTCAAAATTTCATATACAATAATGAGTCTATACCTATACCTTATTGGCTAATCTAACTGTTTCTATTCACAGCCTATAAAGGATTTATATAACTATCATGACTATCCACTTTAGGTTCCTTTATTTTTTTGAATAGATAGTAATCATAGAAAAGCACTTTCTCCATAGACTACCATACAATCTACAAATATTGCCACCACATAAGTCAACCTCTATCAAATGGTAATCTATCCTTTAATCAATGATTATACCACTAAATTAGCTTCCTTATGCAAAAGTCACCGTTATTCAAACTTCTAAGATTGTGATGTCATATCACTAACTTCGGGACCATCTTACTATCAATAGGGTATGACACCTTAGCACACACTACCACTAAGGTGGAAATATTATTCCAACATTCAGACATATATCACTACCCTTAAGCATGAGATCTCCAACATGAATTTTGAAAGGGACTGAATACACTTCATACCTTAAGCTCAAATGCATGATCAATGTAGATAGGGGTATAATCTTAAATCAATGCACTTTAAAGAACTTATGGACTCCCCTTAAGTCATTGTTCAATTTCATAATCTTTTATGACTCAATTAGAAGAAACCACCTCATTTAGAGTCTAAGATTCTACACTTAAAATGACTCGACAATGAGACATAATTAATAAAGTTAGAGTAAAAAAGAAATCTGGATAACTTCCACATGGACAAGACAATGGCACAATCTAGAACATGAAGAAAAGTGAAACATTCCTAAACGTCTAGTAGCTTTCCACTCATAAGTATGGTGCGCTACATACCTATAAATAGGACTCCACCTGATGTAATTTTGTAGACACCCTAGGGCCATAGATCATGATTTGATAACAAGTTTGTCAAGACCCAAGCTTAGATCCTAGCCACAACGGACATCCCAAATAATGGAGGCTCGAGTGTCTCTTTCTATCTGGCAATCATGGATAATATTCATAAAATATAAAAAAATGCAGAAAATTATCATATAGCAATATGGTCAAAGTCATAATTCAACTATACAATTCAAAAGGAAATCCTTAATGTTCAAAACACATGACACTCATCTATGAAATCTCTAACAGTATATGACTCAACATATGTCTAACAACAAACTAAGACAAGGCCCCCAGTCAGACCATGAATTAAATAAAATAACAATGTTCTATAAACCCGACCTTCTGAAAAAGAGAAGGCTCACCAAATACAAATCTCAGACACACTAATCTACTGCTTAGCGGTACCCTAAGACTGAGCCTCAGGTCTTGAAATATAGGGGGTCAAATACAAATGTACTGGTATGTAAATTAATCCAAAATAGTATAGTTTTATAAAACATAAGTGAGAGTAAATCATAAAAACATATTACATAAAATATAGGAAAACACATGGGCATACTTTAAAGACTTTGAAACAATTCTTTCAAATGATGATTCACTCTTTATCTTACTTTTGAACTAGATGGTACACCCTACATGTCTAGTACCCATGGGATATAGGGTCTGTCATTAACTCATCATCCAAGCCCCCACATCCAAGTTTGCCTCAAGAATAGGGGTACTACATACTATTCTAGTATACCGGTGTCTCAGGGACATATATACATTGGCCTTAGCCAATCATATCATCCAAATCGGCAAAACTCAATTTCCAGTGATGAGCCCTTACACTCAAATGACTTCTTAGAATAACCATCTAACCATCTTTTTGAAAAGTGGTCTAATGTCTGAATACTTTTTGTAGTAAAGTCTAGTCTGAGTCTATTATGACATTTGTCTGATTTGGTATCATCATACCAAGACTTACAAGTCATATAAACCATACAATATCATGTTATAATATTTTTATTCAAAATGTGTTATTTGGACAACCTAAATTATTTAAATAGTATAAGAGAACTTGTAATTTAAAATACATGACGACTTATGCAAATATTCTCATTTTTTAATTCTTAAACAAGGGGTAGTCACGTACTTTGTAGTAAATCATGCAATTTTTTCAATGAAAATCTTCCTATTTATCACCAAGTAAAACACCCTCTCTTCAATTAATAATCAATCTCAAATCATTTAATAATAGACAAGAAATATTTATATCATGCTTCAAAAGGTGAAATTTATCAATTCGTAACATGTGAAAATCATAAGGTTCATAACTAGAGAGGGAATACAAATATTCATGCACTCAATTCAACTTTCAAACCCCAAATACATACATACATATATATATATATATATGAACAAAAATCAAATTTAGGGATGGCCTTAAGACCAAAACATTATCATTAAAAGGGTTCACAATGCATACTGTTATTGTAAATTCAAAACCCTTCATAATTAAATGATTCCATTACTTTAAACCTTACTCACAATGTTTTCAATAAGCCCAAGTAGTTTAGGAAAATCCCACATACCTTAGATGACTAAATTCAAAGGATAGAACCTGAATCTTGAATTGTTTCTTAGAAACCTTAACTTAAGAGCTTGATTCTTGATCTTTGGGTGATGACTTAGTGTTTTGTTATTGATGGATTTGGGTAATTTCGGGCATATAATGCTCTAATAACATTTTAATCGGCTGTTAGCATGACTTGGGGTTATTGGGAAAAGTCTAATCATCCCTTCAGACTTAAATTTTTCAGCATAATCCCACTTTTTGAGCTCACCGCGATGCATCACTATCGGGGTGGCTTACTAGTTTTAACAAAAATGATGATAACTTTTCACTCGGGTATCAAATTAAGGAGAAATTGGTATCGTTGGAAAGCTGACTTAATTATCTACAATTTTGTGGGTTTTGAGCTGAAAAATTCCACATATATCAAAAGTTATACATGTTAAAAATTGACCCTTATATAATCGAATACTAAACTTTTGATGATTCAAAGGCTCCTGGCTCAACTTTGCTCCAAGTGATTTCTATGAACAATTTTCAACTCATAATCACTTAACACACTAGGATAAATATCAAGACACATGAATTTAAAAATAAATCATGGGATTAGAGTTTACACACGTAGAAATGATGGTTCAATTTCTTGATAAAAAATGTAGGGTGTTACATGAACCCATATGGACTGTGGGTGCCTGTTTAAGATGGTTAAGCTACATAGTGTAGGATAAAGTTTTATTTCGTGCCAAGCCTCATTCTATTTCCTAGAATGACATTTTTATATATTTATATATATGATAATGTGTATTGGCTTGATTGATTTGTAAAATGTGGCTCATGACATTATTTTATCCCCTACCCCTGAATTATATACTAGTGCTCAACCCACTAACTATTTCCAAAAATTGTATCCCCACCTAATGTAGGTATCTAAGATACTTCTAATTTTCCTACGTAGTATTTGATGGATCAACTCAGTTTGTCATTCATTGGTGGAGGAGTGGTGAGCTTTTGTTCTTTGGAAGACTTTGTTATTTCATCAGTTTCCTTTCATAGAGTAGAATTGAAGAGTTCATATAAACATTACCATTGTAATTATCATTGTTAGAGTCAGAGGCATGTCTTGATACTTTATTGATTTCAATTTTTTTAGAAGGCTTTATGGATTACTGTGCACTTGGGTGATATTGATTGATTATTTTTGATCAGTTATCGATTAACGGTTATAGACATATCTTAAGTTATTTAATGTTATGTTATCATGTTATATGTTTGAAATTTATCTAACATTGGGGGTATGGTGTTCTGTTTGGCTAGGTGTAGGGGGTGGTCTCCGATCTCTATTGGACTTGAGATACCCATCACGGACAGGCCTTGGTTTGGGTAGTGACAATTGGGCTCATATTGGTAAAGGTAACGCTCTCTAGCGAGAACTATAAACCTATAGTGGCACGTATTTTCTAGGGTATAGGGTGTGCTAAACCCATATTCCTCTCTTAATGCTAAATAATACTCCCAAATATATATATTGTATGCTCATACTGATGAAATTCACATTAAAATAAGCAATTGCATTTAAAAATCTAAAGATCAATCATGTTTCTATTAATAAATCATATCAATCATGTGTCTATTAATAAATCATTCTTATGAACATTTGTGTGAATTTCATATCCTGTCTGAGATCATAAGATCAAAATTGAAATCTGAATTATGTTGTAGTAATCTGAAATAGTAAATTTGAACTTCTTGTAAACTGGGACAATCATTGTAAAGTCTTATGCTCTTCTTTGTAAACTGGTTGAATCATGCTGAAAGTCATGTATATCTATCAACTCATCGAAATTCATGTCAAAATACTAAAATTCATCTCATAAGAACAATCATGTAAGTAAAAACATGACTAATGGTAAATTCTTGTACTAACTAAACTTTAAATCACATGAAAGTGTCATGATTTTGAAAATATAGAAATTGGGTACAACAACAACAAACCCAGTGTATTCCCATAAAGTGGTGTCTAGGGAGGATAAAATATATGCAGTGCATGCTGCTACCTCTAAAGAAGTAGAGGAATTATTTTCAACAGACCCCCAGCTCAAGACAAAGGATACTAATCACAGTCATAGTAAAACATAAAACAAGATGGATGGAATAACATAAATAAGACACCCACAGAGTAATACCATACACTCACAAACCAAATACACTGACCACACCCAAACTCTACTAATTAGCAGTTCAACCTATGGACACAGCCCTAGGATTAATAACCTGGCTACACAAAAGTTCTCTTAACTACTTTCTTTGACTCACCCATACAGACTAGCCTTCTAAGCTAATCTGAGTCCTCCATACATTCCTATCTAGGGTCACGTACACAATAAGTTATAAATGCTTCATGACATGTCTAATCGCCTCCATCCATTATTTCTTCAACATACATCTACCCATATTAAAACCATCCAAAACTAGCCTCTCATGCCTTCGAACAGGGGCATTTGTGCCCCTCCTCATCACATGCCTAAACTATATTAGCCTCACTTCCCATATATTGTCCTTCACTGAAGCCACTCCCACCCTCTCTCAGATAGTATCACTCCTAACTTTAACTCCCTTTCTAGGTCCACACATCAAATGTAACATCCTTATTTATGTTACCTTCAAGTTTTAAATGTGGTAATTCTTCACTGGATAACACTCTGCTCTTACAACATAGCCGGATGGACTGCTATTCTGTAAAATTTTCCTTTAAGCTTGGGGGACCTTTTTATCATACAAAACTTCCAAGGCAAGCCTCCATTTAATCCAACCTACCCCAATATTATAATAACCCGAGACTACCCCTAGTCATTAGATGGTGCTTATGATCCCAAAGGACCACAAGCTAACCTTATACTGATATCTGTACCCGAGCAATACAGAATATTATATAATAAATGCAGAAAAACTGGTGGAAAACTTGCATAAGGTTTAAAACATCTAAAATACTCAAAACTGAAAACTGAATACTGATACATCTATCTAAAAATCCTATAGACTATCCGAACTATAGCGTTGATGGGATATGTCCCCAACTAACTCTGTCTACCTAAAATAAACTAAATCTGATGAGATAATAAAATAAGGATCATCCTTAAATGAAGAGGAATCACTGCTACATCTACTACTGCTTACTTGGACTGAGCTGTTAATGGCACTCTGGATCTCATATCTCTTAACCTATGGTGTAAAGTAAAACACCATAGCACAAATGTGTCAGTACATGGAAATGTACTGTGTATGCAAGGTGAGGTAAGGCTAAATGCAAGGGATTATGGATAAACAATTACTTAACTAAATAATCATGAGAGTACTAAATGAGGACATATGCATGAATGAACAAACCATAACTAAATCATTGTGACTCTGATTATTGAAACTCAAATACTGCTTTACTGACATCTGAACTCACTACTAATACTGAGATACTAAATAACTAAATCTTTTGATATTGATAACTGAGTACTGAAGTTGAGATCAGTCCTATCTAGCGAGTGGTCTCAAAAACTGATGATACTAAAGATGATTAACTGAATCTACTCATATCAATAACTGAGTTTCTAGCTTTCTACAATTGACTGACTAAATTTGAGATCAAGCCTCTCTAATGGATGATCCCTGAATCTACTATCAATGATAAGAAATAATTATGTTTGAGATCAGACCTATCTAGCGGAAGATCTCTAAATCTGATAATGAGAATACTCAACTGAATCTGAGATTAAGATCAGGCCTATCTAACTGGTGATATTTGGATCTATTAGTACTGATACTGATTAACTTTATGAGAGACCAAGCATATCTAGCAGGTGGTCTATAAATCTATACGACTATATGAGTTTCGTACTGAGATAAGTGACTGTATCTGACAGTCCTAATTTCTAAGTTCTACTCTGAAGACTGATAGTGAAACTGCAATTGTGGGAGTTCTCACTTAACCGACATGCCCCAACTCTGAACTAGTGGGGTCTAACCTATAACCCAGTTGGAAGGGGGTCAATACAGTGCCACGGGTAAAGACCTTTACTCTGGTCAAGCCTCTCTAACGGGTGACCCTCAACAGAAAGTCAAGTCTAAGGCAGTATAATAGTCAAGCCTTATTCAAACGGGTGACTCCTGGTCCTGCGATGGCTATGCAATTTTGGAGTTCAGGGATTGCTGCAAACAACTCTGCCACTCTAATAGGAAAGTCGTCATCCATGCACTCGCTCAGTTCTAGCTCCTACGCCCAACTGAAGGACTCTAAACTGATTCTTCACTGAACATAGACTGAGCTAAATCTATTACTGATCACATTTCTCCACTGATCTGACCGAGTTAAGCTGAATTCACTTTATTCCATTATCTGATGGAATACTACTGAATCTTGTTATCTTACTGAATCATACTAAGTCTTGAATAGATTACTTGAATACTACTGAGTTCTAAATTGAACACTTTAATACTACTAGATTTGAGCTGAGCGCTGAAATGAGGCTAGAATGCTAACGATACTGAGATTACTGAGATTACTAAGGTTTCTTAATTTCTATAACTATTTGAGAGTTCTGAGCTCTGTAACTCACTAAGTTCTAAGAATCGTGGCTTGACTGAGATTATCGTGAAAACTAACACTGGCTCTAGACTGTAGCTAAATTGTCGGGTATAAATACCCCCAGGATTCGATAATATAAAAGTAAAATAAAACCATTCTTGAATAATCATGACCATTGATATTCATTCGCCATCACAATCACTAAAGCATCTCTTTAAGCATTTAGAAATCATAAACATGTGATAACATAGGGAAACATGCTATTGGCTCATACTCCATTTAACAAGGTTTTTCATCAAACACTTAACATATATTAAAGATCATATAATTGGGGAATTTCATGCTATCATATCACTATTCATTTATTAAGTCTTCTCAGCAAACACTTGGCATACATGAGCTTATACAGAACATGCTATAATGGCTCTAATTCCTTCACATAAGTATTTTATCAAACATGAGGGGAGCATGCTTTGCGTATTCAATAATTTCTACACTTAATTGACATGAACACATCACTTGACAAGCAACTTGAAGAGGGTTTATCATGAATATCACATACTAGGGTCAAAGCTTGAAAACGTTGTAAAAAACATGGATTAAAACTCAATAATAGCATGAACTCCAATTACAATTCACAGGAATCATGAAAAATCATAAACATAAGATCTTTAAGTTTAGAAAAGGATTCTTGAACTTCTTGGGTGGAAAGGACCCAAGAATCAACATCGGCATACCTTAGGAAAATCTTTCTTGAAGGCTCTTTAAGAGATTCTTGATTTTTTTTCTTCTTGAAGAAAGAAGGGTTTTGATCTTGTAGGAAACACTAGCTTTGATGTTGAAGATCAAGAATGAATCCCTCAGATTCGTTCAAGATATATATATATATAAGGGTTAAAAAGGGTGGGAAAAGACTGAAAAGACCTTTTTAAAAATGTCTTAAAAATACTGAATGGGATTTGTGATGATCGAAGTGACGGTCCATCGCTAGTCTGATGGCCCATCGGATCGTCCATCGCATGTTGGTCAGAAAAAGGCCACACTGACTCAGTTGCGATGATCCATCTCTAGCTTGACGGTCCGTCGTCTTGTCTGTCAAACTTGGGCCAGAAGAGAGTCACTACCTTGCTTGCGACGGTTTGGGCGATGGTCCGTCGCAAGCTCGACGGTCCGTCAACCTATCCGTCACACCTGGGTGGTTTTGACAACTCTTAGTAAAACGGCCATAACTTCCTCATCCGATGTTGGATTTTGATAAAATTGGTATCACCAGAAAGCTTATTCAATTATCTACGTGATAAAAAGTATTGTAGGGAAATTATACATAGTTTAAAATATTTCTCACTTGGGAAGTCAGCCCTTACTCTTCTTAAAGTTGAAATTTGACTTAAAGAAAATCTGGGGTATTACAAATATAGTGCGAGATATCCTCATCAATCTCTCTATTCCTCTATATCATAGACCCAAGATAGTTAAAACTATCCCTCATACAAATAACCTGGGAATCTAACCTCACTACCATCTCGTCCTCCTTCCTCAAGTCATTAAACTTGCATTCCATATACTCCGTCTTGGTCCAACTCAACTTGAAACCTTTAGTTGCAAGGTTTTGTCTCAAAACCTCAAATTTATCATTCATACCCTCCACCACGTCTCATCAATTAGAACTACGTTATTTGCAAATAGTATATACCCAGGAACCTCTCCTACAATACTATGCGTCAACACATCCATCACAAATTAAAACATGGAAATTGGGTATGAAACATAATTAAAATCCCATAAATTCTATTGTAAAATTAAAGATTTTTGGCACAAGGATGAAAGGTTATCCTTGTCCAAACTCAACATATTTTATTTTAGGGAATATCTTGAAGTAAACTTAAATTTGAGTGTTGGGATTTGAACTTTTGGATAAAACTGTAACTTCTTTCTCTTGAGAAAGGAGAGGAGAGTAAGCATTGAAAACTAACTAAAAATGTGTAAATAACATTTATTGGATAATTTAAGTCATGGAAAAGGAGTTTGATGCACCAAAAAGACCAAATTACCCTTAAGAAAACTTTAAAAAAGTTGCAAGAATTTTTAGTTGACAACTAAATTGACAACCCATCAGTTTGGTGACAACTTGTCACCGTAGTCGTCAATATCAACCTAGATTTTGCCATTTACTATTTAAGGTTAATGACTTGAGCTGGCAGCTCATCATCTTGTTGATGGCTTATCAACTTAGTCGTCACCTAGTTGACTGTTCTTCAACTTAGTCATCACCTTCTGGCAGACAAACACTCCCAAGTAAAATGAGCATAACATTCTACTCTAATATAGCAATAAGGTAAAATTTGATGCATTGGAAAGAACACTCGAAGATATTTATTTGATATATAGTAGGCCACCTAACTTGTTGTATTCTAAGAGTCATACTCATTTAATGTTGACCTTTGTAGAATCCAATATTAAAACACAATATACAAATATTCTCAACTCTACTTTGCTCAAAGTGCTCCCTATGATCATAATCACATTGAAAACATTTCATACTCACGATGAATGGTCATTAGACTTATTTATGGCTTGAAATAAATACTTTGGGGCCTTTAAGCATATGATGGATAGTTGGAAACTTACCTAGGAGCTTGTGGGGTATTACAACACCTACCTCTTGAGATTATTTGTCCTCGAATGAAGATTAGGATTCATATTATAAGACGTAGTTACTATCTTGAAATTGAATTTCTAAAATTATCATGCCCCCTAAGGGGAATCAGCTCTTGATAGGGTATTGACTCAGCTCATACATATGGAACATGAATGCATACTTAGGAATCATATGGAGTAAGGAAAATATGACATGTTTGCTATGGAAAAATATATTTAAGTTGAAACAATAAAACTTCTATCATGAAACTGATTTATGAACAAACATAATTGACTATAAGGAGCTGATTCATGCTGAGAGTTTATAATTCAGTTGAAACATTCATGATACGATCATACATATATATTTATGACATGATCACTAATGCGATAAAATCCCGAGGTGTTACTAAGAATGGAATATGAATTGCCTCAAACTTTCCTTATCATAACTTCTAACAATAATTAAGGGGAAGAATTTTGGGCAAAATCTGAGGATGAAATTCGAATAGGGAATCGCAACATGGATACAACTCTATAACATAGGATACAGGCATACAGAACAGAAACTAGAATAGGATTACTATGTCTTAGGCAATGCAACTACTAACGTTCAAGCTTAGCCATACTTCTCAAATACTCTCTGAACTATACATATCCTCTTAAGTACATTGCTTCATTTGATGAAACTTATAATCTTCACATGGGTATTGATAACTCCTCCTACAAAAGTCTGAGCTGAACTATATACTCTCACCGTGTTCAAGCCTAACTCAAAATCAGAAGGTACTTTACATAACACTATAATACTAGCCTAAACCATAGGATTCAATATCCTATGTCCTTTTAGAGCTTTCATCTCAAGAATAATACTCCTTATCGCTTCAATAACTAAATTTGACCTATTACGATAAATTCACTAGCGCATAATACATTCATCCACTTATATACCAACGTGATATTCAAGACTATCATTATAACCACATATGAACTTCTAGGCAACCAACCCAACTAGGAATTTTTCCCATATTAGCTAATACCTATACCAATAACAACTTTCATGCATTATCCCCAATAAGACACAACTAGAATTCTCAAGTAACTATGACATATACCAAAGCTTTTCCTCAATCTTTCTTCATACTTATAGCCTTAGATAAAGCAAGCATACAATAATCTTAATTAATAAGGGTCATCTAATCTCCCTAATATAATCCATTAATCTTCCATTTTCATCACTTCTACCTTAATATAAGTAGGGGTCACTAAAGGTCTAGAATATGAGGACCTAAAGCATGAAAGAATACTATACCTATCTTTGTCACTTGATTGAGGCTTGAGGAATAGAGTATCAAAGGTACAACTTCATTAAGGAGATCTAAGCTGAGAACATAAATGACATAATATGAATTTCATTGGTCATTAAGAGTGTACCATGAGTCTTGAGAACTGAGCATACTTAGGAACATGAGTTCATACTTATCATAAATTACTTAATTTTTGACTAGGATTCATAGATTCATGAGGAATGACTCAAATCGTAGAGTGAAGCTATTACTTCTTTAGTAGGATTCCATAATAACTGAAATCTAAGAAAAGGAATACTCTAGAGCAAGAATAGATCACTATCTTATAACAACTATTATTGACATGCATCACAATCTAATTCTCAAACCTCGATTTGGTTCTTCACCCTATTCTAAGTCGTCCTATTCCATATCCTTAATATCGAGCCATAATTTCTTCCCTCTAATATTCTATGCATAAATTCTCACTCACCCAAATAAAATCTAGACAATAATAACTTTATCCTTGGAAAGTCCTTTCATATATACCACACTTAACTTTCTCTAGTTTCAACAATCATCATCATATGTTTACACTCTTCTCAACAAACATACCTGCCTCAGTAAGCACATAATTTTCTTTTTTTTATTCACAACCTACTAATATCACATCTTTAAACATAGGTTTTTCCCTAAACCAAATCATATCAAAAGGCTCGGCATCATCTATGCACACATGACAGTTTATAAATATAGAAAATAATGAAGTCTCATATCACTTTGGGTCCACCACTACATCATACCTACACCATCATACTTAATTTTGAAATAAATGAACTTAAATTATTGCATACATCATTCCAAGCCTATTAGCTCACTTTTAATATAACTAACATCACTATACCAACCAATCATTATCTCTAACTTGATGATCTTCACTATTCAAGCTAAAATTCAAAAACTAGACATGATTAACTACAACCTTACACACCTTTCTTTTTGGCAAAACATCAAGAAACACAAGTCCACTATAACCTCACAATATTTGATCATAATCTTAAGTTCTATCTTACTATAATCCATTAGAATATCCTAATTTCACACATCACTACTACTTATCCATCCATATATCTAAATTATACTCTTAACCATTCAAGTATCAACTAATTTCTCTTTCAAAACCACAAGAAAAACCAACATTAACAATCCTTAACAACATAATGTTTTCGTTAATCACCTATACTTTTATAACACAATGGAATACCATCAAGAACTCCTTTCCTACTTTAAGAATACCATATTTTACTAGAACTAATAATACTTTATCAACCTTTCACCATGAAAACTACACCACATTCACTACCCCTTGGTTAACACACAAGGATATATCGTCTCAATCCTCCTTAACAAAAAATGTAGATCTATCAATTTATCGATTACCAAATGCTAACCCTACCTTTTCTTGTTACTATACTTCTAAATCCATACTTCCACTTCTAAGTATGTTCTACTACTTAGAGATCATAACAACCTAAGTTACACTATCACTTAAGAAAAACTATATTCAATACTCTAGGTATATGCTCTCTCCTTTTATGAGCGCTATTTGTAAGGAAATTTCAAAGAGAATTTTGATTACATGGAATACTCTGCCTTAACCACACAAGTAATAAGGATGAGGATATAAGCTTTTGAAATAAAGGACTTTAAACACACTAGTGGGATTCTATTAAGTCCTTTGTAGGATTTCTAAAGTTAAGTTAGTAAATATGAGAGCATCATCTCGGGAGGAATTAAAATTTACTGCTCATGTTATCTTAATAATAAGTCATAGATGGAGAATTATGGAGTAATACATAAATAGACAGAGGTTTCTAAAAGAACTATCTTACTGCACAATATAGAGTATGCAAAATAAATTTTTTTCTTAAATGCCCAATAGACTCTTGAAGAAAAGTACAGACGTCTTCGTATTGTTATACAAGATTCTACTAGACACGGCTTCATAGACTCCCTAGGACACTTAAACTCTAAGCTATGATACCAAGGTTGTAAACCCTAGAGATCACCTATAAACATCAAATGGTACTTAGAACCACATGTGATCCTAAGCTAACCCATGATATTGTCATAACTCATAAGAAACTAAATAAAATACATACAATTAAAAATATTAAGTAGAAGAGATATCTTTAGCTGAAAAAGTTCAATACCAAACTGGTTAAAACATTTACAACACTAGCCATATAGAGGAAATTAAAACTGAATACATACACTCTAACTAACTGTCTATGAAGCCTCTACTAATACTAACTACTGGTAGCTGGGAGATGACCTCAACCATTCGTAATCAACACAATTGAATAAAAAATATAATACTAGAGCTATAGTTGACTCAAGTCCTCGAATCTAGAGAAGTCATTACTTGTTCATTAGAAGCTGCGAACTATTTGATCGTGATGTGTGGGCTAAAACTGGTACATACATCACGAAATAATGAAGCCACATAGACTTATATGTGGTTAGTACTTCTGAAATATAATGAGTAAGTAAGGGTAAATATAATAAGTAAGTCAGAATCAATGCATAATCTTAAAACATGTAAGCTAGGTGCAAGTAGATTCACCAAGAGACTAAAATAAACCAAAAATAGAAACACCATAAAACATGAATACCAAACATAAGCTGATCAGGTGGGTGAGTTGCTACACTTAGGTTCCAAAAATTATATTTTGGGAGATTCTCGTAAATGATATAAACCATGTGAGCTAGCATGGAGTCCAACGTCTTACCTATATTGAGGAACGTTGTTCTACCCTTGCCATCTGAATTAAACCTGAACAAAATTAGAGTGATCACTAAACGAAGACCATATTTGGCAAGGGATATGATCTCTAGCCAATCCCTTAAACATATAGTGGCATATAGATTTTGGGAAATAGGATGTAATGAACCCACATTCTTCTCTTGATGCTAAATACTACTCCAAAAATATATAATATATGCTCGTACTAATAAAATTCACCTTAAAATAAAATTTTGGGCTTATTAATCTGAAAACCAATAATGCTTCTGTTAATAAATCATACTTATATCTGTGTGAATTTCATATCATGTCTAAGATCATAAGATCAAAACTGAAATCTGAATCATGCTACAATAATTTTAAATAGTAAATATAAACTTCTTGTAAACTAGGAGAATCATTATCAATTCATATGTTTTTATTTGTAAACTGACTGAATCATTCTGAATGTCATGTATATGTTTCAGCTCATGAAAATTTATGTCAAAATACTAAAATTAATCTCATAAGAATAATCTTGTATGTAAGAATATGAATAAAGGTAAATTCTTGTACAAACTAAACTTTAAATCACATGATAGTGTCATGATTCAAAGGTTTTGGGCACAACGATAAAAGGTTAACCTTGTTCAAACCCCACATACCTGAATTTAGTAAATATCTTAATGGAAACTTGAATTGGAGCCTTGGGATTTGAACTTTTGGATGAAACCCTAATTTCTCTTTACTTAAGAGTGGTGAGGAGAATGTGTTGAAAACTGATTAAGAATAGGCAAATAATGCTTATTGGATAATTTAAGTCACGAAAGAGGAGTTTTTTGCGGGAAAAAGACCAAATTTCCCCTAAGGAAACTTTAAAATATTGTAGAATTTTCAGTTGACAACTAGGTTGATGACCCGTCAATTTGGTGACAACTCATGACCCTAGTCATCAATATCAAGTTCGATTTTGCCATTTACTGGTTAAGGATAACGACTTGAGTTGATGGATCATCACCTCATTGATAGATCATCAACTTAGTCGTCACCTAGTTAACATCTCATCAACTTAGTCATCACTTTCTGGAAAACAAATACTCTTAAGTAAAATGAGCATAACTTTCTACTCCAACATCGGATTAAGGTAAAATTGAATGCATTGGAAAGAAGACTCAAACATATTTCATTTTATAGATAGAAGGCCACCTAACACATTATATTCTAGGTGTTAAACTATTTTAAAGTTGACCGTTGTAGAATCCAATATTAAAACTCAATCAATACAAATGTTCTCAACTCCACTTTGCTCAAAGTAGCTCCTAAGACCATAATCGCATTGAAAACACTTCACATTCATCGTGTTTGGTCATTACACTTATTTATAGTTTGACATAAAGGATTTGGGGACTTTAAACATATGGAAAATAGTTGAAAACATATCTAGGAGCTTGTGGGGTATTGCAAGCTACACCAGTTTCCTTGATGGTCTAAAAAAGTTAAGCCTTTAGAACTACAATTTTTGAGTCCTTTTCAATAATTATGTAGTCATTCTCTCAAATTACAAAGTGCTCTTCTCCTAATTAGTAATTAAACATGATAGATTAGTGGTTGGATCTTCACCTTCTTTGTTTTTAACACACTCATATTTCTTCAAAGGGGTAAGAGAAAATTTATGTTTCTTGGTAGAGTAAGTCCATAAATAAGGATTTAATAAAAAATAGTCAAACACTTTTGGGATAAAAAATACATACCCCAACCCATGATTTTGATCCTTCATATCACATGTCTTAATAATATGGACAATCATTATCTTTGTTAGATTGATTGAGGCACGCAAGTTAAGAGCCTCCTTAAGGAAATGTCGGTAACTAAGGCAACAAATCTACCTTTAATTATGGAGAGTAGGACATTGTTTACCAACTTAAAAATAGATGGTAATCAGACTTTATTTATTTTTTCTACATCTTTTCACCACAAATAATACCTTTTTGATCTATAAATTTTGACAAGAAACACTATAGATGCAATCTTCTTCACAACTATATCAATCCCAACCATAAGCATTTTTAATAGCTCTCCTAGAATTGATTTGGTGATAAAAAATTTTACAACATTCACAGTTGCAACAAAACTATCGTCTTTTCTAAAGATGAAAAGATCAACATACAAGTCTTGAACTTCTTTCTCATAAAAATCACCAGGTGATTTGAATAGGTTCTTAATATATTGTCATATAAAAAAGATAAGCATTCATAACCGATTGATTTTGAAGTTTCTCAATTTTTTCTTTAAACTAGGGATCCACACGACGGCGTTGAACTCCTTCTTCTTCTTAGATTTTAATGTAGTACCTTTCTTAGAGAATTGAGTCCTTTTTAGGAGTCCTCTTAGAGTGAGTCTTTTTTGAGAACCTCTCTGATAGCTTCCCTTTCATAGATCCTTTCTTTTGAACAACTTTGCTCTTTTTTTTTACAAGATTCACTAAATCTTTTTCATTCTATGAGTAACCTTCTTCATCCGCTTATACTACTTTAGCAATAGAGATTTCCTTTTCAACAACACTCTTCTTCATCATTCTCATTTTGGTAGTAGATTTATGGTTTTGCATCATAGAACTTTCCATGACTTTATGAATTATGGACCTAGTAAGGTGAGTAAGTCCCTTCTTAGGGTCTCTATCACTAAGAATAAAGGATGGTGCAGATTTTATCTAAAACATAGAAACAAGAGATATTTCTTGTGCATCCTTATCTTCATCAAAGATATTAAGTAAAGTAGGAAAAGGAACAATCCATCTGATCTCAAATAGAGTGGACTCAAGGCTAGGGAGACTATTTGAAATGACCTGAAACCAGGCCTTGTCATATGGGCTTCTTGAGCCCAACAAGGACCAAAGATTGCCCTGTTAACCTAACCTATCCATCACATCATTCCAAAAGTATTGGCTGAACTCCAACCATATAATCTAGATAGCAGAAGCAAGATTAACAATCATCACTTAATAAGTGTCTACTCATCCATTAATATGAACATACTAAACCAATATACCTAAGTCCACAGTCAACCCCAAAACCTCTTTACAAATCAAATGTCAATAATATGTCAGGACATGCCTCAAACCATAGCCAAAAACCAAATCAATAAGCAAGTCTATTACATAAGATAGAAAAACCATGAAATGTATGCCTTTTAAAGAATAGGATCTTACCACTTCAAAGTCAACACACGAACCAGTCAAATACCTCATAACTGCGCAGGAGGAGAAGAAGAAGATCCATCCCCTGTGTCACATGGGGACATAACATTGAGAGATGATTAGTGATTGGAATGGTAGCATGCAACTCAAGAATAAGGATAAAATAGTGTCATTATTGAAAACCAAGTCAAACTATCATAAGCAACCACATTTATATACATAGGAATATATGTAGACATGTATAGATCTATAAAGTGATGAAAAGGAAACAAGGCTTAGCATGCATTTTGAACCACCCAATAATGATACTTGAGGTGGAGGACTCTAACCTCCCATTGGTGTAGGTTAGGAATTTTAGACTTCCCAATTACATTAAGCAAGAGGACTCTAATCTCATGCTGTCTTACTAAGAAAGTGGACTATAAACACAAGTTGTCTTACCAAGCAAGTGGAATCTGACCACAAGCCATTTAATTAGACAAGTGGACTCTAATCACAAGCTATCTTTGAAAGCAAGTGAACTTTAACGACAGTCCATCGCATCCATTACTAGTCAACATTGGGACTATAACACTTTTCCATGTATTTACATCCACTTAGTTCCGCATTTAAGGACTCTAACCCACTTAGACAATCCAAGCATCAAGGCTACAATTCAACACCATGCATGACCACAAGGTATTTATGAACCATTTTTCAATGAATCACCCTAATAGGCCAATGCCTTAGTTTGAATCACCATTCAATTCAAATTGTGGTCATCAAGACCATTACTAAACCACTCATTCATCATTAGCATTCTTACTCCAACCATTAGTTCAAACACAATTACATTTCATGTTTTGGGACTCAAACCACTTTTTAACCAATCAAACCACAAGGTTACTAATTAAATCATTACATGGCAAACTAGGCCTTTAGAAAGGCATTTACCAATCATTCTTACTCATTAAGACATTGTCTTAGTTCAAAACACTATTAATATGTAACTAGTTATTTCTCTTAGATATTTTCACAAACACCTTGAGGGCTTACCTTTACCAAGACTAAAACCTAAGTAAAAACCATTAATATTTGGGTTACTTATGACCAATATATTAAAACATAATAAACAAGCACCCACATATTCAAACCATCACCAAAAAGAAGTGTAAACACATGAGTAAATAATACTCAATACAAAATAATACTTATCACTATGCATCAAAACCCTAAACATTTGTTTCTAAAACCACCATTCAAAAATCAAAATCAATGTTTAAAATATATTATGTTTGAGAAATTACAATGAGGGAAGAGTCACATGCCTTATACATGCTGATTCACGAAAAGAACTTGACCCTTTTAACGTCTAGATAAGTACTTCTTAAAACCCTAGCCTCCAATCTTTTTGAAAAAGTTTGGAGAGGATTTTGGAAAGTTTTGATCATGTCCAAGTGAAGAATAATGGGCCAAACAATGTTAAAAGCTATGGGTCATAAGGGTTTAGGGGTGGGAAATATCTAGAATGTCCCTAGTTTAAAATTTTAAAGAACACACCTAGAAGGGTACGACTTCCATACCTAAATCATACTCTAGGGTAGGAGTGGTACCCTATCTCGTACCATAGGCCTCACCATGGACCTCTAAATTATCCAACATATGAATACACATGTATAATTCATTCCCTAAGGTATAATAAGTACCCTACAACTCATACCCTAGGCAAAATACACTAGGTCAAGCTCAATATATCATATGACTTGGAAACTACTTGACTAGTACCCTATCATACGACTTGGGTGAAGTCAAATCATACCTTAGACAATTTAATCCATACTAAATTGCCTAATATATAAGAGAGGGGGCCAAAATTGTACCATAGCATACGAATGGTATGCTCAAACCATACCTTATCAAGAAACTCAACTTAGGGAATTTTTATAAGGGTACAAAGCCAAAGTGTTTCAATTCTCTCCCACTTGTATCATTCATCCTCGAATGATAGGTAAGGCAAGCACAAGAACAAGTTAACACATCATATTACATCAAGGTAACCTTGAACCAAGTTCAAAAACAAAGATATACAACAATGATAAGACACATGCCATGATCATTATCAATCATCCATTCTTTTAATTGACTTTGGGACTTGAACCCATTGTCTATCAAAATACTTGCTCGCTTCAAAGTTTAGGGACTTGAACCCATTGCCTATCAAAGACATAAATAAAGTTACAAATATTAACACATACCCTAAGCATGAGTTTCTAAAATAGAAAAAAATATGGATACTTAGACTTTATGTCCTCTTTGACATCCCAAGTAGCTTTTTTGGACTTTTGGTTCCTCCATAGAACGTTCACCAAAGCCACCTCTTTCGTTGTCAACCAGGGAACTTAAAGATCAAAGATCCTCACAGGGACCTCCTCATAGGACAAAGAGTCTGAAATATCAACATTCTCTAGATGAACAACCAATAAAAGATCACCCATACATTTTCATAACATGGATACATTGAATACCGGATTGATTGAGCTCAAACTAAAGGGTAATTTCAACTCATAGGAAACATTACCAACTCTCTTAAAAATAAAATATGGACCAACAAACTGGGGACTGTTGTAATGCCCCGAATCTGGTACCCAGAAAGCTACACGGTGCTCATGATGCTGAAGGACCACAAGCTAACCCATGACTAATATCTGTACTTGTATACTGCATAAAATACTTTATAATGTAGAAACATGAATTGAAAGGCCATAAGGTTTAATACTGAACATGATCTGAATGGTATAACATCTGTGTGGGGTAATAGAATACCCAAAACAAAACTGAACATACAGAAGTCTGAAACATGATAGTCTAGAAAGCCTCTAACTGATAAAACTGTCTGAGTAAGTATTTGATGGGACATGTCCCTAACTAACTCCAACTAATAAACTGATTAATGTGATAATAAGAAAATAATCATGTCCTCGAAATATGAGGACTCACTTTTGACTCTGTTTATAGATATCAGGAATCTACTATTGCTACGAAACTCGTGTCTCTATACTGGTATGCATGTGAGGTAGGCTGAATGCATGGGCTTCACATGCATAAACAATAATAATAACTGACTAACTATCATGAGCATGAGGATACATGCATGAGACATAACAATTGACACTAATACTGTGATAACATGATTACTGAATCTGAAGATAACTGATAACATGAGTAACTGTATCAGACAGTACTGAATCTAATGGAACTATCTGAGTTCTATACTGCATTTGAGTTGACTTTATTTGACAGTCCTAAAATCTAAAAAACTATCTAAGTTCTATTACTGAGACTGATTGACTATATCTGACAGTCCTGATTCTGTAACATGAAACTATGGGAAGTAGTTATCTAACTGACATGCCCCTGATATACTATTATGGCTGAGTTGGGGTCCGATCTATAACCCTAATTAGAAGGGTGTCAATACTGCACCACCCGTAAGGACAAGATGTGGACGACCCTTATCTGATTATGTTCCCTATACGATAATGGTGGGGCCCTTATTTGACAGTGCTTATCCACCTCATTAACCCCCATCGGATAGTGTTGATGTCTCAATCTATACTAGCTACATAGATTTGAATGCAAGGATGACTTCTAAGAATCATACCCTCATCTGATAGTCTGTGTTCCCATCCTTACGTTTACTCGATGCTAATTCCTACTCCCATATAAATAGACTCTAAACATGATTTCGTAAACTAAACATAGACTGAGTTACTGAATTTCATTGACTGATGGAATACTACTGATATCTGGAAACTAACTGAGTTCATGAGATCAGAGAGATTTCCTGAGTCATAAGACTGTCTGAAGTCTAAGGATCATAGCTTGACTGAGAGTATCATGAAAACATGACATGCCTCTAGGCACACAACTAATGTTTTGGGTACGAGTACCCCCAGGACTCGATAGAAGGAAACTGACCAAGCATAACTTACTTGAACATATAACTAACATCATAATCCACAATAAATTTGTAGAAGCATTTCATCAAAACATGTGATAGGCATAACTTGTACATACATGGGATTTCAGGGTATCATGCTAGTTAGGCACTTTTCCTTCATCTAGGAATTTAATAAAACATATCGTAGGCATGGTATATGTAAACATCATTGTACAATAATTAAACATAATGGTTCAGTTCTAATTTCATCATTCAAGGGTTTAGTTATATGTTTGCATGAATCTATATCTATAGTAATTTAACCCATATAGAATTTATCACCTAACATGGAGTAGGATTCAATTTCTCATTATCTATATGAACAAGAGCAACCCAATGATGAAATTCATAAGAAAATCCATAAACTTGAATTTAGAAAAAAAAAAGTGATTCTTCGACTTCATGGGTGAAAGGAGTGCATGAATGAACACTATACATACCTTAGTTCGTGATTTTGTGAGGATTGACGGTGTAACCTTCTTGTATTCGAATCCCCAATTAAAACCCAAGCTTGTTATTGATAGAAACTATTATATTTTGGGTGAAGAATAGCTAAATCACGTGTTATAGGATTTAAATAGGGATAGGAAATTGACCCTTTTAACCCTTGGATGGATTTTTCAAAATTATAAAAATTTTCCGAACTGGATCTTTAGCATAATGCAGTGCTATTGCATCGTGTCATTGGATTTTCAAAATTTTTAAATTGAGGGATGGCACAACACAGGGCCATCGCGTTGCCACTTCTTTTGTGACCTGGAATTTTGTCGCGACGCAGGGAAAATCATGCTGAGACACTTGAAAACAGACAGTTTTGAATTTGGGCCCTGGCACTATGTTCCATAATCACGAACCCCTACTGTAACTTTCCAAATTCCATTTCTTTTTGTGGCGCGGTGCGCCACTGACTGATATTGTGCTATTTTATGATAGGAACTTAAAATAGTTGTAAAATCTGATTAGGCTATCGGATTTGGGCAAATCTTATATCGATGGAAAGCTTATTGAATTTCCCTCATGACAAAATTTGAAAATATTGAAAATTCCTTAAGGAATAACCATCATTCAATTTAGAAGCTAATTCTAGACATTTTTGCGATAAAATTATTTAGGAAAAAGTATGTGGTATTATAATATCTCCCTTTTGAGAACATTCGTCCTTGAATGAGACTGACTGATAGGGGAGAAAAGACAACTGATGTATATATTGAACATGAATAACTGGAACATGATCTCATAACTGACATGACTGACAAGACGAATATATAATACTGAATATGCATATCTGATGCATGTGTAACTGATTCATTACTGCATGACTGAGTGTTCTGAAGAACTAAGTTTCTCACAATAAGAATGCATGTCTGATGCATTATTACATAACTAAACTGATACATGAGTGCATGAATGAATATGCAATGGTACTTGATACAAAGTTTATAATGGGAACATGAGCATGAAACTGCATACCAAGTTTGTGATGGACACTGAACATGAAACTGAGTAAGCTTAAGGGGAATTGTTACCTTGAGCTTGATATGAGTTGGCGAAGAAGAGGAGAGGATACTTGGTATGCATTTCTACCTCTATTTCCCAAGTAGCTCCCTTGACGGACTGATTTTACAAAAGAACTTTAACTAGAGGGACTTCTTTGTTCCTCAATCTACGAGTCTTATAGTCTTAACTTTGACTGAAATCTCTTCATAAGAGAGAGTGTTCTGAACATCAATGCTCTGAACAGGGACTACAACTGATGGGTAAACTATGCACTTCTTGAGCAAAGAGAAATGAAAGACTAGATAAACCGAGGCTAGACCCAAAGGCAATTCAAGCTCATAGGCTACCTTGAATGGACCAACATATAGGGGACTGAGCTTTCCCTTCTTGCCAAATCTTTTCACTTATTTCATGGGAGAGATCTTTCGATAGATATGATCACCAATCTCAAACTCAAGATCTTTTCTACAAATATCTGCATAAGACTTATGTCGGCTCTGAGCAGCCCAAAGTCTTTCTCTAATCAATTGGACTTTTTCTAAGGCGTCGAATACCAAGTCAGGACCTATGACTAAGGCCTCACTAACTTCGAACCAACCAATTGGAGATCTACATCTCCTATCATAGAGATCTTCAAATAGAGCAATTTGAATACTAGAATGATAGCTTTTGTTGTATGCAAACTCAATCAAAGGTAAATGGTCATCCCAACTTCCCTTGAAATAGATTGCACACACCCTTAGCATATCTTCTAATATTTGAATGGTCCTTTCTACTTGACCATCTGTCTAAGGATGAAAGGCTATACTAAGATGAACTTGGGTACTAAGACCCTTTTTCGAATGTTTTCCAGAAATAAGAGGTGAACTGGGTACCTCTGTCTGAGATAATGGACAACGGAACACTGTGCAATCTGACCATTTCCTTGATGTAGAGTTTGGCATAATCCTTGGCTGAATAAGAGGTATGAACTGGAAAGAAATAAGCTAATTTAGTCATTCTGTCTAAAATAACCCATACTGAATCATGCTGATGAAGAGTT
The DNA here is from genome assembly GCA_026120095.1 of Capsicum chinense. Classification (NCBI taxonomy): domain Eukaryota; kingdom Viridiplantae; phylum Streptophyta; class Magnoliopsida; order Solanales; family Solanaceae; genus Capsicum; species Capsicum chinense. The sequence goes on from JAPEIP010000007.1 coordinate 92,840,823, forward strand.
TGAGGCAAACCCGTCATGAAGTCCATGTTCACAACTTCCCACTTCCAAGTAGGAATACTAAACTCCTGAATGGACTCACTAGGCTTCTAATGTTCTATCTTCACCTACTAATATGTAGAGCACTTAGCCATAAACTATGCAATGCCTTTCTTCATCCCACTCCACCAATAGATTTCCCACAAGTTGCGGTACATCTTTGTGGCCCTGGATGAATAGAGTAGCGCGCACCATGTGCTTCTGCAAGAATTTTCTGCCTTAAGTCATCTATACTTGGAACACAGAGACGACCCTGACAACGAAGGACACCATCTTCCCCTTGGGAGAAAACTTCTATTTTTTTATCCTGGACTGACTTTTTCAATTTGACAAGGTTGGGATCTTTATCTTTCTTTTCTTTCACCTCAAAAACTAGAGATAATTCTAAACTATTTTAAACCCATATATCACCCTCTTCTGTATCGACTAAGTGAATGCCTAGTCTGGTAAGCTGATGGACTTCCTTAGCTAACTTCTTCTTACTGTCCTCAACATGAGAAATACTACCCATGGATAGTCTACTGAGAGCGTCGGCCACTACATTGGCCTTGCTCGGATGATAAAGGACACTCATGTTATAATCTTTCAAGAGCTCTAACCACCTTCTCTGACAAAGATTGAGATCTTTCTGAGAAAAGACATACTAAAGAATTTTATGATCAGTGAACACATCTGCATGAACACCATATAGATAATGCCTCCAAATCTTCAAGGCAAAGGCTATGACTGCAAACTCAAGATCATGAGTAGGATAATTCCTTTTATGGGGCTTAAGCTATTTGGAGGCGTAGGTTATGACCTTACTATGCTGCATGAGGACACAACCCAAACTAACTCTGGATGTATCAAAATACACTACAAAACTATCTAGACCATGTGGAAGAGCTAATACTAGAGCTGAGGTGAGTCGAGTCTTCAACTCTTGGAAACTCTTCTCGCAAGGATCTAACCACTGAAACTAGACTTTCTTCTGAGTCAATCTAGAAATTGGGGATGCAATAGAGGAAATCCTTCAACAAACCATCTGTAATAGCTGGCCAAACCTAAGAAGCTCCTGATATCTGATAGAGAGACATGGCGAGGCCAGTTTTTTACTACTTTGGTCTTTTGAGGATCCGCTCTAACCATCACTGGAAATGAAATGACCAAGTAATGCTACTAACCTTAGCCAAAATTTGTACTTACTAAATTTGGCGAATAACTGATGATCTTTGAGAGTCTGAAGTACTATTTTGAGATGGTCTGCATGATCACGCTCACTATGGGACTAGACCAGAGTATCATTTATGAATACTATGATGAACATGTCAAAGTACTTCTTGAACACATGGTTTATCAAGTCTATAAAAGCTATTATGGCATTACTAAGACCAAAGGACATAACTAAGAATTCGAAATGACCATACCAAGTACGGAAAGCTATTTTTAGAATATCACATTCTCTAAGTCTAAGCTGATGATGGCTAGATCTGAGGTTTATCTTAGAGAAATAACTGCCACCCTAAAGTTCTTTAAACAAGTCATCAATTCTGGGAAGAGGATACTTATTCTTTATCGTGAACTTATTGAGTTAATGATAGTCTACACACATCCTAAGAGAACCATCTTTTTTGCGTATGAATAATATTAGAGCACCCCATGGGGAAATGCTGGGCTTGATGAATTCCTTATCTAAGAGATTCGTCAGTTGTTCTTTTAGTTCTTTGATTTCTGCTGGTGCTATTCTGTATGGAAGAATAGATATATGGTGAGTATATGGAAGAAGATCAATGCCAAAGTCTGTTTCCCTTTCGGGAGGAAATCCTGGAAGATCTTCAGGAAAGACATATAAATATTCACCTACAAATGGAACTGATTAAAGGCTGGGAGTTTTGAAACTAGTGTCCTTAACTAAAACAAGATGATAGAAACATCTTTTAGATATCATTTTCCATACCCGAACGTAGGAAATAAGCTGACCTCTAAATGTAGAAGTACTACCCTTCCACTCTAGGATGGATTCATTTATAAACTAAAATTGGACTATTCTATTTCTCCAGTCGACTATGGCATAGTAGGAATAAAGCCAATCCATTACATGAATAACATCAAAATCAGTCATCTCTAATTTGACTAAGTCTGCTGAAGTGACATTTTGAAATATCATAACCAGGCAGTTTTTGTATACCCATCGGGCTATGATGGTTTTACCCACTGGGGTAGAGACTGAAAAGGGCTCTGCTAGGATTTCGAGACTGATTCTGAAATCAACTACTATATAAGGAGTGACAAAAGATAGAGAAGCTCCTAGATCTAGAAAAGTGTAAACATACACATGAAAGATCTGTAATGTACTAGTAACTACATCAGGAGAATTTTCCTAATCCTTTCAAGACTGAAGAGTGTAGAGATGATTTGGGAATTTCCCACTAGTAGCACTGGTGGTGGTACCTTGCTAATTTGGGTAGCCAAACTGAGCTGAGGAGCAGATATGACTCTGATAACCTGACTGAGGGCAGTGTCTAACTCTGTGGCCTGACATTCCACAATCGAAATAGACATCGCTACCAGCTCTATAAGTACCCTTATGGTTTTTTACCACAAGTCTGACAAAAGGGATTAGTTTGGGCATTGCTAATACTACCCTGAGACCTAGAGCCTAGCGCTCTATCTCTGTTACCCTTCCTGAACATAGGAACTGGAGCACTGGCTGAAGAAGGGATTGGAACTGAAGACTTAGGACAAAACTAGGAATGGTTTCCTCCTTTTGATTAAGGCTGAGCAAAGTTGAAACTACCTTTCATTTCTCTCTTATTCTGCTTCTCCCTATGCTTAATATTCTGCTCCTCTATCTACTAAGCATGAGTCATAAGCCTAGCTAAAGTAATGTCACTATTCGACATGGAAAATCTGTACTTATTTACCACGCTATCATTTACACCTAAAGCGAACTTACTCATTTTGGCTCTGCTGTCTGGAACCACATGAGGGGTATATCTGGCTAATTGAGTAAACTAAAAAGAATAATGTTTCACCATCCCTGCCTGAGGTTGATAAATTATAGCACCTTAGCTTATCTAATCTCTAGGGGAAAGAATCTATTCAGAAAAGCAGAAGAAAACTCCTCCCACTCAATAGGCCCTGTATCATCTGGCCTTTCTGACTTCCACTATTTAAACCAAGTGTGAGCAACATCCTGCAACTGATATGCAGCTAGCTCAGCACTCTTACTAGAAGTAACCCCCATTATGTGTTTAACCTTCTGCAGTTGATCTAGGAATTCCTGAGTGTCCTCATCTGACTTAGACCCAAGAAAGGATAGAGGATTCATTCGGGTGAAGTCCCAAATTCTAGCTGCGGCTAAATTGGCTAGTGGGTTGGCAAAAATAACTGTTGGCCATTCATTTTGAGCAAAAATTGACTCAGCAATAATAGTGAATGTGACCCTGAACTTCGCATGAGAAACATGTTTGCCCAAAGGTTCTTCGGGCTGATGGACTGGCTGATTTCTGTTTCTTCTTTTAGGAGGTATGTTTTGTAGATGAAAGAAAGAAACAAATAAGAATAAGAGATTGACTTGAGATTATGCTCACTGGCACAACATGAATACTGAAATAGGGGAAACTATTCCTAAAACATCTTATAGCCTCCTGTACATAAATATGGCACGCAACGCACCCATGTACAAGACTCTACTAGATTTGGCTTTCAGACATCCTAGGTCTCTATTGAACCTTAGTCTCTGATACCAAGTTTGTAACCCCCCAAATCAGGTATCTGGAATGCTACACGGTGCTCATGACCCTGAAGAACTATAAGCTAACCCAGGATTGATATCTGTACCTGTATACTGCATAAAAAACTTTATAATGAGGAAACATGAATTAAAAGGCCATAAGGTTAAATATTGAATATGATCTAAATAATATAACATCTGTGTCGGGTAATAAAATACTTAAAACAAAATTAAACATATTGAATTCTGAAATATGATAGTCTAGAAAGCCTCTAACTGATTGAACTGTCTGAGTAAGGAGTTGATGGGACATGTCCCCAACTAACTCTAACTAATCAACTGATTAGTGAGATAATAGGGAAATAATCATGTCCTTTAAAGAAAAAGATTCACTTAAAACTCTATTTGCAGATATCTAGAATTTACTATTGCTTTGGAGCTCGTGTCTCTAAACCTATGGTATAAGACACTATAGTACAAATGCGTCAGTACTTTAAATATATACTGGTATGCATCTGAGGTAGGCTAAATGGATAGGGTTCATATGCATAAACAATAATAGTAACTGACTAACTATCATGATCGTTATAATACATGCATGGGACATAATAACTGACACTAATACTGTGATAACATGATTACTGAATCTGAATATAATTGACAATATAATGGACTATATCTGACAGTCCTGAATTTGATGGAACTATCTGAGTTTCGTACTATATCTGAGTTGACTGTATCTGACAGTCCTAAAATCTGAAGAACTATCTGAGTTCTATTACTGAGATAATTAACAATATCTGACAGTCCTAATTCTGTAACATAAAACTATGGGAAGTAGTTATCTAACCGATATGCCCCTGATACGCCATTATGGTTGAGTTAGGATCCATTTTGTAACCCTAATTAGAAGGGTGTCAATAACACGCCACTGGTAAGGATAAGCTATGGGCGGCCCTCATCTGATAGCTTCCCCTATACGAGAACGGTGAGGCCCTTATCCGACAGTGCTTATCTACCATATCAACCTTTATCAGATAGTGTTGATGTCTCAACCTATGCTGGCTACATAGTTCTAGAATGCAAGGATGAATTCTAAGAATACCACCCTCATCTGATAGTGTGTGTTCCCATCCTTGTGGTTACTCAGTTCTAATTCCTACTCCCATCTTAATAGACTCTAAACATGATTTACTAAACTGAACATGGGCTGAGTTACTGAATTCCATTGACTGATGGAATACTACTGATATCTGATAACTAACTAATTTCATGAGATCATAGAGATTTCCTAAGTCATAAGACTATCTAAAGTATAAGGATCGTAGCTTAACTGAGAGTATCATGAAAACATGACATGGCTCTAGGCATACAACTAATTTTTTGGGTATGAGTACACCGAGGACTCAATGGAAGGAAACTAACCAATCATAACGTACTTGAATATATAACTAACATTATAATCTATAATACATTTATAGAACCATTTCATCGAAACATGTGATAGGCATAACTTATACATACATGGAGATTTCATGGTATCATGCTAGTTAGGCACTTTTCCTTCATCTAAGCATTTAATCAATCATATTACAGGCATGGTACATGTAAACATCATTTTACAATAATTAAAAATCATGGTTCAATTCTAATATCATCATTCAAGGGTTTAGTCATAGGTTTGCATGAATCTATATCTATAATAATTTAACCCACATAGAATTTATCACCCAGCATGGAGTCGAATTCAATTTCTCATTACCCATATGAACAAAAGCAGCCCAATCATGAAATTCATAAGAGAATCCATAAACTTTAATTTAATAAAAAAAAAGGAATTCTTGGGCTTCATGGATGAAAGGAGTCCATGAATGAACACTATACATACCTTAGTTCGTGATTTTGTGAGGATTGATAGTGAAACCTTCTTGAATTCGAATCCCCAATAGAAACCCTAGCTTGTTCCTGAGAGAAACTTGAGAGAAACTAGTATATTTTGAGTGAAGAATTGCTAAATCATGTGTTATTGGGTTTAAATAGGGGTGGGAAATTGACCCTTTTAACCCTTGGATGGATCTTTTAAAATTGTAAAGATTTCCCAAACTGGACCTTTAGCACGACGCGGCTCTATCACGTCGTGTCACTGGATTTTGACAATTGGGAAAATGAGGGATGGAACAACGCGGGGCCATCGTGTTGCCACTTCCTTTGTGACCTAGAACTTTAGTGTGATGTGGGGAAAATCACGCTGAGACAATGCAAAATGGACAATTCTAAATTTGAGACCTAGCGGAACGCGCCATAATTGCAGACCCCTACTGGAATTTTTCAAATGTCATTTCCTCTTGTGGCACGGTAAGCCACTGACTAATATGGTGTTGTTTTACGATGGGAACTTAAAATAGTCATAACTTCTGACCCAATTATTGAATTTGGGTGAATCTTATAACGATGGAAAGCTTATTCAATCTCCCACATGACAAAATGTGAAAATCTTGAAAATTCCTCATGGAATAACCATCATTCAGATTAGAATCTAATTCTAGACATTCTTGAGATAAAATTAGCTAGGAAAAAGTATGGGGTTATTACAACTATGTTTCCCCTTCTTACAAAACCGCATCACTTTCTTCATGGGAGATACCTTCAAAAATACCCAATTGCCAACATCAAACTCGAAGTCCCTAAGCCTTACATCTGCATAGGACTTTTGGCAACTTTGAACAACTTTTAACATATCATGAATTACA
>JAPEIP010000007.1:92854250-92887675 GCA_026120095.1 Capsicum chinense
CTCTTGTAAATTGATCTTGCATAGCACTCATGTATTGTGAATATATCTCCTGTCTGAGGATATTAGTTGCAAGCCTTGGCCTTGCTATAAGTTGAATTACGTATATGCCTATGAATAGTTCCCTAAGCTTCAAGACTTGTTGATATGAATATGATTGTTGAAAATGGTGAGTATTAAGTGGATTAGAGTTGATTGAGTGGTAATAAGAATTATCTATGATATGAGGAATTGTAACAATGTGGATGTGTGTAAATTTATAATTCGGAATGGCGCTATGTTACGGTGTTAGGTGGAGGAATTGGTGACTCCAAATTAAGCTTGAAAATGAGGAGAGAGAGTTTGGCTTAGTTAGATTTGAATAGCTAAGATTGAAAATGCCTTGTGAGAATTATGAATTGAATCAAGTAAGTTTGGTATTTGGGGAAAATAGTATTGCGGAGAAAGGGTGTGCGAAGCGTATTCATAAGATTGAAAGTAAGTTGTACTGCATGGGGTCTAGCACTTTTATTTTGATATAAGACTGATCGACCTACGCTCCGTACTTAAAATTGGGGTCGAGTTATAAATCCTTATTTCAATATATATACATATATTGTTGGGACCATTTCCCAAACCCAATTGCTTCCTAGTAGCGTTAAAAGTTCCTTGGAAAGATTTTGAATTATGTCCTAATTAAATGAGTGCATGTCTTCATTTGGTCCGTTCACCTAGAAATTCAACTTGATAGTTATTCCGACTGATTCATATATTTCTTCCATCTTCCGATGTGGTCCAATCTCACTACTTGAAGTTTCGTGAGCATTACCATTTGTGACCTTAAGCACCGTGTGACGTCTCGGGATCTGATTTCGGGGCATCACAAACTTCAATTTAGAAATATCAATCTCTTGGTACAAAACCCCGGGTCTCAAATGTTCAACTTTTACTTGTTGACACACCATACACTTAGCCACAAATCTAGCCATGTCTCATGCTATATTATTCCAGCAATATAACTCCCTAAGGTCATGATACATGTTTGTAGAACTGGGATGAATGGCATAACGAGATCTATGAGCCTCAACCATAATCCTTTCTGTTAATCCATTGACATTGGTAATGCATAGCCTAACTTGGTACCTCAAGGTACTATCACCATTAATCACAAAATGGACAACCTTTTGTTGACCCAAACTGCTCTTAATATTTATCAAATCGGGATCTAACATTTTTTTTCCTTTATCTTAACCACAAGAGATGACTGTGATACCTAATACATAAATAGATCACCATCCTCAGAGTCTATGAATCAAACTTTAAGATTAGCCAAAAGACAAATGTCCATCACCAACTCTCGCTTATCCTTATCCACAAGAGCTAAACTTTCCATGGATAACCTGCTAAGAGCATAAAAAACTACATTATCTTTACCTGGATTGTAATAGAGACTCATATCACAGTCCTTTAGCAACTCAAGCTATCTCATTTATCTAAGATTCAACTCCTTCTGAGTAAACACATACTGAAGGCTCTTATGATTGAAAATAAATGTCATGAACCCAATAGAGATAGTGACACAAAATCGTCAATGCAAATACCATGGCCAAGAACTCCAAATCATGAGTAGGATAGTTCTTCTCATAAACTTTCAATTGCCACGAATCATAGTCCATCACCCTACCATGCTACATCAATACACAACCAAGACTAATACGAGAAGCATCACAATACAATACAAAACCATCATTACCCTTAGGCAAGGTCAAAACTAGAGTCAAAGTCAATTTATCCTTCAATTTCTGAAACCTCCCTCGCATGCATCCGACCACAAGAACTTGACCTTCTTATGGGTCAACTTAGTCAATGGAGCAGCTATTATCAAAAAACTTTTTCCTATAGTAACCAGATAGACCTAATAAGCTCTGGATATCGATTAGAGTTGTAGGTGTAGGACACTTCTTAACTGCCATAACCTTTTGTGGATCCACCATGATCCCTTCGATAGAGATAACATGACCAAGAAATGTCACACACTTTAACAAAAACTCACATTTAGAGAACTTTTCATACAAATGATGATCCTTCAAAGTTTGCTACAAGCATGGAGTGAAGATGTCATTAATGAATACAATGACAAACAAATCCAGAAACAAAGGGAAAACCCTATTCATCAAGTCCATAAATTTGGCAGGGACATTAGTTACGCAAAAGACATGACTAGGAACTCATAATAACTTTACTGGGTCCTGAAGGCAATCTTAGGAATATACACTTCCCTAATCTTAAGCTGATGATAACCCGACCTAAGATTAATCTTGTATAAATACATCGCACCTTGAAGCTGATCAAAAAAATCATTGATCCTAGGAACAGGATACTTATTCTTTATGGTCACCTTGTTAAACTGACAATAATCAATGCAAATTTGAAGAGAACCATCTTTCTTATGCACAAACAACATAGGAGCACCTCGAGGAGGCATACTAGGAGGGATAAAACCTTTATCTAAGAGATCCTTTAATTTCTTCTTAAGATCCTTCAACTCCATCAGAGCCATTCTATAAGGAGAGAAAGAAATTGGACGAATGTATGGAACTAGATCAATCCCAAAATCAATTTTTCTATCGAGAGAAATAGTAGGAAGGTTATCCAGAAAGTCCTCGAGAAACTCATTAACCATGAGAACAGATTCTAGAGAAGGACTTTCCGAGTTAGAATCTTTAACTCAGACCAAATAATACAAACACCTTTTAGAAATCAACTTTCGAGCTCTAAGATATGAGATGAATCTCCCTTTTAGGCACTAAAGAACCCCCTTTACATAAAATGACCAGCTCATTAGGGAATCTAAATGTGACAAAGGATTCTCGTGCGCACGAGTAGGGAATTTAAATGTGACAAAGAAATTCCCATGAAAAAGGAATTCCCATCAAAGGAAGCATCACACGAGTACAACTTATTTATCCCCTGAATAATATCAAACTCAACAATGTCTAACTCTATCAAGTCTACAAGAGTTTCTCTACTACTAACCGATACCACACGCCCCCTATAGACTCATTTAACAATCACAGAGTCTTCTACTGGGGTAGAAATAGAAAAAGATATCAAAAGACACCAAGTACCAAAACAAAAATGCACATCCACAAATGGGGTCACATAAAAGAGAGTACCCTAGATCAATCAAACAATACACATCATGGGAGAAAAGTCTCAACATACCCGTAACAATATCTAGAGATGCCTCAGACTCCTGGTGAGTAGCAAGTACATAAAACAAATTTCGAATAATGTCGACACAAGAAATAGAGTAGATATAACACCCTTTGATGCAAGAGCAGATGAAGTAGAAATAGGGGCACTGCTGGCCCAAGAAGCTACTATAAAAGGGCACTTTCACTGCATATGCCCAATCTAACCAAATCTAAAACATTTGTTCTTCCCTCTCACACACAGGCCACGATGATACTGACCATAGAATCTACAAGGAGGGTAGGTTGGATTTAAATAAGCCCTACTATCCTATGATTGGGCACCCTGTTCTTAAGACCTACCATCAAATTGAGACTGATGAATGCCTGATGGCTTCGGTTAAGGAGCACTAGCCGAGGAGAAAGAACCAAAATTCCCTTACTTATTTCTTGGCCACTTACCACCATCTCTACCACTTTCCTTGGAAGGACTAAGTTTCTTCCCTTGCCTTTCACTAAACTCAAACTGTTTCTTTTTCTTTTCCTTAACCTGTAGCATATACATAACCAATCTTAAGATATCCATATCCTTGATCAATAAAGCATCATTATTTTCAAGGACTAACTCACTAGACAATTTCAAAGCAAACTTACACATTCTATCTCTTATTCTAAAAACCATCTCGGGATCAAACCTAGACAGCTGATGGAAATTCAAGGCATACTCCTTGGCAGTCACCATACCTTGACTCAAATTAACCAACTTATACGTCTTTACTTCTCTCAACTTTTGAGGAAAGAAATGGTGTAAAAATGAATTAGAGAAAACCACCTATAAAGATGACTCATCAACATCACCCCTTTCTTGATCCCATTCTTTGTACCATTGGTATGCCATATCCTTCAGCTGATAGGCTCCCAACTCTATCCCTTCCACATTAGTAAAATACATAACTCTGAAAATCTTTTCTATCTTATCAAAAAACCTTTGAGGAACCTCCTCCACCTTAATACTGGTAAAGGTCGAAGGACTCAACCTCATGAACTGCCAATTGAGAAATCAATTGGAGAGATTGATGGAGAGATAGATGCACCACGCTCAGCCTGAGAAGACACCAATTGAGAAATCATATGAATCGACTGATGAAACTCAGCATTTTTCATGACAGCCTAAGGAACTGGGGAGACTAGAAAGAACTGGTGAAACTCAAGGACCATTAGGATCCAGACCTAGACCAAGCCTGGACTTCATATATTGGATGAGCTCTATCTATATTATCCTCAGTCGAGATAGAAGGGTTTTCCTGAACACCATATCATCTTGAAGGCATGATCAGAAAGGAAATTAAAAAAATATTAGAGAAATCCAAGACATTAGACTCTATAGCTCAAGATAGAACCACAAGAAAGGGAAATAATCTTAAATGTCTCATAGATCCTCTCTCATAAGTGTGGCATCCTATATATTCATAAAAAATACTCTATTCGATAGGACTTTATGGATATAAAAATGAACATGAACTTGGCCTCTAATACCAACTTGACACAACCTAAAACCGGGCCTTAACACATAGGCACCTTGAGTCCAACAAGGATCAAATATTTCCCCATTAACCTAACCTATCCATAATAACATTCCACAAGTGCGAGATGAACTCCAACCATATAATCAAGATAGCAGAAACAATGCTAACAATCATCACTTACGAAGTGTAGACTCAATCCATTAATATCAACATACTAAACTGATATACCCAAGTCCATAGTTATCCAGAAAGCCCTGACCATACCAAAAATCAAAATCTAAAAATAAGTCTATGAAATAAGATAGAAAGACTATAAAATGTATGCCTTCCAAAGAATGGATTCACAAACTAGTCAAACACGTGATCACTGCACAGGAAGAGAAGAAGAATCTCTGGCCCCTATGTCATGTGAAAAGACAATATTCTAAGATGGTTAGTAGTTGGAACGCTAGCATGTAACTCAATAATAAGGATAATATAGTATCATTATTCCAAACCAAGTCAAACTATCTTAATAAACCACAGTTACAAACATAGGCATATATATAGACATGTATAGATACGTAAAGTGACAAAAAAAGAAATAAGGCTTAGCATGAATTTTATAGCACCCAATCATGGTACATGAGGTAAAGGACTCTAAACTCCTATTTGTGTAGGTTAGTGTAATGACCCGAGACTACCCCCTAGTCATCACATGGTGCTTAGGAACCACAAGTGATCCCAAGCTAACCTATGAACTGGCATACTGTTAAGCAACTAAATTATAACATAATAAATAGTTGTTATGCTATGCGGAAACATAATCATACTAAAAATTTGAAATAAATACAATAAAATCTGAAGGAAGAAATTGAAATTACATGATTGACTCTAGCAGGCATCTATGAAGACTCTACTATACTGACTATAAGTAGTTGGGACATGCCTCCAACTACCACTAATTAATACACATGGAAAATAAATAAACTGTACATAAACTAAACACTGTCTGGAGTTCCCAAAATAAGAGAACTCATCACCTGCTTGCTGGAAACTACAACTGTCTGATCATGATGTACGGGATATAAATGGTACCTATATTATGATACAATGTAGCCATAAAGACGTATATACGGATCAGTACTTATGGAATGTATTGAGTATACAACGGTGAATACAATAAGTAAAAATGATTTCATACATAATCATAAAACATGCGTACTAAGTGTAAGTAGACTACCAGTAGGCTAGAATAAACTAAAAGTTGAAATATCTTAAAAGCATGAGCAACAAACATAATCTAGTAAGCTGGTGAATCTCTACAATTGGTTTCTATAAAATTATACTTTTATGATATAAGTAGAACTGAAGCTAGGATACGATAAAACATTAATATTGTATGAATGCTGAATATGAAGCTACATGATAAAAACTAACATATACTAAGCTTATTTGATTACGAAATGACTAAAAACTGAATACTAGTCAGGTAGGATAGGGTTATACTTAGTCTAAATAACTGGAATGAAATTTTGGAGTACTATGCTTATGAGGTATGGACTATCAAAAAAATATGAGATAACTAAACATGAATGTGTGAAAACTATAATATCTGAGAATGCATGACGAAGTATGTAACAGTATTCTAAAATAGTCTATAAACTAAAATACTGAAACTTGATAACTGAATAGCTAATATTTATATGCTTTGGTCAAGCAATACTAAAACTTATTTACTGAACTGACTACTGGATTGAGAATGTAACTGAGACTATGGGAGCTATTATCTAACCAATAGCCCCAATCTAAGTTAATTGGGGTCCAACCTGTAACCCCAGTTGGAAGAGTTTAAGTGTCATGCCAAGGGTACTAACACTGGTTATGTTGATCCAGTATACTGATGTAATATCCTAAAGGACTAAGGATGTCAAACCTAATCTAACGGGTGACCCCTGAGAGGTAGTAAAGCCTAAATTGATTGGTGACGTCTCATATCCTACGCTGGCTATGTAGTTCTAGAGTATAGGGACTGCTACTAACGACTCTGTCTAATTGACGAGGAAGCCTCCATCCTTGCACTAGGTTGGTGCTAAATCCTACTCCCAACTGAAAGAAACTGAAATACCAACCGATGCATGCACCGTTAACTAATAATTAATATGCTCAGGTCATGGTATTCTAAAAATAATAGTGTATACATATTTTGAGGTAATTATTAATATGTAAGATGATACTGGGACTGAAATTGAACTGAGCTAACTTAATTGGACTTACAACTGACCATATCACTGACTGAATGATATTTCCTATAGAATAAATGAAATCATTCTATAGATACTAGAAAACTAGACAATAGCTAAAATTAGGGTATTCATAACCCCTAGGACTCGATAGCAATAACAATAAGAACACATAAGAGCATTTGGAACCATAATAAGTATGCATTATTTAAAGAAACCCATCACTTAGGAATTTCATCAAACACGTGAAGATTAATACTTTAACATAGGGAAATTCACCAAACACATAGGGATCATGAACTTGGATATGGGAATATATTAAACATGGGAGCATAGAATGATTACATAACTAAACTCATGAATTTATGAATTCACATGAAATTCGCTTGAAATAAGACATGGGCGTTTCATCAAAATATGTAAAGTTCATAGCTTGAATGTAAGAATGTCATAAACATGGGTGAACAATAGAATTATATGGTAAAATTCAAAACATGGGGATTCATATTGAAACTGACTTAACATGATATGGGAATTTCATCAAACATGTGGAATGCATGAATTTTAAACATGGGAATATTGCTAAGCATCACGAATTTAGGATCTATCATGGTATTTACTTGAATAAAGCATGGGAAATTCAAATTAATAGCATGAGAAATTTAAAATCTTGTATGGAATCTTACATGAGCTGAATTAAATTAAAAACACCATGAAAACATGAAATTCAATCTTTCTTTAACATACAAAATATCATAATAATGGAAAATTCATTCTTTAATTAAAAGAAAAGAGTTCTTGGGCTCCGTGGGTGAAAGAGGACCCATGGACGAACTCCCACATACCTTAAAATATTAAATCTTGAAGAAGAAACAAAATCTTGAAAAATTTCTTGAATTGGGAAGCTTGATTCTTGATTGTTCTTGAAGAGGATTTATTAGGGTTTATTTTTTAGAGTAAAAAAGGATAATGAGGCAAATAACGCCCTAATGGAGGCTTAAGATTGTGTATTTATGACCTGGGTTGAGGTGGAAAAAGATTCAATTGCCCTTCACTCATTTAAACTAAAAATTCATAACCTGGGTTACGATTTTGAGGCTTACCGCCGAGCGGTGCAATTGCGGCAGCTTGCTACCTCAGATGAAAAATGCTATAACTTTTCACTCGACTATTAAATTTAGGCAAAATTGGTATCCTTGGAAACATGATTCAATTATCTACAATTTGGTGGGTTTTGAGCTAAAAAATTTCATGTATATTAAAAGGTATACATGTTTAAAGTAGAATGTAGACCCTTGTAGAATCGAATACCAAATTTTGGGCGAATCAAATGATCTTAGCTTAACTTTGTTCTAAGTCAGAGCTATGAACATTTTTCATCTCGAAATCACATCAAACATGGGGATAAAGATCATGAAACTTATATTCACATGGGAATCATTTAGATTATAACTTATACACGTAAGAACGATTGTTCAAAGACTAGTCTAAAAAGTGCAGGGTGTTACAGTTAGGAAGTTTGGACTTCCCAGTTACATTAAGCAAGAGGACTCTAACCTCAAGTCGTCTTATTAAGAAAGTAGACATGAACCATAAGACATCTTATCAAACAAGAGGACTCTAACCACAAGCCATTGCATTGGACAAATAGACTCTAACCATAATCCATCTTTTAAAGATAGTTGACTCTAACCAAAATCCATCGTGACCATTACTAGTCGACATTGGAACTCTAGCTCTTTGTTGATGCATTCACATCAACTTAGTTCCACATTCAAGGACTCTAATCCACTTAGCCAATCAAAGACATTAAGGCTACAATTCAACACCATACTTGACCACAGGTCTTTATGAACCATTTATCTATCAATCACTCTAATAGGCCAATGCCTTAGTTTAAATCACTATTCAAGTCAAATTTGGTCATCAAGACCTTTACCAAACCATTAATTCTTCTTTAGCATTCTTAAATGGAGCTTTAGTTCAAACATAATTCAATTTCATGTTTTGGGACTCAAAACCCCTTTTAACCAATCAAACCACCAAGGTTACCAAATAACTAATTATATGGCCAACTAGGCCTTCAAAAAGTCATTTACCAATTATTCTCACTCATTAAGAAATTGCCTTAAAACACTATTAATATGTAACTAGTTATTTCTCTTAGACATTTTCTCAAACCCCTTGAAGGAATACCATTGACATGACAAAAACCCAAGTAAAACCCATCAAGATTTGGGTTACTCATGACCCATTTGTTAAACCACAATCAACAAGAACCCCTATGTGTAAACTATACTAAAAACAAGTATAAACATAAATTTAAACAAGAGTAAATAATACTCATCACTAAACAATACTAGTCACTATTCATCAAAACCCAAAATATTTATTTCAAAAACCACCATTCAAGAATCAAAATCAATGTTTAAAACACATGATGTCTTTAAAATAAAAATGAGCAAAGAGTCACATGCCTTATACAAGATGATTCATGGAAAGAATTTGAAATCTTTATCCTCTAGATGAATACTTCTTGAAACCCTAGCCTCCAATCTTGTTAAAGAAGTTTTGAGAGGATTTTAGAATGGTTTAATCTTGTCCAAGTGAAGAATAAAGGGCCAAGCTATTATAAGTCATGGGTCATAAGGTTATAATGGTGGAAAATGTCTAAAATGTCCCTAGCTTAAAAGCTGAAGAACACACTTAAGAGGGTACAACTTCCACACCTAAACCATACCCTAGGGTATGAGTGGTACCATATCTCATATCCTAGGCCTCAATATGGACCTGTAAACTATCCAACATATGTCTACATATGTATAACTCATAACCTAAGGTATGAGAAGTACCCTACCACTCGTACCCTAGGTAGAATACACTAGGTCAAGCTCAAGACATCATAGGACTTTGAAACTTATGACTAGTACCCTATCACATGACTTTGGTGAGGCCAAACCATACCTTGTACAGAATTTAACCCATACTACACTAGTAACATACGAGAAAGGGTGCCAAAATCATATTATACTATATGAGTGGTATGCTCTAATCGTACCTTATCCCGAAACTCAACTTAGAGAATTTTTCTAAGGGTTCAAAACCAAGGTGATTCACTCTTATTCTATTTATTTATGACTAAGGAAATGTAAAACTCTTCCACTAATTAAGTATCACAAGAAAGAATTTCACTAGCCACTCCTTCTTTAGATAGACCCTTTTTAGATCTATTTCAACATCAGTAGTGAACTTTTAGACCAACCAAAAGGCATGCCAAGTTTTATCACATGAGTAGAAGTAGGAATGAAGCCAACATTTTCTAGAGATTTCTCACTCATAGATAACTTTTACTCCAATTTTTAACAAGTAACATTAGGTACCTAATCCTCATTACAGACTCCTACCATACCTTTAAAATTACTCCAAATATTTTTTAAAGAGTTGGCCAAAATTTCTTCACCCTTATGAGAGAAAATCATAACATCTCTATCCTTAGGTAGGGATGGTTCAAAAGATTTGGACACCAAGGGTGAAGTTAAGGATTTTCAGTAGGTAGTGAAATTTTTAAAGATAGGATTTCATTTAGAGAAATGACTGGGAATAAAGAAGTAGAGGGAAGTGAACATGAAATAGTAGTGATATATTGATTGGAATACATTATTTAGAAATAATAATTACAACAGTATCTTAGACATCCGAAGCATAGAGAAGAATATGAATGAGGGTTTTAGTATTATGAGAAGGTTTGCTTGAAATTTATGAAAGTAAAATTAAAAAAGTGTGAATTAATGGGTAGGATAAATTTTAAACTGATTTAAGTGATATGCCACTTTAGGTGAAGAACATGATTCTTTATGTGGTAGTAATAAAATACAACGGTATTTAGTAAGCAATAGGAAAACTGATATGACCTGGCGCATGTGTAAAGTTTTTATTTTGTTATAGGTAAGACAATAATATTTAGTGGTGTAAGAAACTAGGTCCCATAATGTTTAGTTTGTTTGTCCATCATAGTATTGAAAAGAATTCTCCATGTTTTGATCAAACTTATATTTCCCACGTATGTGTACCTACAAGGGTAGATGGGGTGAATTAAACACTTTAAGAGATCTAACTCTATATACCTTCTTTATTTGTATTGCTATGACATGGGAGACAAATTAGTGCAATTTTATCACACAAACTTTTCCTTGATTATTCTAAACATTTCCCTTCTAAGAGCTTTAGTAAATATCAGTAAGCCATTCTTCCATTTAACAATTAACACTATCTTTCGATCCAATCTGAAGCTAATTTTATTATTCCTCTTATTACTTGAATTTGCAAAATCAATTTGACCAACACCAACTGTCTACACTTCTCTAACATCCCCAAAGGACACACTAACTTATTATAAAGTTTTTCATGAGAGGACATCTTTAATTTTACCAATCATACTCCTTAATAAGCCATTGTCCATGAACCATTTTGATTTTGTTGACTGCTTATTCTCACCCTTACCTGCATATATAGCCATTTATTATATTTATAAACCAACATGAGTTCGAGTCCCTTGAGTGAGTACAAATATGGATAAGATTTCTTTTTGCCCATATAGGAAAAGTGAGTATTCTCTCCTAAAGACTAAGTCCCTGATAATTTTTTATGATTTTAGAAAGTTTCAAATTTGCTCTTCGTGTTTTGAGAAGACCTTTATAGTTTTACTTGTAGTAATTATTTTTCCCACAATGAGTAAAGAACTAATTATCTAAAACAAAAGCATAGTCATAATAATGATTGTGAGGAGTACAATGTTTCTCAAATCCAATACCTTCTCTAAAGTTGGACCTCATGCTTCTCAACATAGTAAGACTCTCTGATGAAGAAGTCTAATAAAGATATTTTGAGTTCCCTATTTTATTTAAGAGTGGAAACAAGGTCCAGATTAACCTTCTTTAGCTTCTCTTCATGACTTATAAATGTGTCAGTTTTCTCTACCTTTCCAAATATCCTTTTGAGTTTGTTGATCAATATTTTGTTTTTATTTTAAATATTATCAACTTCTTCTTTAAGCTCTGATTCCTCAAGGATAAGGAAATGTTCTATGTTTCAAATTCATTCAGTTCAGCCGTTAAAGACTCATTTTCACTAGAATGGTTGTGAAAGGAATCAATTATTACATTAACTAAGGATCTTAACTCCTTAGAGTAGTTTCTCAAGGTTTTTTTTATCATCAAAAAAAATTACATCTTCTTTTGCATCATCATTGGACTTAGCCATGTAGGCCAAAAAGAATCAAATCTTGTTAATTTATAACTAGTTATGACCAAGGATATATCATTACCTTCCAGTTCTTCATTAGATTCAACAGGGAAATCTCTCTTGGATGCTAGAGCTAGTTTGATTATTTTTTCTATTGATTGTCTTCTTTAAACACTATTAGAGACTTGATCCCTTCTTCAGACCTTTTCTGAGGTAAAATTGGTAAAATCATTGGAGTCACGCCTAAGAAAAGAACATATTTCAATGTAATGACAAGGTTTCCATATTTATACCATAGGCCATCCCCCTAAACCTTTGGTTGAGCTTCCTTTATTTGGAAAAACTCCATTTGCACCATATTCTTATATCTCTAAGTGAGATAACCCATATCATGTTAATCCTCACTTGAGTTATTTTTCTAGCCTTCTACTGGACTTCTTTCCTTTTTGTGTTCATTTCTCTTAGAATTTCGGTCTCTCAAGGTCATACATCTTAAGATTCCCAATGAATTCATCCATCTTTCCATAAAGATATTTCACCTTCCCAATTGCATTTACATCTTTTTCCCATAAAGAAGGTAATATTCATAAAACATTCCTAGTCAATTTGTACATCATAATATTTTCCCCAAAATATTTTATTTCATTCAAGATTGATAGGAAACAATATGCATATCTTGAATGAATTCTCCGACACTCATCTTGAACCATTCATATTATGTCCTAAGCTTATCATTCTTGTATTGTTCACTTGGCTTGCTCCTCATGAGAAATCTACTATTCTTCTCATATCTCCTTATCTGATTCACAAGTAGTGACCCAATTGTACTTACCAAGTCCTATCCCACATTCATGAATTTTCTTTGCTTTGTAATTCTTCTTAATTCTCTTTCAATAAACTTAAGTATAATATTTTACACTTTTATGAACTAATTGAGAGGTATATCTTTATTTATATGCTTCCACTAGGACATAGAGGACATAACATATGATATCCCAAACTCACCAACCTCTGGCATGATAAAATCATGCATTCTAGTTTTTCACCAATTATAGAGTGGTAATCACTTGATATGTGAAAACTAGATTTTTGTATTTTCACCATTTTTCCCTTTTATATAGTTTAAACATGTTTATTTTGTGTTATGTAGATGATTTTCATGATTTCCATTGTGATCACTAATGATTTGGGAAAGTTTGTGGTTTTTGGAGGCTTTAAAGGTCATCTAGTTAACTTTGATCAACATTTGTTATTTTAAGTGTTTGTTGATAATTTCAATAGTTCCATTTGGTCTGAAATGTAAAATTTAGGCTATTAGTGTGGTTGATTTGTGTTCAAAATCTTTATTTTGTATTTTGACCCTTTATTTGGAACATGGTGAAAAAGGAGTCCTAGGAGTTACCTATTAAAAATAATCTATATTTGGAAATTCGACGTCATTATTGAGTTTGGAACATTACAAATAATCTTATATAATGTATGTTTTGTCTCTATTGGGTTCCAATAAAATCCCCTGGATCCATTTGAAGCTTGATAGTCTTGCACCAAAATCTACATTTGTTTATATTTGGTGCAACTACTTAAGCGACCATAGTTTTCTTAAGTGGTTGCTGCTTTAGTAGCCCCAGACCACTTCAGTGGTAGCCATACATTACTTAAGCGGTCGCTGCTTTAGCTGTCTGGTACCTTTTTATCAGTAGCTGCTCAAATGGTTAAAAGCAGTAACTGCTTTATATAACCCCTCTTATCAAAATTCTCACTATTTTGGACCTCCAAGCTTCAAGAAGAGGCAATTTCTTATGTTTTTCTCACCATCCTTGCTTGTGAAAACTCCTAAATTACATTTCATTATTTATCATTGATTACAACTTTTAAAAAAACTTTTAATCATGATTTTGAAATGAAATTTTGAGGTTTTTATCATTAAGATTAAAAGTGTTTTTTTTTTATCTTTACCTCATTTTAAACCTATTTTCACGTGGGTTTTCAACTATAAACTTTAACCTTGCGGAATGAATTTTAAAACAAATATGGCTTTGCCTTATTTATTTTTGAACTCAATTTTTTGAACCCCACTAAAATATGGGCAATATGGGTATCAATCGCCTTATTTTAACATGTATGTTCTATTTTGAAATGTAGTGGTTGATTGTAAGACCGTTCATTAGGGGAAGTCTCTATGTTGAAGCACTTTAGGATTTGATTTCATTGTTTTAAGGTAGGTTATTACTTGAGTTCTTTCAAATCGAGCTTGGTAGTTAATAAATAAAAAAAGCATGCTATGGGTCGGAAAAAATAACTATCTTGTTCATATTATAGATTACTATTATTATTTTATGTCGTATGGGATCTTATATTCTATTGCTGTTGACATGTGATATCTTGTATTTTATGTTGATCCTATGGGGGTCTTTATTTGACATCCTAAACCTTATTTATGAATTTAAATGACTTTATTCTAGATATAATGCCTCTGTGGAGGATTGAATTGTAATTTTAGGCCTTTTTAACATTGGTTTCTCTTATCAGAATTCAATTATTCGAGTTGGGAGTTGATATGATATAAATGATGTCTTACATACATATTTATTCTAACGGTTCCTATTTAGAGTTGATAATTATGAATTATGGACATATTAAGTTGAATTATGTGCTCACTTTTATATGAGTTCGGAGGATTAGATATCTTCATAATGAGTTGACTGTGAGCATTACAACCTTATTCCATACATACATTTATGAGATAATGGTACCATTGTACAATAATATTTTTGAAAGAAAATGAGACACTTTTATAAAATCCTCACCATGAACACATGCCAAAGAGGTAGATAGAGATTTGATATATGAGTTATAGTATATGGGTTGTGAAACCTATGCATCCTACGTGGAAGCTACGAGCTCAGTGGGTGTCATGACCTAATTTTCAAGTCATAATGGCCCTTACTTTATCCCTCCAGTAGGTAAGATGAACGGTAGCCTAGAGATATACGCAATAGGCTAACTTTGAAGAAAAAGGGCACAAATGCCAAAAATTTACAAGTAAAGACATACAATAATAAATCAAGTAAATAATAACAAGAGTACCATAATAGTAAAATATACATCATTGTCAAATAATAAGGGAGTAAACAAAAGTAGAAGATGGAGAAAAGGTCAACTGCAACTCTGAGAGCTCACCCTATCTTTGACTCGAATAAGAACGATCACGTTGTTAGTGGCAGCCACTAGTACTTAAATCTTCACAAAAAGGTAAAGAAGTGTACTATGAGAACCAATGCAACACATACTAGTAAACATCATCGACTGACTCATCAAAATCATAGTATCAGTATAATAAATATGCAAGATAAATAAGCTAAGTCAAACTAAAGAGAAAACCTAGAATAATGCTCCAAAGGTTGTATATAATTAAATAATCTAGAATAATTATATGAAAGAACACATAACTATAACTACAAAGTTGTCCCTCATATGCTAGTAAGTACAAAAAGTAAATAACCCAATGTGGGGCTTCATAAGACCTTAGGGTGAAATCAAGATAATAAGTAACCGAAAATATATCAAATAATCGTATCTTAAGACAAAACCAAGAATCCTTCCACATCACAAACCTTGGAGTAGAATTCACTCCATAACTATCATACGCAACACCTCAATGCCATACTTGAACTGAAACTCATATAATCAAATGGTAGACTTGAACTAGAACTCATATCATCAATTGTCAAACTTGAACCAAAAATCATATCATCAAAAGTATTAGAATCAAACCAGTCGTAAGATCATAAATCACCGGACTTGAACCGGAACTAGTATCAACTCTTAAGTACCAATCTAGCTAAGTATCATGCAATCAACCTCTTAAAACTTCTAAATATACAATCTAAAGTATATAATACACTTATAAAGTTATAAGGAAGTAATAATAGTCTTAGCCTAAGGCAGGCCAGAGGGACCCACTTCTAATCCCCAAAATTGGTTATAAGGAGAATTCTACCCCAAACTAGGCTAAGAAATCTAAATTCACTTTTAAATATTAAATAAGCCATATTTAGTCCCAAGATAGCAAGTCTATCCTAAACATGACCCACTAAGTCAATTACACCTACATTATGGTTACCTAATAGGATAAAAATCCCAATTTATACTAATTACGCCTCCAAGATCTAGTTTCCCACCCATATCTTGCAGATTATCATAAGTACACTATGATAAAGCTCAATCAAAATAAATGGTAAGCCTATCCTACCTCAATCTTAAAGAATACTTATGAAATCTGCTAAATTGGTGATTTTTGTTTGTGGGAAACTTCTGTACGGTGCCACAATATCAAAATTATGATCTACTCATAAATAAAAGAGCAACAATACCCATATTGAATTATTGTTCTTTGGATACAAAATTACATAAAAAATAATGTGGTTCACTCTTGTGGAATAGTACTTTTGAAACTATCAATGTGTTTCTCTATGCTAAAGAAATATTTACCCTCAAGAATGGGTAAATTCCAAGCTCAAATGGTGGTAAAATTGACCCACGAATATTCTCGGGATTTTTAGAATTAATTTAAAAATCAACCATGGAATTAATGAGAACTTACCAAGAATTTAGAGGAGGAACAAGGAATATAAACACCCCAAATCCACCTACCAATGTTTCTTCCAAGTTTCCATACTTTCTAGGGTTCTACACTTTTTAAAATGTGTAAAAATATGTGAAAATGGGCTGATTGGGGAATTTATCAATAGGTCTTTTCTTAAGCGATGATTAGGCCACTTAAGAGCTCATCGCATAAGTAGACACTGGGCCACTTAAGAGGCCAAGTGCCATTTTCATGACACTTGCGCATCTACACATTACTTAAATGAGTTTTGATTACTTAAGAGATAGTTGCTTAAGAGAAAATGTCTTCACTTAAGTGGTCTCAGGTGAGAAATCCTGGTTGCTTAAGCGGTCGATTGTTTGCTTAAGTGACCCGATGGGTGCTTAAGTGAATGCACCAGCTAAGTGCACTAGCTGGAGACTTGGAATCCACTGATCGCTCAGGATTCATCAAGAATCCTATGAATGCAAATAAATTATGCTACCTTATCAAATTCTATGATTTGGACTCAATGGCATATTTGAAATTTTCATCTGAGGTTGTTTCAATGAAAAGCGGGCTTCAGCTAATAGCCCAGAATGAGTCTAGATTCCTTGGAATCTAAACAAAAGGTCCTCCTAGTAAAAAATTAATGTTCTAGATCTATTGGAACTGCTATAATTGGCATACAATATTGTTAAAATAAAGTTTTTAGCAGGTGGGTAACTCTCACCAACAAAGACTTTAAAATAGAGAATTGTCTCTAAAACCTAAACAAACTGTTTAATAATCAAACTGTCAACTCCAGGAAGTCATAAATGAGTTAGAGTATCTATAAAAAGCTCTAAATTCCAAAAAAGATTAGAAATGTAGAAAATAACCTGAAGGGTCATTACAGTGGGTGTATATTAACTTTCACCTTTCATCCCATCTACATTGTATTTGCATATGCATCTTCTATGATTTCTCTGGTGTTCTTAATTTGAATTTAGTTTAAATCCATTATTTGCATATATCTGTACTATTTTTATTTTTGTGTATTTATTAAAACTATTAATATAGACGGTGTGAGCTACTGTTTGAGACTTTTCTGCTTGCAGGTTACATGTTTATAGTGTTACTTTAATTACCTTACTTTCTTCTTTACTCGGTCAGCCCATGATACCTACTAAGTACAAGTGGACCGTACTCACACCTATTATATTCTTTTGGTGTAGATCCTAGTGTGAGTACTATGTATGGAGGTTAAGGTCTCAAGCATAGCTTGATCATATTTGAGGTACTAGATTACTCTAGTGTTAAGGGTGGATTACAAATCTCATTCTAAATTTTCTCTTTTCATTATTTGGGATTCAAACATAGATTAAGTATTACTGTTTTTTGATACTTTACTAGATTCTCTTACACTATGACTCCAAATATTTTGTGGTTTATGTAATTTGTTTTAGATTTTATGTGTTGTCCTGACTTTCTTCTATAAGTGTCTCTTTTCTAAATTAATTATTTGTTAGGTTTTTTTTTGGTGATTGCCTTACATGTCAAGGCTAGGTTGCAACAAGTACCATTATCACCTTATTTTTGGGTCGTGAAGAATTGTTATTAGATCCAGGTTTACTGGTCTCATTAGTGTAAAATTTAGATATCTAATAGAGTCTCACGGATGCCTGTGTCTATCATTCAGATGCTATGATATATCTATAAGAAAACCTCTCAAATTTAATTCGTTATCATTTGGGTATTTATACCTAATGTTATAAACTTGTTTTCTATTCTTTTGTGTACTGATGATAAGGACTAGTTTCAAAGAGACAAGATTTGTAATGGGAGCCCAAGTTTATGGATGAGAAAGATGTGGTGGTTGGCCTAGAGATAGAGGACGAGCATAGGTAGCTTTCCTAGGTAGAGACTATACTATAGAGAACTCTCCTAAGCCTTAAGATCAGTATCATTCCTTGGCCATATTATTTATGCTGATGGAATTAGAGTAGATTCTAAAAATATCTAAGCTGTAAGGAACTGGCCTCGCCCTGTATCTCCATTAGATATCAGAAGTTTCTTGGGTCTGGCTGGCTATTACAGATGGTTTGTTGAGGGATTTTCTTTTGTTGCATCCCTATGTCCAAATTGACTCAGAAGAAAGTCAAGTTTCAGTGGTCAGATTTAGGAATCGAAGACTCGACTCACCTCAGCTCCAGTTCTAGCTCTTCCAGATGGTTCAAACAGTTTTGTAGTTTATCATGATAAATCTAGAGTGGGATTAGGTTGTGTCCTCATGAAGCATGGTAAGGTCCTAGCCTATGCCTCAAGAAAACTTAAACCCCAGAAGAGGAATTATCCTACTCATGATCTCGAATTAGCAGCCTTAGTATTTGCCTTGAAGATTTGAAGGCATTATCTCTAAGGAGTTCATGTAGACGTCTTCATAGATCATAAGAGCCTTTAGTATGTGTTTTCTCAAAAAGATCTCAATCTTTATCAGAGAAGGTGGTTAGAGCTCTTAAAATATTATAACATGAGCGTCCTCTATCATTCGGGAAAGGCCAACATAGTGGCCGACGCTCTCAGTAGACTATCCATGGGTAGTATATCTCATGTTGATGATAGTAAGAAGAAGTTAGTATAGGAAGTCCACCGCCAGACTATGATTTTACTTAGTCGACTCTTTAGAGGGCGGTGTAAGTGTTCAGAGTATTTGAGGTGAAAGAAAAGAAAGATAAGGATCCTAGTATTTTCAAGCTAAAAGAGTCAGTTCAGAATAAAAAAATAGAGGTTTTCTCCTAAGGGGGAGATGGTGTTCTTCGTTGTCAGGGTCATCTTTGTGTTCCAAATGTAGATGACATAAGGTAAAAAATTCTTGCAAAAGCGCATGGTGTGCATTACTCTATTCATCCAGGGGCAACTAAGATGTACCATAATTTGCAAGAAATCTATTGGTGGAGTGGGATGAAAAGAGATATTGCAGAGTTTGTGGCTAAGTGCTCTACATGTCAGCAAGTTAAGATAGAGCATCAGAAGCCTAGTGGTTATATATAGGAGTTTTGTATTCTTATTTTGAAGTGGGAAGTTGTAAACATGAACTTCGTGATGGGTTTGCCTCAAACTCATCGTCAACATGATTCATTTGGGTCATTGTACACAGAATGACCAAATCAACTTATTTCCTTCCAGTTCATACCTTTTATTTAGCCGAGGATTATGCCAAACTCTATATTAAGGAGTTGATCAGATTGCATGGTGTTCTGTTATCTATTATCTCAGACAGAGGTACCCAGTTCACATCTCATTTATGGAAAGCATTCTAAAAGGGTCTTGGTACCCTAATTAGTGCAGCCTTTCATCCTCAGATAAATGGTCAATAAGAAAGGACCATTCAGATGTTAGAAGATATACTAAGGGCATGTGAAATTGATTTCAAGGGAAGTTGGGATGATCACTTGCCTTTGATTAAGTTTGCATACAACAACAACTATCATTCCAGTATTCAGATGGCTCCATTCAAAGTTCTCTATGGTAGAAGATGTAGATCTCTAATCGGTTCGTTCGAAGTTAGTGAGGCCTTAGTCATAGGTCCTAAGTTAGTATTCGACGCCTTAGAGAAAGTTCAGTTAATTAGAGAAAGACTCCGGCTACTTAGAACCAACAGAAGTCTTATGCACATGTTCATAGAAGTAATCTTGATTTCAAAATTAGTGACTATGTCTATCTTAAGATCTGTCCTATGAAGGGAGTGAAGAGATTTGGTAAGAAGGGAAAGCTCAATCCTTGATATGTGGGTCCCTTCAAGATTTTCAGTTGATTGTGCAAAGTAGCGTATGAGCTCGAATTGCCTTTAGATCTAGCCTCAGTTCATCCAGTCTTTCATGTCTCTTTGCTTAAGAAGTGCATAAGTGACCCATCAGTCATAGTCCCTATTCAAAGCATCAATATTTAGAACAACCTCTCTTAAGAAGAGATTCCAGTTGAAATCCTAGCTTGTTAGACCCGTAGATTGAGTAACAAAAAAGTCCCTCTAGTTAAAGTTCTTTGGCGAAAGGAGTCCTTCGAGGGAGCTACTTGAGAAATAGAAGAAAATATGCATATCAACTATCCTCACCTTTTCTCCGCCAACTTAGATCAAACTCAAGGTAATAGTTCACCTTAAGCTTACTGAGTTTCATGATTAGTGTGCATCACTAACTTAGTATTCAGTCTTATGCTCATGTTCCCATGATAAGCTTGGTATCAAGTACCACTACATATTTAGTCATGCACTCAGGTATCAGTTTAGTTATATAGTTAAGCATCAGACATGTATTCTCATTGTAAGAAAACTTAGTTTGTCAGAACTTTAAGTTATGCATTTATGAATCAGTACGCATGCATCAGATATGCATGTTCAGTATATTATGTTCAACTTGTCAGTCATGTCCTTCATGAGATCATGTTCCAGTTATTTATGTTCAGTTTAATGTTTCCTCTCTCAGGCAGTCTCATTTGAGGATGAATGTTCTCAAAGGGGAGATATTGTACTACCTGTGCTTTTTCTTAAATTGAAAATCATCTCAAGGATGTTAGAACTTACTTTAAAATAAGAATTCATTCTTATAAATGTGGTATTTCCATAATTTTCACTCCCTATCACGTGGGAAATTGAGTAAGATTTCCATCGATATATAATTCGCCTAAATCCGACATCCAGGCGAAGTATTAGAGCCTTTTTAGAGAGGCTGAGTTTGACTAGAGCCTTCAGTATGTCGCGGAGATAGCTCAAATGGCAATTGTCAAATATCCAGTGTTACTCCGCGATACTAGCATGTCACGCCAAACATCCAGGTCATAGACAAGGTGGCAACAACATGATAACTCCGCATTGCGCTATCGTGCAGTTTCTCAATTGTCAATTTCCAGTGATACGATGTGATAACACTGCGTCGTGCTAAGGGCCCAACTTGGGAAATTTTACTAAAAATTTAAAAACCTGTCCAGAGTTAAAAGGGTCAACTTTCTACCCCTATATAATCACTTTAACACGTGATTCAACCACTTTTCACCCAAAACATATTAGTTTCTCACAAGTTTATCTCAAGAACAAACTAGGGTTTCTATTAGGGATTCAAATTCATAAAGGTTTCACCATTAATCTTTATGAAATCGCAATATAAGATATGCATATTGTTTATTCATGGGAACCTTTCGTCCATGAAGTCCAAGAATCCCTTTTCAACTATAAGTTATGAATATTCTTTGTTCATGCTTTGTGTGATCTCTTTCATGTTGATAAATGAGAAATTGATTTCTATTCCATGATTTGATGATAAATTCCATGTGGGTTTATTAGTATAGATAAAGATTTATGAAATCTCATGACTAAAACCTTGTATGATGAAATTGGAAGCGAACCATGATGTTTAATTGTTATACCATGATGTTTACATATACTATGCCTGCCATATGTTTGATAAAATGCCTAGGTAAAGGAAATTTTCCTAACTATCATGATATCATTAAAATCCCCATAAATGTACAAGCTTATGCCTATTATACGTTTGATCAAATGCTTCAATAAATGTATTGTGGTGATTATCATGTATTCAAGAATATCAAGTGATGTCAGTTTCGTTCCATTGAGTCCTGAGGGTATTTGTACCCAAAATATTAGTTGTATGCCTAGAGCCATGTCATGTTTTAACAATACTCTCAATCAAGCTATGAACTCTTAGACTTCAAATAGTCTTATGAACTAGGAAAGTTCTCCATGATCATATGACTCAGTCAATTGTCAGATATCAGTAGTATTCCATCAGCCACAGAAATTCAGTAACTCTGTCCATGCTTAGTTTAATTCAGTAAATAATGTTCAGTATCCATTCAGATTGGAGTAAGAATTAGCACCGAGTGAACCCAAGGATGGGGACTCACCTGTTATACGAGGGTGTGATTCCTAGAAGCAATCCTTCCATTCCAGAACTATGAAGCCAACATAGGTTAAGACATCATGGCCCACTATATGAGGGTAGATAAGGTGGGTTAACCTGTTATGTGAGGGTTCCCACCGTTATCGCTAGAGTTACCTGTTATATGAGGGTTACTCATATATTTTCCTTACCAATGGTGCGTTATTGACACCCTTCAAATCAGGGCATAGATTGGACCCTAACTCAGCTATTATAACACTTTTGGGGCATATTGGTTAGATACTACTTCCCATAATTTCATGTTATAGAATCAGGACTGTCAGATACAGTCAATCAGTCTCAGTAATTGAACTTAGATAGTTCTTCCGATTTTAGGACTGTCAGATACAGTCAACTCAGATACAGTATGGAACTCAGATAGTTCCATCAGATTTAGGACTGTCAGCTATAATTACTCACGTTATCAGTTATCCTCAGATACAGTCACCCATGTTATCAACATTATTTAGATATATAGTTCTTCATGTTATAAATTATATCAGTTACTAGCATGTCACGTTATCAGTATACATGCTCAAAAATCACAAAATCATGTTGTTAGTTACAGTTACAAATTTATGCATGTATTCTCACGTTCATGTTATACAGTTAGTGAGCATTATTCATGCATGTGAACCATTGCATATAGCCTACCTCAGATTTGTAGTGGTATATATATACTGACATATTTATGCTATGGTGCTTTCTTTTTATGTTACACCATAGGTTCAGAGACATGAGTTCCAAATCAGCAGTAGATTCCAGTTTTAGTAGTCAAAGTAGAAGTGAGTCCTCATCCTTCGAGGACATAATGATTTTCTATTATCTCATTAATTAGCTTATTAGTTGGAGTTAGTTGGGGATATGTCCCATCAACTTCTTATTTATATTCTTCAGACAGTAGAAGCTTTCAGACAAAATGCAGACTAGATACAGACTATCATATTTAGACTTTAGTATTTTTAGTTCTATTTTGGGTATTCTATTACCCCACATAAATATTATATCATTCAGTTATGTTCAGTATTGAACATTATGGCCTGTCAATTCATGTTTCCACATTATTAAGTTATCTGATGCAGTATACAAGTATAGATAGCAGTCATGGGTTAGCTTGTGGTCCCTCGGGGTCATAAGCACCGTGTAGCATTCTGATTTAGCCAATCGGGGAGTTACAAGAACATAACACAATTGAGGGAGTTACAAGTTTGGGTGTTCACCTGGCTCCATAGAAAGAAGCCTATCCTCTACTTTGAACTTCTCATTGAACCAAACCTTTTCACTATAATTGTATTTAATTGACTGGGTTAACTAAACCTTGTAGTCCTCTTTTGATTTCCCTAACCCAAAACCCCCTTATTATTACCCCATATAGCACTAAAACTCTCTCTTCTCTCAACCCAAACTCGCTATGCACACAAAATCCCTTAATTTCTTATACTCTTCATTTCGTCTAAGTGAAAAGGTAAGATTCTACGACCCTTTAGCATTCATTGCATTAGTAGGTTTTGCTTGCAATTTTTAATTTTTCCTTATTAAGGCTTAGTAAAATCATGATCTAGAATGAAAATTCCTTATCTCATTTTTATTTTGTTACATGGTCTAGGATTTAATGTGAAAATGGGTTATTAAAAAAATTTTGTGCAAATTTGATAGTGATAGGAATTAAAACTGATTTAGGGCTTGTCTTTCTTAACTTACAGTGATGTTAAGTGAGGGACTAAATCTTTGTTTTTGATCTTTTTTGCACAAATATGTTTAATGTTAATGTTGGAGGAAAAATTTCATTTTTAATGTGCCACTAGGGTTAGTGTTGGTTTTTTCTTGAAGATATTGAGTTAGTAAAGCCATGGAACAAAGAATTTATAAATTTTGTGATTGAAATATGGAAGTTAAACAGGAGGGTGTGATGGTACATATGTGTAATTGTCTATAATATTCAGTGAAAATGTGATGATAATTGAGTATGTTGAAGTTTTATGAATTTAAGAATTTGAAATCATTTGTGACTAAGTAGAGTTCTATTATTTGTAGTATAAGGTATGATTGGAAAGTATGTGTGTGCGGTTGTAAAATTATGTGAACGAGTCAAATATAGGCAAGTAGGAAAAGTGTGAGTACCCAAAAATAAAGGCAGGTTGTATAGTGTTAACTAATTTAGTGTGGGGGTGATTTTGTCCACCTTCAAACTTGATTATGGTTCACCACCTAGGGATGCACTAATTCTATTAATTACTATGTCTAATAGGTATTATGGTATCTAATCCAATCAAAGTAAAGGGGACATCCATATCAAGCCGAGGATTTAAAAGGACTTCCACAGACCAAGCCGCATGTGTATTGCTAGCCTTACCCATAGCTCCTAGAGTTCCTCACTCCCAATTTAGAGTAAAGATTGTTGATAAAGAGGGGCATAAGTAGTACAAGGAAAAAATAGAGGCATAGTAAATGCCTATAGAGCATATTTATAGTAAGCGGTAAACTACTAAGTAACAACGTATTCTAGAGAAGATCCACTAGTTGGGATGGAGTTCATCTTTAATAACTGTGATGAGTACAATTTTGATATAATAAGGGAATTCTTTGCTAATTGGTTTCCCAATCAATGGGGAAATAAGGTTTATGTTCAATAGAGGTCCTTAATTTTTATGCTGCATCATTAAACACTTTCCTCCCTACACTAAATATGGACCATGGTCCTTTGAGGGTGTTGTATAATAGGCTACCATAGTTTACCGAGAAATTTTCCATAGCCTTTGCATCCAAAAATTAGTAGCAAGGTGGGCCTACCACAAAGATAAGGTGTATTACAAGACCTTCCTCAATTCTTACTTAAATAAAGAGGGTAGAGTTTGGTCGAGGATCATGTGCACATGCTTGATTCCAATGATTCACTTGTCCAATATCACTCCAGTTTTTTTTGTGTATAATTTTATAAGTTATGAAAATATTACTACGGGTGTAGTTTTATAATCCCCGATGAGAAAATCCAGGGTGAACAGAAGATATAAGTATATTTTTAACATGTTACAACTAAGTTCATAAGGGACTTTGAGGTGAAAGAATACCCCACATACTACAAACCCTAATAAAACATAAGAGTAATTGATATTATAAAACTGAAAGAGCCAGAGTTTGCTTTCAGGCCTACATTAACCCATTTTGAGTGGAATATAGGAGATAATATGTTTGTAATATGCATGTATGGCATATAGAATTTGTCCATATTGTATGGAGGAGAGACTCATTTCAGTCAGGATTGAGACATCACAAGGAGAAACATCTCTTGAGTGAGAAAGAAAAGATTTATACTGGGTTGTATTAACTTTTCAAGAGCTTATAGACAATGATGTTCCTACAGATGAAGATAAGTTGAGAGTGGATTAAAATATTAACTTAGGATTGAATTCTTATGATGAAGATGAGAATGATGATGAGTAATGACCAGGGTGTTCTTTTGCCTGGTATTTTAGATTTTAAATATCTATTGTTTACCAAGTACAATGCTCATTCTTAAATGTGTGGCGGGGTAAAGATTCCCTTTATTAGTTTTAGATGTTTGTAGTACTATGTTATTTTGTTATTTGATGATGTTTAATCACTCTATGTTTTTTGTGAAATGCTAGCAGTATGATATAAATAGTCTATAATAGCCAGTAATTCATACATTGTTTATTTTTATAATTTGATGGTAGTACTTTATTTTGGTATAATTTTTTGTTTTGTTTCGCAACCTTGGATTTTGTTTTTAGTGCTTTTCTTAGGGATAGTCCCTTTGAACTGAATAGGATTTGTTTTATTTTATTAGGATAGAATACTTTTAGGACTAAGTTGCTCATAGTAGTCATAGTTAGGTACTTTAACCCATGATGGATGGATGATTAACATCTAAAAAAATTATTCATAGGTAATAAGTAAGACGTGGAGATCTTCCCCAATTGAAAGTTTACTACCCTACTTAGGTATATGCTAGACTTCACATAAATCAATTCCAAAAAAATAAAAGGTAGGAAACTTCATTAGAAATGGATAAATCTCTTAAACATGACTCTATTATGAAAAGGTTGGGATTAATACGTAAAATGTTCAATGTGGTTGTTTGTTTAGATTAAAATCTAAGAGAACTATTTTTAAATCATTGTGCCATGGGTCATGAGTATTTAGAATGTTTTTAAAATACTCTACATCTAGAACTTGTCCCATGTGTGTGAAAAAATAGAGTTGGTGATTGGTTTGCATGACATAATCAAGCCATTTCCTTGTAACCCTACTTCTTTCATTGTTTTTTTTACCAACCATTGCCTTATCCTTAGAAATCCAAGTTTCTCCTTTAAGCCTATTTCTTTGAAAAGTTGCATTATATAGTGAAATACCTTTTTGTTCATAAGGCCTCATTTAATTTGATCTATATAAGCCCTAATGCATATTATTAACTCTTGTTTCAAAAGAAGGAATGTACATAATGGGAGGTGGTTAATGTAATGCGAAGTAAGTGATGTGTGTGTACCCATTTAATGTATGCGTTTCATACACTTACAGAAAAAATAAAAGAAAAAAAACCAAAAATAGAAGAAAATGAGAGGTTGCATACTGTTGTATGAAAAAGGGTAAAAAATGTTATGGTCTAGGAAGGCACAAAGTAGCATATAAAGAATGGGTGTTGAAGGAAAAGATGTTTGTCAAAGATATGAAATGTAATTGTCTTAATGTTCATAGGGATTGGAGTCACTATTAGTCAAATAGTTCCTACCCATCCCTTAGACGACATTATAACCATGAAAAGTCCTTTGATGCTACAAATGATGCCTTATTTGATAGAGTAAGACACTATGAGAAAGACTATGGTACGTTACATATGTTTGAATCCTTCTTTGGAGTGTGAGTTTATTTTTTATTTAATTTCACCCTTGGACTAATTGTAAGACGTGTGCTTTAGGGAACCTATCTAAACGTGATAGCACATAATGGTGAGAATTTGGTGAACTACTGAATTCAAATCTAACATTCAATCATGTAGGCCCTACTTTTCTACATAGAGAGTATGTTTTAAAGGTTTTGCTGTCTCGTTCAAAGATGTCCAGAGTTGTAAAACCATCCTAAATCGATTGAAGTGTGGATCGAGATTAAATTGTTTAGCTTTTCTATGTATGTGTAGTTAATATCATCGTGTCATTAAGGCTTGAATAGTATGAGGTTGTCTAATGAGTTATTCAAGGATAGACAATTCATTAAGTGTGTGGTGGTGATCTTTGGTATATTTATACACACAAGCGCCACGTTTTATGTGTACTTTAATTAATTTGGGAAGAAATATTAGTATACTTTCATGTGCTTCATAATTTGTGCTATGGTGAACCAAAATATGTGATTAGCATGTTTTAGGAAAAAAAACAACTAGAAGTGAACTCAAATGATGGAGCAAACATAAGACAAGCATGAGATAGTGTCTAAGGGAAATTTTGACATTTAAAAAGACATAAAGCCACACAACTAAGCCATAAGCAAGGGTCTCTGCGCTTTGAAGTTTACTGTATAAAGCCATTGGTTTGCTAATACTATGATGGGTGCACCGCACAGCTCAACATGCACTTTTCCCTCTTTCCTATACTACCGTATTTTGATTGGATTTTGTTATTCATTTTAAAAAACTTAATGGGTTTGGGATTAAATTATTCCACCTCTATAAATACCCAAAGGATTAATTTCCTTTGTTATATAACATATTTTTTTAGAATAGCAAAGAGCACAAGAGTTTTCATTAGGGTTTTTCATTATAAACTCTTATACTTATTACTTTGGTATGAATAAAATTATTTTGTAATTTTACTATTGAATATGAATAGCTAAACATCATTTTTCTAGGTTTGTAGCTAGAACATGATTGTATAGTATTGTTTCAAATCAACAAAACATGTTTCTCATACAATTGCTCTTGTGTTCTGATGGTTATTATTTTAGTATCTGAATTATATTAGAATAAATTAGTATTTCTCACACAAACTAACCAAGGGAATATAAGAATAGGATGAAGAGCATTGGATTAGAGGATGACCTTTCCCAAATCATAAACTTTACCCTAAAATTAGCAATTAGAGAAATGAAGTTTGTTGTGAGAATTTATATGCTATACATGATTGTCATTAATGATGTAGCTCTGGAATACCTCTTTGATAATGATTTCAACCCTCTTTAAATTTTCATTGTTTCATTTATTCACTTTTTGAGACATTATAATGATAAAACATCATTATTTTTCGTGGTTACCATTGCATCTATCCAAAAAAAATTTAACAATTGAACTAGGAGAATTTATAATCACAAAGACCCTATGGATTTGATATCTAGTATGAAAAAAAATTCTTTGTTTCTTTATATGATCATGTGAACTTATGTGTGTGGTAGACTTAAACATTCGTCTCATGAACTTTAAGCTATCTAGAAGCATAAGTAATGACCTTGTTGAAAACCTGAGGGTTGCACCATACAGTAAGGGACCATGTCCCTCAAAATCAATCATAGGCAAAACACTATAAAGTAACCAGGAATAAAAGGCACAAAAGTAAGAGTAAAAAGCACAAGATTTTTAACATGAAAACCCACATACTCAAGGAAGGAAAAAACCCCGCCTTTCCCCAAAAATCACATCAAAATACAATATAATCAAACTCTTGATTATAGCCTTCAATGAACCTAACTCTAGGTTCCTTTTTCTTGTAAAAACTCTACTACAAATTCATTTTGGCGACTCTACTAGGGATCCTCTTCACTGATTAACTCTAATCAGCAACAAGTTTAGCCAACTTTACCTAAGCACTTCTCTCAACAAATGAAAAGACTACTCTTATAACATAAGTATTTTAATTACAAATCAACACTCAAGAACACTCACTTACTCTTTAAGCATACAACAAAGATAAGAATATGAGAAACACTTGAGTAATCTTGAAATGGAGTTCTTGCTACCTCTCTCCACTCTTTAGAATTATGAAAATATTGTTTGATGAAGAAATATTTTTTTTCTTTTATAGATGAGTGATGATTATGCATAAAATATCATTGGGAAAGTTGCCCTAAGTAGTATAAGAAACACCTGTAAGTTTGTAACACAAGAGTACAAAACTCTGCAGTCATGCGTGCCAGCATTACTGTACTATGAACATCTAGGGACCTGGTCCCTTGCAGTTAACTGCTCATCATCAAAACTACAAACAATAATTTACCTTTTTTTTGATGATGACAAACCAACCATACAACTTTGAGCATCAATACACATTCATCATATTTAATAAGTGTGATTACTGCTATGAAGATGAATGTTTACCCTATCATCGTGCTTTTACCATCATGCAACATAGGTACTTGGTCCCTTATTGTTATTTGCAGCAAAAACTTTAAGCATAAGTTTTCTCCCCCTGTCACTATACTTACCATACTTCCCCCAACCATTATGCATACACACATGGTCCTTATATATGAAGTTATTATTTAACCTTTTGGCATTATCAATAAGGAATAACATTAAACTAAGAGTAAAGTAAGTATAGTTTAGTTAACTTATGGCCACTGGGCAATACCAACATTAAGAATAGTTTTAGAAGAGAGAACAGAGCAGGCATACAAATCAGAATTCATTCATTGTTAAGCAGTTAAGTTCAAATTCAATATACCAAAACATACAGAAAAAATAATTTTCCTTAAGAGCCACATGATAACAAGAGGTAAAACTAACACAGGGTTGAGTAGGATAGGGATATGAAGACTCAAGAGAAATGAGGCTTTGGGAGAGGGACATAATCAACATTCCTGTTCTAGAATTTTTAGCTGTATGGGCATCCAAAAACTAATTAGTGAGTTTCTTTACTTTTGTATTCAATTCCTTTACTTCTCCACTCAGTTTTGGCACTTTCTCATAGAGCTTTGCATTTTCTGATGTTAGTGCTTCAAAAGCACCAAATCCCTCAGAAGCTAATTGCTTACTTTTCAACCTTAAATGCATTATCTCAATATATCTTGCTTCTAACTTGATCCTTAACTCTTCTATTTTTCTTTCAAAATCTTTCATGAACAATTAGAAACTTTGATACTTGAGACTTATATCCAGGTGTTTCTTTATTCCCAATTACTCTAAAATGATTAAAGACCATGTTTAACAAGTAATTATAGGGAATTCCATGTGTCTCTTCTTTCTCAAGAATTAATTTCTTCATGCATTCAATCAAAAGAGAAGGTAGATTGATCAATTCAAAATTGCTCTGGCATTTTATACAGAATAGATCATCCCCAGATGTAATGCTAGTCTTTCAAAATCTTTGCAGTAGGACTTTTTTAATGAATTCAAATAGCAGCTGAAACTCACATGTCAGGAATTTCTTTTTCATAGGTGCTATAAGTGTTCCACGCATTTTAGAGTCATAGATCCTAAACTTAATTGGGGTTTATTGCTTTATAGTAGTTCTAACTCCAATAACTGGTACATCTAAGATTTTTCCCAGGACTACTAGATTTTGAACTGAAGGACCTGGCCCTTCCAGCAAAATTAACATTCATCTTTCTTTTATCATTTTCTTCGGTGACATCTGCAGCAATATCTTTATCCTCTCAAACCTCAATAATATTTTTATTACCTCTACTTTCTCTTTTTTTCTTCACATTCCATATAAAGAGTAGTTTATCCTTAACCTCCTCATCCTCTTCATTTGGAGGTGATAACACTCTCTTTTCTTTATCCACTTCTCTAATTTCTTCTAATACTTATTATTCTTTGCTAACTAAGGTGTCATATTCAATAACAATTAAGTTTTCATCCACCTAGATCCCATTACAAGAAAAATCAACCATTTTAACTTGTATTTCTTCACCAAACATTTGAGAAAAATTAGGTTTTAAATTTGAGGAAGTGGGAGAACCAGGTACTTGTGGAATTTTAGAAAATTCATTTTTATTAGGTTCATTAGTCAAAATAGGATTGTGAGATTCTATATGTTGTTTTGGAGCTTCTGAGAGAGAATGAATTTTAGGTTGAGAACATTTTTAGTCAATGTGAGAGCAAAGACTATGACTTGAATTTTCTACCATGAATGTCTAGATGGTTTATTGGGACTTTTAATAAATTTGAAGTGTTTAGCTGAGAATGTAGAAGTAGGAAAATCATCCATTTGATTTTGGAAAAAAAAGTGAGGTAAGAGAGCTGTTGGTTAATAGTAGATAATAATTTAGGAAGATAAACTGAATTAGTTGACAAAATGTGAAGGAGTTTTATTTAGTAAGTTTAAAGAAGAGACCATTTTCATTGAAAGATGTTCCTTCTAAAATGATATGTTTGATTTAATAATTATGACTCTTCATTTTTCACAGGAGTTGATGGCTAATACATAAAGATAAGAAAATACATGTCCTATGAGACAATATTTTAAGATTTTTAAAGCATATTGTAATGGTACTAACCTGAGAGATAAAACCAGGACCCTCTCTTTCTTAAGTGAATTCTTAACTTATGTGTACTTAAAGTGAATTCTCCCAAAGCTATCCCCATGGGTGTATACCTGCAAAGGTATGATACTGAGTTAGACCAAACTACACTTACCTTATCAAGGATACTTGTATTCTAAACATAGCCAATTTTGAGTGAAGACACTAAATCACATGATAGGTTAGATTAATTAGATCAATTCTGCTTTAGCCTTTTCCCTCTGTACACCTTTCTTAATGATCTTCTACTTAAGATGACATTAATAATTGACACTTTGAATTATCATTATTCTCATATGAATTCTTCATCCTTTTTTCTCTTATCTTCAGTAACATCACCCATCTTTCCTCAATCCACATGATTCCTCTTTTATTTGTCCCCTATTTTTGTAAAGTTTTCTTACTCAAATAAGCCAAGGACAGGTCCCTGAGAGCACTTTCTCACAATAAGACAACTCCACCTGAAAATTCTTGAGAGAGAACATAGTCAAGCTTTCAAAATTGAGCCTTGCTCATACATTATCATAGAACAACTCTTAACTATAATTCCTTTTTCTTAAAACCTAGACCAATGGTCAACTTTTGGATTTGGGAACCCAGTTTAACCCGAGTTTCCAATAGGAAAACAATGGTGTAATCATATCATTCTTGGTCAATTTTGGTAGAGAAATCCTTTTTATAATTTTCAAGGGATTGAAACCCTTAGGATGTGAATTATCCTCCTGAATATATTTGATTCCATTTATATTTGCTCCACTCCAACTTTGACAATTTTCTTTTGTGTGCCCATCTTCTCTATAATGAGTACATAAAGATCTGTGAGCCTTGTTTCTAGCATCATGAGAATATTTTCTGCTAGAACCCAGAGGTTATTATTCTCCTTAATAGTCTAGACACATACCATTATTTGGACCTTGACTAATCAAATTAGAAAGGATTTGTGAAGATGTAGTCTATTTAGGAGAATTGTTAAGCTCTTCGCTTAGACGGACTAGGTCCCTTTCTAACTCTTCATTTTTATAAAGAGCAGACATAAGATGTCTTTGAGAATCCTTCAATTCTCTTCAAGATCAATTTGAATCTTAGAGGATTCTCTCTTTCCTTTACCATCTAAGTCACGCACCTTATCGAGTTGGCTCATACAACTTAGATTTTTAGATTTTAGTTTAGTGACCATTTCCTCAGTTTTAGATATCTAGAAAGTTAAGGCAATAAATTCTAGCTCCTGATATTCAACTTTCACTTTTAGAGCATTTTTCTCAGCATTTAGATCACACATA
>JAPEIP010000007.1:92887775-92906475 GCA_026120095.1 Capsicum chinense
CCCCTATTTTTGTAAAGTTTTCTTACTCAAATAAGCCAAGGACAGGTCCCTGAGAGCACTTTCTCACAATAAGACAACTCCACCTGAAAATTCTTGAGAGAGAACATAGTCAAGCTTTCAAAATTGAGCCTTGCTCATACATTATCATAGAACAACTCTTAACTATAATTCCTTTTTCTTAAAACCTAGACCAATGGTCAACTTTTGGATTTGGGAACCCAGTTTAACCCGAGTTTCCAATAGGAAAACAATGGTGTAATCATATCATTCTTGGTCAATTTTGGTAGAGAAATCCTTTTTATAATTTTCAAGGGATTGAAACCCTTAGGATGTGAATTATCCTCCTGAATATATTTGATTCCATTTATATTTGCTCCACTCCAACTTTGACAATTTTCTTTTGTGTGCCCATCTTCTCTATAATGAGTACATAAAGATCTGTGAGCCTTGTTTCTAGCATCATGAGAATATTTTCTGCTAGAACCCAGAGGTTATTATTCTCCTTAATAGTCTAGACACATACCATTATTTGGACCTTGACTAATCAAATTAGAAAGGATTTGTGAAGATGTAGTCTATTTAGGAGAATTGTTAAGCTCTTCGCTTAGACGGACTAGGTCCCTTTCTAACTCTTCATTTTTATAAAGAGCAGACATAAGATGTCTTTGAGAATCCTTCAATTCTCTTCAAGATCAATTTGAATCTTAGAGGATTCTCTCTTTCCTTTACCATCTAAGTCACGCACCTTATCGAGTTGGCTCATACAACTTAGATTTTTAGATTTTAGTTTAGTGACCATTTCCTCAGTTTTAGATATCTAGAAAGTTAAGGCAATAAATTCTAGCTCCTGATATTCAACTTTCACTTTTAGAGCATTTTTCTCAGCATTTAGATCACACATAGAGTCTATCAAAACACTAGCAAGA
Organism: Capsicum chinense; assembly: GCA_026120095.1. NCBI lineage: Eukaryota > Viridiplantae > Streptophyta > Magnoliopsida > Solanales > Solanaceae > Capsicum > Capsicum chinense. Next base: position 92,888,702 of record JAPEIP010000007.1, read on the forward strand.
TTCTTTATTTTCCTAGCAGAATAGTTATCTAGATTTTTCTTTCTAATCAGAAAAAGTTACCTTTTTTTCTTCTTCGTCTTCAGTATTGGCCATGAAGGCAAATAATGAGTCATAGATAACTAGACTTTTTTCTACATCTAGCATGGACACATCTTCTTGCTTTTTATCTTCATCTAATTCGCTGGAAGAGTTTTTCCATCTTGACAATGCTTGCTTTACTGCATAATCAGTTGCAACCTTCCTTCTTGAATTTCTAGGGACCTGGTCCCTGATCTCTTTTTTGTCACCTACAACTTTGATGTAATCATAATGATCCTTTTTGAGCATGGGATAGTCCTTGACGAAGAGCTCAAAACTTCCACATTTATGACACACTTCAATGTATCTTCCTCTCCTTTAGAAAAGACAATTCTTTATCATGGCTCTAACAATCCTACTTGCCAAATAGGCAATATTACTGTCTTCATTATCAACTGGATCATATTTAAAATCCTTCAATGCCCAGGATTTTTCTCTTTTTACTTCCTCCTTCTCCAGTTTTTGTTCCTTCTTGAGCTCATGAGTTTTTATATTTCCAATGAGTTCATCCATTGTAAGAGTTTTCAGGTTCCTTGGTTTAGTTATGACATCTACTTTACTTTTCCAAGACATAGGAAGAACACTGAGAATTTTTCTCACTTATTTGTACAAAGGAATTACTTCTCCTAAGCAGTAAATCTCATTTGTGATAGAAGTCAACCTTTTATGCATTTCTTGGATTATTTCTCCTTAATCAATATATCTACTTTTGAATCCTTCAGATTAGTGGTACCTTCATGAGCATCCTTCAGACAATCCCATATCCCTTTTGTATTTTCACAAGCTAAGAGCCTATAGTATTTATCAGGACATATGCCATATACTAACAGTTTCTTGACTTTGTAATTCTTTTTAATTTTTTTTGCCTTAATCATAGTACTTTCTTCTATTTTTAATAACCATCCTTATAATCTCTCCTTCTTTAACTTTATTAATAGGAACATGAAGACCATCAAGAATTATGTTCGTCAGCTGACTATCCTCTACCATAATGAAGTCAAACACCTTGGTTTTCCACACCCATTAAATCTTGCCCTTCTTCTAGATTAGGTGGATCAGCCATGCTAGCCAAGACACTCTAGGTGTGAAACTTTTAGAGTGAACTAGCTCTTATAGCAATTATGAAACCCTAAGGGTTTCACCATATAGTAAGGGACCAGGTCCCTCAAAGTCAATCACACAAAAAATGCAGTAAAGTAACAATGAATCAAAACACAGTGCAATAAGAGTAATGAACATAAGATTTTTAATGTGGAAACCTCCCTTACCCAAGGAAGTGAAAAACCATGGCTGGCCCTCACAAGAATGTCAAAGTCTATTATTATCAAACTTTTGATTACAACTATCAATGAACCTAACTCTAGATTTCTTTCTCTTTTAATAACTTTACTACAAGCTAATCTTGGAACCTCTACCAAGGATCCTCTACACTGATTAACTCTAATCAGCAACAAGTTTAGGTAACTCAACCTAAGCACTTCTCTCAACAAACAAAAAGAATGCTCTTATAGCTTGAGTATTTCAATTACAAATCAACACTTAAGAACACTCGCTTACTCTTTAAGCATAATACAAAAATAAGAACATGAGCAATGCTTTAGTAATCTTGAAATGGAGTTTTTGCTGCCTCTCTTCACTCTTTAGAATTATGAAAAAACTATTTGATGAAGAAGTATCTTTTTTCTTTTATAGATGATTGTTGATTAAGGATGAAATATCATTGGGACAACTGTCCTAAGTAGTACAAACAGCACCTTAAAGTTTGTAACACAAGAGGAGAAAATTGTGAAGTCATGCATGCTAGTTGTACTATACCATGAACATCCAGGGACCTTGTTCCATACAATTAGCGGCTCATCATCCAAACTACATATAACAGACCTTACCATGTTGCATGAACATACATCAAGGCCAACTCTTAAAGTATCATAATAGATGACAAAACCATCTAAACACTTTGGCAGTGTAAAAATTAGAGTACAAAGAAGTCAAGACTTTAACTCCTGAAAAATCTTCTTACAAGATTCATTCCATTAAAAGTTATCCTTTTTTGAGTCAACCTAATCAATGGAGTAGAAGTTGATGATACCACCTAAACAAACCTCCTATAGTCACAAGCTACACTTAAACACACTTGATATCGAAATGTATCTAGGTTAGTTCTTAGCTTCTCCTATATTTTAAGAGTCAACTTAAAAACTTTTTGCGCACAATATGCTTAAGAAATACAATTGACTCAAACCAAAACTCACACTTGCAGAATATGGAAAATATATAACGGTCCATACGAGTTTGGGAAACAAATCAGAAATAGTCTACATGCTTCTCATTACTTTTAGAATAGACAAAGATGCCATCTATAAAAATAATTGTAACCAATATGTAGGTATTGTTTGAATACCCTATTCATAAGGTCCACAAAGATTGGAGGAGAATTCACAAGTCTAAAATAGATAACCATAGATTTATAGTGACTACACTGGGTTCTGAAGTTTTATTTAGAGTGTCACATTCTTTCACAGTGATCTAAAAATAACCAAATATAAGTTTGACTTAACGTAGTAGATGACACCATAGAGTTATTCAAACAAGTTATTAGTCCTAGGGATGGGATATTAATTCTTTGTGTAACCTTGTTCAACTGGCAATAATTGATACAATTTATGAGTGAACCATCTATAGAACTACCCTTTAACTTTATAATAGGCTCATCTAGTAACTAAAATTTTATGACTCTAGTTCTTTAATCAACTGAGGCAGAATAATTATCTTACCAATCAATGTAAAGAATAACATCAACGTCTATCATGTCTAACTCATCTACATCAGTTGTAGTGACTCTATGAATGACTGACATTGGGTAGTCTTTATTTACTATCAATATATGATTCACTAACCAATTAGAGTGGAAAAATAAAAAGGTTCTAAGAGCTATTAAGGACTAACCCAAAATTTGAAGGCAAAAATGGTGTAATAATTAAGAAAGTAGACCCTAGGTCCAACAAAGCATGTATATTATAAGAAAAAAGATCTATATATACTAGTGACAACATCTAATGAGCTTTTATGATCTTGGGTAAAAGATAGTGCATAAAAGAAGTTTTGGCGCTAGGCATTTTCTACACTAGAAGAGACACCCTTTTATGCTAGGAGACCCACTGGAGCTGCTAAAGAAGTAGACTATATATAATCACTACTGTTGCTACCCTACTATGTGAAGAGATAATCCTTCAATTGATAATTAATCTGTCCATATAAAAAATACTCCTCCCTACCTTACAAGCACATCCTTAAGAGGTTTCTTCTATACTTCTTACACGTTGGAAAAGTATAGCCCCCAAAACACCCCCTGTAATATTGAGCCTTATGCTCTAGCCTTTTGCTCCTTCTTTGGTCTTGGAGATAGAGCACTAGGTAATGAAGTTGTTGGAGCTGATGGCCTCTACTTAAATTATGAGTGGCTTCCATAGACAAACTTCTACTAAAAAACCAATCTTTTTTCTCTTATTCTACCTCTCACTTTTATTTAGCTTTGATTCCTTATCTTTTGGCATGGTTCATCAATCAAGAGATATCTAAATATCCAAGTGACATGGCTATCCTACACTCTTTGACCATCACATCAAATATGCTTAAACAAACTTATTCATTCAAGGCCTCATCTCAAAAACCATCTCTGGAGCATATATGGACAAATTAGTAAGCTTGAAAGCATACTTCATAACTATCATTGAATTCTAGTTCAAGTTAATGAACTCCTCTACCTTGCCTCCATGAATTCCTGAGTAAAAAAACATTTCAAGAAGTCCACTACAAACTCATCACATATAAACTAAAGCTCCAACTATATGATGACCATCCTTCCACCACTTATCCAATAAATGAGGCATTTTCTTTAACTGATAGGATGCTAAATCCAGATTCTCATTCGTAGTAATGTTCATGACCTAGGTGATCTTCAATATCTTATTAATGAAGCCTTTTGGATTTTCATCCACCTTTATACCAAAGAACTTAGGTTAGCTAATCCTCATGAAACATTAAACCCTTGCTGTATTTGAGTTCCCATTAAGAATGGCAAGGGAAAATCCCTTTTGGCTGACCTAAGTGGTCATTGCTTATACTAGTATCAAAAATCAACCCAAGAATATATAGGTGTCCATATTATTCAAAGGCTGTATAGGTGTTGCCGGTGATAACTAGTTTCTGTTACTTTCACCGCTGTTTCTATGGGAATGTATTTTCTATTACATGTAGAGCACGGATTAAAATGGAGCATAGTGTGAAAACTCTACAACCTGATAAATATTAAGAAAAAAAGGAAGATTCATAAAAACATATCACACCATGTTCTTCATAAATGTGACACACTTCATACCCATGAAAAAGAACCCATTTAATATGGATTTTTGACACCCTAGGATACTTTAAATTGATTCTCTGATGTTAAGTTTGTTACGACTCAATTTGTACCCTTGCTGTGACAAAGTACTTTGAACCATAAGTTTTCTAAGTTATTTCATGGTAATAGCACGAAACTAATGAAAGAAATAAATTTGTGGAAACTAAAACAAAATATTTGGTTGATTAAATAAGATAGACATAACAAAATAAATATTTAGTTGTAAATCAAGCTTAAACTGAATAATAAGCTGAACTGTCTAAGTCTGTCTAAAGCCCTTTATGTACACTATTGAGATATTAGGACAAGTCACCAGATAAATCTAAATAAATGAAACTAAAATAAAATCTAACAAACCATAACTAACACAAACCATCCTTGAAAGAGAAGCGCTTACAATGAGTGCATCTACCTTGCATTGGAGCAAATCTAATTATTTGGATGAGATTTAACATCGAAAGATATATAATAATAGGATATAGCACAAAATAAAGGTATGAGGTTAGTACTTTAAAAGTATTGAACATGTGAGATATGTAAGCCATAAATAATGTGTGTAATCATGCTGATGAATCACATCACAATGGATAAACAATTTATCTTAGAAAGTACAATCTGATGCCTAATGACTAAAAATGAAAAAACCTTAAACCTTAAACCTCCCACTAACAAGATGAAAAATGGTATAGTATAGGGATTAAAAGAGTGGAATAGGATGAAAAAACTATAAGAAACCATTTCAAAATTTATGGAAAAAGGACCTCACGAGTCATAGTACGACTTATAACATGAATATATATAGGGTTGGGCATATTTTGGATCAATTAGCCAGATATGCCCCTCATGTGGTTGCAGATAGTAGGGCAAGGATGAGTAAGTTCATTTCATGGGTGAATGAGTGTAGATCCGCCATGCTGAATAGTGACATAAATTTAGAAAGGCTCATGACTCATGCTCAGTAGATAGAGAAGCAGAAGAATAAGATGATAGAGAAGCAGAATAAGAAAGTAAATACAAGTAGTTTTAACTTTGTTCAGCCTAAGTCAGAAGGAGAAAACTGTTCTCAGTTTTGTCCTAATTCATTAGTTCCAGCTCCTCCTACAGCCAGTGCTCGAGTTTCTATGTTTAGAGAGGGTAATAAAGATAGATCGCCAAGCTTTAAGTCCCAGGGCAGTGTTAGCAGTGACCGGACCTATCCTCTTTGACAGACTTGTGGCAAGTACCATCAAGGTATTTGAAGAGATGGCAGTGGTATTTGCTTCGAATGTGTCAAGCCAGGCCACAGAGTCAGACACTATGCTCAGTCAGGTCCTCAGGGTCAGCAAAATTGCTCCTAAGCTCAATTCGATCATCCAAATCAGCAAGGTGCCACCTCTAGTGCTACTAGTGGGCAATGCCCAAATAGTCTCTATGCTCTTCAGTCCCGTCAAGATCAGGAAAATTCTCCTGATGTGGTTACCGGTATGTTATAGATCTTTCATGTTCATGTTTACGCTTTGCTAGATCCAGGAGCTTCTTTTTTTTGTCACTCCTTATATAGTAGTTGATTTCAGAGTCAGTCCTAAAATTCTAACAGAGCCCTTTTCAGTCTCTACCCCAGTGTGTAAAACCATTATAGGTTGACGGGTATACAGGAACTGTCCAGTTATGATAACTCAGAAAGTCACTTCAGCAGACTTAGTCAAATTAGAGATGACTAATTTTGATGTCATTCTCAGCATGGATTGGCTTCATTCCTGCTATACCATAATCGACTGCAGAAATAGAATAGTCTAGTTTTAGTTTTCGAATGAACCCATCCTTGAGTGGAAGGGTAGTACTTCAGCATTCAGAGGTCAGCTTGCTTCTTACCTTCGGGCAAGAAAAAAATATCTAAAGGATGTGTCTATCATCTTGTTCGAGTTAAGGACATTATTTTTGAAACTCCTAGCCTGGAATCAGTTCCAGTTGTAGGTTAATATTCAGATGTCATTCCCAAAGATCTTCTAGGAATTCCTTCCATAAGGGAAATCAACTTCTGCATTGATCTTCTTCTAGATACTCAGCCTATATCTATTTCTCCATACAAAATGGCACCAACAGAATTCAGAGAACTGATAGAACAATTGAAGGATCCCTTAGATAAGGGATTCATCAGGCCCAATGCTTCCCCGTGGCGTGCTTCAGTATTATTCGTGCATAAGAAAGACGGTTCTCTTAGGATGTGTGTAGACTACCGTCAACTCAATAAGGTCATGGTCAAGAACAAGTATCCTCTTTCCAAAATTGATGACTTGTTTGATCAACTTCAGGGTGCCAGTTATTTCATTAAGATAGACCTCAGATCCAGGTATTATTAACTCAGATTTAGAGAATGTGAGATTCCGAAAATAGCTTTCCATACTCGGTATGGTCATTTTAAATTCTTAGTTATGTCCTTTAGTCTTACCAATGACCAACAAATTTTATGGACTTGATGAACTATATGTTCAAGCAGTACTTGGACATGTTCATTATAGTCTTCATAGATGATATTCTGGTCTATTCCCGCAGTGAGCGTGATCATGTAGAGTATCTCAGAACAGTACTTTAGACTTTCAGAGATCATCAGCTATTCACCAAATTCAGTAAATGTTAAGTTTGGCTAAGGTCAGTAGCATTCCTTGATCATATCATTTCCCGTGATGGCATTAGAGTGGATTCTCAAAAGACCAAAGTAGTACGAAACTGGCCTCGCCTTGTCTCTTCATCAGATATCAAGAGTTTCTTGGGTTTGGCTAGCTATTACAGACGGTTTGTTGGGGGGTTTTCTTCTATTGCATTCCCTATGTACAGATTGACTTAGAAGAAAGTCAAGTTTTATTTGTCTGATCCTTGCAAAAGGAGTTTTCAAGAGTTGAAAACTCGACTCACCTCAACTCCAGTATTAGCTCTTCTAGATGGTCCAAATAGTTTTGTAGTATATTGTGATGCATCAAGAGTAGGTTTAGGTTTTGTACTCATGAAACATGGTAAGGTCATAGCCTATGCCTCCAGACAACTTAAGCCCCATGAGAAGAATTATCCTACTCATGATCTTGAGTTAGCAATCGTAGTCTTTCCCTTAAAGATTTGGAGGCATTATATATACAGCTTTCATGTAGATGTGTTCGCTGATCATAAAAGTCTTCAGTATGTCTTTTCACAAGAAGATCTCAATCTTCGTCAGAGAAGGTGGTTAGAGCTCTTGAAATATTATGACATGAGTGTCCTTTATCATCCGAGCAAGGCCAACATAGTTTCTGACGCTCTCAGTAGACTATTCATGGGTAGTGTTTCTCATGTTAAGGATAGTAAGAAGAAGTTAGCTCAGAAAGTCCATCATCTTGCCGACTAGGCATTCTCTTAGTCGATAAAGATGAGGGTGATATATGGGTTCAAAGTAGTTCAGAATCATCTCTAGTTTCCAAGGTGAAAGAAAAGTAAGATAGAGATCCCAGCCTTGTCAAGTTAAAAGAGTCAGGTCAGTATCAGAAAGTAGAGGTTTTGTCCCAAGGGGGAGATGGTTTTTTGCATTGTCAGGGTCGTCTCTGTGTTCCAGGTGTAGATGATTTAAGGTAGTGAATTCTTGCATAAGCGCATAGTGCACGCTACTCTATTTATCCGAGGGCCACATAGATCTACCATGACTTATGGGAAATCTATTGGTGGAGTGGGATAAAGAGAGACGTTGTAGAGTTTATGGCTTAAGTGCTCTACATGTCAGCAGGTTAAGATAGAGCATCAGAAGCCTAGTGGTCCTATGCAGGAGTTCATTATTCCTACTTGGAAACGGGAAGAAGTGAACATGGAATTCGTCATGGGTTTGCCTCAAGCTCGTCATCAGCATGATTCAGTCTGGGTCATTGTAGACAGAATGACCAAATCAGCTTATTTCTTTCCAGTTCATACCTCTTATTCATGAGAGGATTATGCTAAACTCTACCTCAAGGAGTTGTTCAGATTTCACGATGTTTTGTTATCCATTATCTCAGACAGAGGTACCCAGTTCACCTCTCATTTTTGGAAAGCATTCCAAAAGGGTCTTGGTACCCAAGTTTATCTTAGTACAACCTTTCATCCTCAGATAAATGGTCAAGCAGAAAGGACCATTCAGACGTTAGAAGATATGCTAAGGTCGTGTGCAATCGATTTTAAGGGAAGTTGGGATGACCACTCACCTTTGATTGAGTATGCATACAAGAACAACTATTATTCCAGTATTCAAAAACTAAAATCATACAATACGGGTAGATAAAAAAGGTGTAAAGTATCGTTATCAAAGAAATGCCTATATCTTCTCCTAAACCCAACATTCTTTGTTCCTCTTTGCGCACACACCAGACAAGTTATTGACAACATTATGCAACAAGTAACATCAAGAGAACCTCACTTACACATGACACATGCTCTATTCAAGTAGAATTACTATAGACTCTCAAAAAAGTAATAACACGAATTTAAAATTAAGCCACATCACTCAAGATTTGTGAACATGAGCCTCGGTGTCTTAAAAGTAGTCATTCATTAATTCAACATGCTTTCACAAATAAAAACAACTCGCATCATGTAATCATACATAGGACCTCTCTAGAACACCTCATTTATTCCTAATCAAATATTTAAAATTACTTCTAAAAATTAAAAATAGATACTAGGTTCAAAGGGCGCACCCTCAGAAAAGAATTGAGAAGAAAAATTAATCGGTGGGTAAACTATGCCTCTACTAAACTGACATAAAAAGACTAGAAACGACCAAAGATAAATCATTTAGTAATTTTTTTTCAAATGTAGTTAAAAACTACAAAATAACTAAGACCAGAAATAATATATCATCACTTCATCCTAACCAATCATAAGATTCTTCACCCTTCGATTAAAATTACACTTTGACCCGAAAGTGCAAACTGAAAGGAAGGATACAACTGCTCCTGGAGTCCTCTAGGCCTACATAGTCGCATCTTTAATAATCCATAAGGTTCAGTTGACCCCACACCCAGTCTTCTCCCTCAAATTATATGTATTGTACTCAGACTTCCAATTAACCTTTGACTTACACAAAAACAAAATCATTGGTGATATTAAAGAAAAATAAGAAAATAAAATACCTACCTTAACATGGGTTGCCTCCCAAGCAGCGCCTAATTTATTATCGTAACAGGACATACATCATGACATGACCCGCCTTGGGGCCTTGCCATAATAGGCATCCCAAGTCCATCCAGAAGTAGAGACCACCCCTGTTACCCAACCCAATCTCCAACCGCCTGTCCTGAGTTGGCTAAATTCCGAGCATGTAACAAGATAGTGCACAACTCACATAAAGACTCTAGGAATAGATCACAACCATGACCGAGACAACCGAGTTCAGCCATCCCATACCAATAATCCTACAAAACCAAACCATACCAAACAAGGGTCACAAACCAGGCAATAACAAAAGATATTCAAAAACATAATATAATTAATTCCAAAATGATATTTGATGGAATAGTGTGAAATTATATTTGATGATGCTAGACTCCCAACTTATTCCAATTCTAAGATCGACAGCTATACCAATCCCACCCATTCTAACCCATAGAAGTACCACAAATCCTCTACCTAAAAGAGTAATGAAATCTGATTGGGACATGCCCCCGACCATAGCCACAACCAATATCCAGAATAAAGTCAAAATGTCTAGAAATATCAATAACATAAATGATGCCTTCCAAAAAGATGAAAGCTCACCACTTCAGTCAAAATCCTATACCCAAGTCAATAAATATGAAACAGAAGTATAACAGTCAGTTCTTGCATAGCGTAGGTATACAACGGCCAGTAGAACGGGTTAGCTAGTGACCGTTAGCATGATCTCAGGGTAAGGATAAAATAATACAATTTATAAAACCAAGTAAAACCACCCATATGTACATATATACATACACACACATATATATATAACACCGTGCCAAGAAATTGAGTTTAGCATGCCATTAAAACCTTTACGTAGGTTGTGTAGCAATGTCGTCCTAAACACTCACGGGCTATATGCGTTCAGCTCCCACTTGCTGAAAGTGCCCTAGTGCGTGTAACCTCATGACCAAGAAAGTATCCCATGGGAGGACTAATACATCCCCAAAATAAAGTGTGAAACAATGCACATAATTACCAAGACCAACCTTATATCGACAAATATGAGTTTCTAGTTTTGGTCCCCCTATGACCTCCACCTTCCATGGCTTGAATACACCTCCTACCATTATTGACCAATTAAAACCAATTTCTATATAACCAGACCATTATCCATTTATTAACCAAGGTCATTGATTTTGGTATCGTCATACCAACACTTACTTGGAAGTATCATCCATTGCCAACCATTTATAAGTTTAATGGGACTTTCAAATGCCCTTCCATTTTCCATATTAAACCACTTAGGAGACTTCCATATTCTCCAAAAGCATAATCATTAGCCATTTACCATTCCAATCTATTTTAACCATGCATAATTCCTTTGCCAAGTTTTAAAACATGTAAGAGTTCCATTAAAATAATCAATGTAGTGAACATATTTTTATAAGAATTTTGTCAAACATATTGGGGGCATAATATGAACAGAACCAGTTCCAATTATTATTAAACCATTCCCATACAATCCAATTGTCTAAAAATACCATTAACATATATAAAATCATAATTAAAACCATGGGATACCATAACCAACAATTTAACCTCAAAACCTCCAAATCATATTTGAAAACGAAGATTATACAATCAATAAAATCATGAAAACATTCATAAAACCATGCCTTTTGTTAGAATTAACAGAGAGGAACAAAGATGATGACGAAAACAAATCACCAAGACAAGCCCTAAATTGATCCTTTAGTTGAAATCCTAGCCCCCCTTTCCCAAAAGATCTTGAGAGAATTATGAAGTGTTTAGAAGAGTTTCTAAGTGTTAAGTGGGGAAATATCCAGTATTTCATAACCTAAATTGCACCAAAATCCGTCACAGGGATATGATTGACCCTCACAAGTTGTACCCTCCCAATACGATCGGTATCCACCACTCGTATCCTAAATATAACTCTTGGATCAAACACAGTCCAGTATATGACTCATCTAACCAAGTCATAGCCATATCTTATAATCCATATCCATGACCCGTATCCCTAGCAGATTAAAATAACAGGAGGATTGAACACTGTCTACCATACAAGTCCCTGGAACAATTCATACCCTAGCTTACAGCTCTTGGTGAGCTACTTATACGCATATATAACCTAAGTAACCAACTCTAATATTAAGTTAAGGAACCAAACAATCTTTAACCACCAATATGACTCGTGCCCTTAAGTCGTATCTATTCCGGTAACCAAAATCCATCCTATCAGCAAACACTGACTAGTATACATGTCACGACCCGAGACTACCCCTAGTTTTAACATGGTGCTTAGAACCATAAGTGATCCTAAGTTGACCCATGAACTAGCTTACTATTAAGAAACTAAATTATAATATATTAAATAGCTATTATGCTATGAAAAAATATAATCATGATAAATCTGAGAGAAATTATATTACTGATACAATTTACAATCTGGTAAAAACTGAGGAGAAAACTGAAATTACATGACTGACTATGACTGACATCTAAAAAGCCTCTACTATACTGTCTATAGATAGCTAGGACATGACCCCCAGCTATCTCTAATTAATACATATGAGAAATAAAGTAAAGTATATGTACAACATCTGACTGATGTTCCCGAAGTAGGAGAACTCACCACCCGCTGATTAAATCTCTAATTGTTTGATCGTGATATATAGAATACAATTGGTACCTATATTATGAAATAATATAGCCACACAAACATGTAGTAGACTCACTGAGAGACTCAAATAAACTGAAATCTAATGTAGCTTAAATTATGAGTCACAAACATAATACGATAAGCTGGTGAAATACTACACTTACTTTCTTAAGACTTTTCTTTTATAATATAAGTAGAACCAAAGCTGGGATATGGTAAAAATATATATATGAATGTTAAAAAAACTTATATGTATTGAACTCTTCTGATTAACTGAATAACTGATGCCTGGGAGACGAAATGAGTGAAATCTAAGAAAAATGGGTAACTAGAATATACATACTGAGTAACAGATATATGAATATGGACTATTAAACAAACGAGATAGCTAAGCCCAAATGCATGAAAAATATTAAAATCTGAGAAGACAAGACCAAGCATAGAACATGATTCTGATATAGTCTGTAAACTGAGATACTAAAATATTAATTATTGAATAACTGATAACTATATACTATGGTTAAGCAAATTTGAAACTTAACTTTGAAACTTAATAATAAACTGAGGTTGTAGGAGCTATCGACATGCCCAATATGAGGTAATTGGGGTCCAACCTATGACCTCAGTTAGAAGGGTATCAGTATCGAGAGATGGGTACTAACACATGGCTATCTGGATTCACTATAGTGATGTCTCGAAGGACTAAATAGTCACTCTCTACTAGCAGTTTAACCCTCAATTGGTAGGTTAACATCTAAACCTATGATGACTACTTAGTTTTGGAACATAGGGAACGCTACAAAAGGTCACACTCTCAACTGGCAGGTGAGCCCCCATCCATGGGTTTGCTCGGTTCAAAATCCTACCCCCAACTGAACTGACTTAGATTGCTGTACTGATCTATGTTTGCCTGGTATGATAATTGACTAAACTGATAATACTCAAATATATTTGAAGCCATTCTATATGTACTGAAAACTAGGTAAACAATGAATTTTTGGGTATGCATAACCCCCAGGACTCAATAGCAATAATAATAGGACATACTAAAGTGTTGGGACATAACAAGTTGTCAATATTCAAACACAATCATTTGGGCATTTAATCAAACATGTGGAAAGCATGAATTAAACATGGAAATATTGCTAAAAATCATGAATTTAGAATCTATAATGGAATTCACTTGAGTAAAGCATGGGGAAACTCAAATTCATGGCATGAGGAATTCAAAATCTTGCATGGAATCACTCATGGGCTGAATTTAATTCAAAACACCATGAGACATGAAATTCAATATTTCTTGAACATCTAAAATAACATAATGGTCGAAAAATTCATTCTTTAATTGAAAAAAAAGGGTTTTGGGCTCCATGGGTGAAAAAGGACAGATGGATGAACTCCCACATACCTTGGTAGACATGACTTGGCAGAGAAACCTTTACCTTGAAAGCCATGGGATTGATCTTGAAAGATTTCTTGAGATTCATGGATTAGGAAACTTAAAATCTTGATTTTTCTTGAAGAGATGATAATGGAATGGATGAATTTGGAGGGGTGATTGACATTTGTTCTTGAGAAAAAAAGTGGGGAATATGGGCATATAATACCTTAACTGAAGCCTTAGGTCATGTTTTTATTAATTGAGGCGATGGGAAAAAAGAAGAATTACCCTTTAAAATTAAAATTCATAACTGGAAACCCAATTGCGCCCTCACCAGGATACACCAAGGATGCTGTTGCCATTCCACCACAATGCGTTATAATCGCTTGGACTTGCTATGTTCTAAATCCAAGCGTGGCCCAAACCTAATCCGAGAAATCCAAAACTTACTTGAGACATGCTCTTTACACCCCTGAAAATGAATAAACTCAAAAACTTATGTCTTGGAGCTGGGAAGGTTACTTTAAAAATCATTAAAGTTAAGAGACCACAAATAAGGCTAAGTCTCCAACACTTAGCTAAATTTTCAGGTTCTAAACCGCTTGTACAAGCACTATGGACTGAATTGAGCTAAGATTATTATAGGGTATTACAATATCTCCCTATTGGGAACATTCAACCTTAAATGAGACTGATTAGACTGAGAATGCTCATATACTGAACATGCACAATTGGAAGCATGATTACATAACTGATTCTGAAATATGCTATATGAATGAGTATCATAAACTAAACTGATTCGTTGATTACATACAACGACATAAGAATGGTTATAAGGATGAGATAGAGATGAGAGAGTTAAATTATGAGTAATCATTACCTCAAGTTAGATCTGGTTTTGTGAAGAAATAATGAAAGGTTTAGGACATAAAAACTTGGGATAGCATCTTCCATTGGTATATTTCATCCCCCGAATGATACTGTCTTACTGAAATACTAAAGAAAGACTGAGATGTTACTCGGGACACTTACAAACTGAATTATGACTGAATGTCTAAATCTGATACATGATGGATTATGCATGAACTAAGTTGAATTCATAATTTGCATAGATGCGAATATTTAACCTCATGGAATGACCATATTCATGAGACTTCTGATAGTAAGACTAGGTCGGGACATGGAAAAACCATAGAACCTTTCCTGTCTGACTGCTAAACTGAATTATTGGCTATACGAACTTAATTATGCTGGAAGCTTATACTCAACTACACTTTTCCCCTTAAATACCATGCTTATTTAATTCAACTTATAGTTATTACTTGGGTACATAGAACTATTCCTACCAAAGTTGGAGTTGAGTTACATACTCCCACCATGTTCAAGCCTAACTCAAAACCACAAGGTACACACATAACAATGCAATACTAGTTTTAACCATGAAAACAAGGAACACTTACTCACTCTTATCTAAAAATCCATTCATCATCACTATCTTATTATTAAGGAGAGGTCACTGAAAGGTTAGAACATAAGGACTTGAAGCATGAAACAATAAATTTGACACATAGCTGAGGCCTGAGGAATAAAGTATCAATATTATGGATTCATCAAAGTGGTGTAAATTAAGGATATATATGACATAATCAGAGTTTTTCTATCATTAATAGGGTAGCATGAGTATCTAGAACTGAACTTAATGTAAATCATGCGTACATGAGTCATAAGATGTATGACCTGAGTTTGGAGTTCATAATTTCATGGAAATGATTCTTCCTGCTAAGTGAACTGGAGCCCCTCATACTTGGAATTGGAAAAGTATATGATTTTATAGAAAGTGTATAGATATGAGCTATGATCATAGGGCTAAGTTTTAAGGCATGAGTAGATGTCGTGATGACTGAAAAACTTTGTACGAAGATAAGAATGGGTTGGACATCATCCCCCCTTACTGTTGTTCTATAATCATACTGGCATAACTACTAGAATCTGAGAGCCTGGCTTGGTTACTTGTTCTATCATCTCCCTTTTAGCTTTAAGCTATCATTCTAATTCCATGGAACCCTTTAATAACTCTAAACCAAACTGCAACTTTATTACTCTAGGGTCCGAGACATAACAATACACATAGAAAATTTTGCCCTGACAAACTACGCCTGAAAGTATAAAACCCACTGCTAATACTTCCTTCTAAGATAAAACTCTTAGCTTTCTATATCCCCACAATCATTATATAAAACTTAAACTCTAATCAACTTAGAATCTTTGAGAGCATCACCATCTAGAATTTTAACTCTTCTTTCTATTAGCTCAACCATACATAATTCAAACTTAGATTTTAAGACTTAACATGGATTTTACAAACCCTTTAATGAACCATAATACTTCACTCATAGCCTACTAATACCATATTTCTAAACTTATATTTTTCACTAAACCATGAGAATTACCGTTACACTAACATACCCAATATCAACAACATATAATTTTGAATCAACAAACTTAAATTCTTGCATACACTTTTTCAAGCCTACTGATTCACCTTTCATACAACAAGCCCTATGGATACAAAATCTGCTCAATCCGCATAACTCTATCCCAACTTTACTATTGCTAAACTTTTGGGTTCATGCTTCTAACTTTAGGTCACATACTATCATGGAATTTTGAAAAGGGATCTGAGGGAACATATGACTTAAGGTTAGTGCATGATTTTCATGAACATAACTGAAATCTTTTATACTTTTGAACATAAGGGAACTGATAGGATCCTTTTAGTCCCGCATGTAATCCCTCCCAAAACTGTCTGTGGGGACTGTCTGAGAAAGGTCTACCTGTAAGGAGTTGAGCTTGACTATTTTTGTTACCTCCAAAACATGGCAGAGTTGACGTGAATGGAGTAAGATATGGATCTATATAAATTCCTTAAAGAACACTTCTAATGCACGATTTGAGACATGAAAGAAGCGAAATATTTCCTAAATGCCCTGTAGCCTCTAGAAGAAAAGTATAGATATCTCCATACCATTTTGCAAGAATTTACTAGATACGAATTTATAGACACCCTAGAACACTTAAACTCTATGCTGTGATACCAAGTTTGTCACCACCCAAGATTACCCCCTACTCGTAACACGATACTTAGAACCAAAAGTGATCCCAAACTAACCCATGAATAGGCATACTATTAAGCAATTGAATTATAATATATTAAATTTCTGTTTTGCTTTGCAAAAATATAACCATGAAAAAATTTGAGAAATTATAGTACGGATGAAATTTAAAATATGATAAAAACTGTGGAGAGAACTAAAATTACATGACTAACTCTGACTAACATTTATGAATCCTCTACTATGCTGACTATAGATAGCTTGGACATGACCCTAACTAACTTTAATCAATACATATGAGTAAGAAAGTAAAGTACATGAGCAACATCTGACTAAAGTCCCCAAAGTAGGAGAAGTCATCACCTGCTGGCTGAAATTTGCAACTGTCTGATCATGATGTGTGGACTACAACTGGTATCGACATTATGAAATAATGTAGCCATACAGACGTATATATGGATCAGTACTTCTGGAATGTACTGAGTAAGTGGGGGTGAATGCAAGAAGTAAAATTAGTTTCATACGTAATCTTAAAAGATGCAGGATTAGGTTTAAGTAGACATATCGAGAGACTAAAATAAACTGAAATCTGAAGTAACTTAAATCATTAGTAACTAACATAATCTGATAACCTGGTGAATCACTACACTTAGTTGCTTAAGACATTCCTTTTATAATATAAGTAGAATTGAAGCTGGGATATAATAAAACATGAATACGTGAATGTTCAAAAACAATCATATATGTACTAAACTAATCTGATTAACTAAATAACTGATGTCAGGGTGTTAGAATGAGTGATATCAAAGAAAAAAAGGGTAACTGGCATATACATACTAAGTAACTACTATATGAATATGGACTTCTGAACAACATGAGATAGTTGAGCACAAATACATGATAACTATAAAATCTGAGAAGGCAAGACCAAGCTTAAAACATGATTCTGATATAATATATAAACGGAGATACTAAAATACTAATAACTGAATAACTGATAAC
>JAPEIP010000007.1:92912695-92941462 GCA_026120095.1 Capsicum chinense
AGCCTCTCCCTTATGAGTGTGACATGCTACACAACCTTAAAAGAGACTCTACTCAACATGGCTTTGTGGAATCATAATTGACCATCAACCTAGGCTCTGATAACAACTTGACAAAACCCTCCTCGGGGCATTGTCATAATGGGCATCCTAAGTCCATCTAGGACCGAAGACCACCACCGTTGCCGAACCCAACCTCCAGCCGCCTGCGCTGAGTTGGCTGAATTCTGAGCATGTAAAAAGATAGTGTACAACTCATATAATGACACTAGAAATAAATCACAACCATGACCGCCCCAACTGGGTCCAACTATTCTATTCCAATAATCCAACCATAAAAAACCATACCAAACAAGGGCTATAAACTAGTCCATAACCAAAGGTGTTCCAAAACATAATATAACTAATCCCAAAATGAAATATGAGAGAATCGAGAGAAATTATGTCCGATGACCCCATTAATATCAGGAACACACAACCCCCCTTGGTACCGTAAAGTGCCATCACCATTGATCTCAAACACCATTACATTTTGCCCACCAATATCACTCTTGATTTTTCTCCAGATAGTACTATCACTTGCTTCTCCTTAATCTCCAAACTAAGTGACAATCAAACCACTTCTTGTACCACCACACCACCATCCTTAGAGTCCAATAGGCTAACTCTAAGATTACCAAAGCGGTGAATATCCTTCACTAATCCCTCTTATCTTCCCCCATATTAGCCAAACTCTCGATGGATAACCTCTAAGAGAATCAACAACCATATTAGCCATACCCGGTTGATAGTGAACACTCATATCATAATCCTTGAGAAGCTCAAGATATCTGCTCTTCTAGAGATTTAGCTCTTTCTGGCTGAACACATACTATAGACTTTTATGATCAGAAAAGATATCCTCGTGAACACCATACAAATAATGCCGCCATATTTTCAAAGCAAACACAACCGACAACAACTTTAAATCATGAGTAATATAATTCCTCTCATGTACCTTCAACTACCTAGAAATATAAGCAATCGTATTCCCATGCCGAATCAACACACAACCAATACCTACTTGAGATGCATTATAATAAACCACGAACCCATCATTACCTTCCGACAAAGTCAAAATTGGAGCCAAAGTTAACTTATCCTTTAACTTCTTAAATCTCCCTTAATATTCTTTTGACTAAGAAAACTTGACCTTCTTCTAATTTAACTTAGTCAAAGAAGCAGCTATCAACAAAAAACTTTTGATAAACCACCTATAATACCCTGCTAAACCTAAGAAGCTCCGAACGTTAAATGAAGTTATGGGTCTAGGCAACCTCTTCACCACAACAACCTTCTGCGGATCCATAATGATCCCTTCACTAGAAATAATATGACCTAAGAAACTTACAACATTCCACCAAAACTAACACTTAGAGAATTTAGCATAAAACTTTGTTCCTTTAAGGATTGCAACACCATATGATGGTGATTAGCGTGATCCACCTTGCTCTTCGAATAAACTAAAATGTCACTAATAAATATAATAATGAAGAGATTCAAGTACTAACAGAAAACTCTGTTCATCAGATCCATAAGCACAATCAAAGCATTAGTCAACCCAAATGACATTAAAAAAAACTCAAAGTGCCCATACCAAGTACAAAAAGCCATCTTTATGTTATCCGATTTCCTAATCTTTAGTAGATGGTATCCAGACAAAATATCTATCATAGAAAAATACTTGGAACCTTGCAATTGGGAAAACAGATCATCTATCCTTGGAAGATGATACTTGTTCTTGACTTTCACCTTATCAATTGCCTATAGTCAATGCATAACCGAAGGGAACCATCCTTCTTGCATACAAATAAACTGGTGCACTCCAAGGAGATATACTAGGACAAATAATCCCCTTCTTCCAAAGATCTATAAGTTGCTCCTTGAGTTCCCTTAATGCAACTGGACCCATTCTATATAGAGGAATAAAAATTAGAGGAGTGTCCGAAAGTAGATCAATACAAAACTCTATTTCTCTATTTGAAGGAACACCAGGATAATAATCCTAAAAGACCTCTAAAAACTCGTTAACTACTGGAACTAACTGTAAAAAGGACCTTCTGAGTTAGAATCTTTAACCTAGACCATGTGATAAAGACAACCTTTGGAGATTAACCTTTAAGCTCTAAGATAAGAAATAAACCTTCCCCAAGAGTTAGAGAAACACTCTCCCACTCTATAACAGGCTCACCAGGGAACCTAAAGATAACCCTATGGGTTAGATAATCCAAAGACACTTAGCAAGAGTGTAACCAATCTATGCCCAGAGTAATATCAAAATCCATCATATCCAACTCAAACAGATCCATCAAGGTCTGCTTGCCACCAATAGATACCACACACTCCCTATAGAGTCTCTTAGCAATAACTGAGTCACCTACTGGGGTAGAAATAAAAAAAGGATTCAAAATAATTTCCATATCAAAACTAAAAGATACAACCACATAAGGAGTGATATAGAAGATAGTGGAACCTAGATCAAGCAAATAGTATATGTCATGAGAGAAAAGCTATAACATACCAGTAACAACATCAGGTGATGCCTTGGATTCCATTTGGGATGTCAAAGCATACAACATATTCTGAAAAATACTAGAACCAGGAGTAGTAACACAAGTAGATGCAATACCACCAGGTGCAAGAGTAAATGATGAACCTATAAGATTCTTATTTGCCCTTATAGAAACCTTATTGAACAAATAATCCCTATGACAATGGCCTACCTAACCGCACATGAAGAATTGTCCTTTTCTTCATCACAATAAATCAGAGAAAATGACCATAAAACTGACAAGGAGGAAATTAAGAAATTGAATGACCTCGGCTTACCAAAGATTGGGTAGCTTGTGCTTGGGAATTATCACCACCATAATGACGTATATCGGCTGATTAATAGGGAGAGCTAGCAGAGAAGTAGGAAACAAAACTCCCCTACTTCTTCTTCTACCATTTTGCCACTATCTCGACCATCCTAATTTTGAGAACCTCCCTGGTCAGACAATTTGCTCTTCTTACCCCAGCTATCTCCAAACTCTGCTTGCTTTCTCTTTTTATTCACTACCTGCTACATATGAGCAGTCAACCTAGAGATGTCCATATCTTTAATCAGCAAGGCAGTTTTGCTCTCCTAAACTAGATCTCGATTCAACCATAAGTGAACTTCTTTATTATAGCTCGCATGTCAACCACTAAATCAGAAGCATATCTTGACAATTGGTGAAACTTTAAGGAATATTACTTGACAGACATTTTCCCCTGCTGGAGGTTCAGAAACTCTTATAACTTTGCTTCCCTCAACTCTTGGGGAAAGAAATAATCCAAAAAAGCACCAGAGAAGGCATCCCATAAGGATGACTCCTCCATATCTCCTCTATGCCTGTCCCACTCATCATACTATTGATAAGCAACCTCTTTAAGCTGATAAGCTACAAATTTTAACCCCTCTATATTAGTAGCCTACATCCGCCAAAACAACTTTTCCATCTCATCCATGAAGCCCTGTGGATCCTTTTTTACCTTTTTTATAGAAAATGGGAGGACCCATTTTCATAAATTTTCAAACCCTTGCGGCCTCAGCAGACAAAGAACTAGACACATCCTTTTCAGTCTGAGCAGTAATCAATTTAGCAATAGCTTGAATCAACTGACGAAATTATACATTAGTAACCTCACCTTGAGGAGTACTATTTGCAACTTGTGAAACTCTAGAACTATCAGGGATAGGACCATAGGATCGAACACAAACTCCAGAAGTAGGATGCCCCACTTTAACATTACCCCAAGATATGATGCAAGAATTTTCTTCTGTTATAGATTAATAAGGCATGACCTAAATGATGAACAGAAAAGGATTAGAGAACATGCCATGATAAAGACTCCAAGCTTGAGAATAGAATACCAAGAAAGTGAAACATTCTTAAATTCCTTGTAACCTCTCCATTATAAGTGTGGCATGCTACACACCCCTAAAAGAGACTCTACTGAACATTGCTTTGTGGACTTCTAATTCACCATAAACCTAGGTTTGATACTAACTTGACATAACCCGACCTGGGGCTTTGTTGTAATGGGCATCCCAAGACCCTTTAGGATCGAAGACTACTCCCTTTACCCAACCCAACCTCTAGCCGCATGCCCTAACTTGGTTGAATTCTGAACATGAAATAAGATAGTGTACAACTCACATAAAGACTCTGGGAATACATCATAACTCTAACCGACCTAACCGAGTCCAACTATCCTATACCAATAATCCAACCTTACAGAACATGCAAAACAAGGGCCATTAACCATGCCATAACCAAAGATGTTCCAAAACATATTATAATTAATCCCAAAATGAAATATGATGAATCACTAAGAAATTATGTCTGATGATGCCAGCCTACTGACTTAGTCCAATGCCGAGGACAAAACCTATACTAATTTCTCCCATTAAAACCCATGGAAGTACCAAGAAGCCTCTAACAAAAAGAGTAATGTAATTCAATTGGAACATGCCCCCAACCATAGCCAAAACCAATGTCGAGAATAAAGTCAAAAAGTCTAGAAATATCCATAACATAAAATAATGCCTTCTAAAAGGATAGAAGCTTACCACTTTAGTCCAAATAATGTTCTCAAGTCAATCACTATGTAAGAAGAGTAGAACAATCGCTTCCTGTATAGCTTAGGTATACAACTGCCAGTAGATGGGGTTAGCGAGTGATCGCTAGTAGATCTTAGGGTAAGGATAAAATAATGCTATTTATAAAACCAAGTAAAACCATCCGTATGCACATAACCATACATATATATAACCATGCCACAAAAAGGAATCGGGTTTAGCATACCTTTAAAACCTTTTTCTGGGCAATATAGATTTGCTATCCTAAACCACTCCCAGGCTTTATAGGTTTAGTTCCCCCTGCTGAAAGGGTCCCAGTGCATATAGCCAAACGACCAGTAACGTATTATGTGGAATGAATAGTATATCTCTAAAATAAGGCATGACGTCATACACACAGCCGTCAATACCAACAAAATACCTGAAAATACGAGTTTCTAGTTTTGGTCCCCCTTAGACCCCCACCTTCCACGACTTAGCTATACCTCCTACCATTATTGCCCAATTAAAACTAATTTCAAAGTGACCAAACCATTATCCATTTATTAACCAAGACCATTTATATTGGTATTGTTATACCAACCCTTACTTGCAAATATCATCCAAAGCCAACCATTTAAATGTTTAATGGGACTTTCAAGTGCCCTTCTATTTACCATGTTAAACCACTTGGGAGATTTCCATCTTCCCTAGAAGCATAACCATTATTCATTTACTATTCCAAGCCATTTAAACCATGTATAATTCGTTTACCAAGTCTTAAAACATACAAGAGTTCTATTAAAATCGTCAATACAATGAACATATAATTATATGCATTTTGTTAAACATATTGTGGTATAATATGACCAATACTAATTCCAATTACCATTAAATCAATCCCATGCAATGTAATTATCTAAAACCACCATAAATGCATATAAAAGCATAACTAAAACCATGGGAAATAATAAAAAACCATGTAACATCAAAACCCCCTAATCATATTTGAAAACCAAAATACTACAATCAATGAGATCATGAAAATATTTATAAAACCATGGCTCTAGTTAGAATTAATAGTAAGGAAAGAGAAAATTCCTTAAACCAAGATTATGATGGAAAGAAATCACCAAAGAAAGCCCCAAACTGATCCTTTAGTTGAAACCCTTGCTCCCCTTGCCCAAAAGTTCTTGAGAGAATTATGGACTATTAAAAAGAGTTTCTAAATATTTATGAATAGAATAATAGGGTAAATAACCTCCCAAGTAGGTTAGATGTTGTGGGACCCTATTAGGATAAGTGGGGAAATATCTAGAATACCCCCCCTTAAGTTGCACTAAAATCCCATCACAGGGATATGACTGACCCTCATGAGTTGTACCATCTTAATATGATTCGTATCCATAATTCTATCCTGATCTCAACCCTTGGATTAAACATTGTCCATTATACAACTCATACAAACAAGTCATGACCATAATATACGATCTGTATCCATGACCCGTATCTCTGGCAGAATAAAATACCATGAGGATTGAACACTGTCTACCATACGGGTTCCTTATACGATTTGTACACTGGCTTACGAATCATGATGAGCCACTCATACAAAGATCCAACCTAAGTAACCAAGTCTAAATTTAAGTTAAGGAACCAAACGATCCGTAACCACCAATATGACTCATACCCCTAAGTCGTATCTATTCCAATAACTAAAATCAATCCTACCAACTAACACTGGTCATTATATGACTGGACCATATCCCACATACCCCAACATATGAATCATACCCATAAGTTGTATTGGGTCCAGAGATCAGAATTCTAGGAAACTTTCTAAGGTCCAAAAACTAAGGTATTTCACATCACTACTTTTAACCATTTTTCTTCACCCTTTTTCTCCTACTCAGAGACCATTTTCTATCCTTTTTTGGCCTCTTGAGTGATTACTCTCAAGGTTTGCAACTTTCTCCACACTTGCCTTTTTTGGATCTTTCTTATGTTTTTAAACATTGGGCTTAATGGGTGGTTTGGGACAGTCTATGATATAGTTCAAAGAAGTAAATGGAGGTTTGCACTCCTTTACTCCACACTCATTTGCTTTTATTGCCGTGATCATGTACATATCCTTGAGTGTTTTGTATACACTAAAATCTACCACATTGTCATTCAGTCTCATTGTTAGAGTGCTCTTTCTCATGTTAATAAGTGCTCCTCCATTTTTTAAGAATGGCTGCCCAAGTATGATTTGTACTCTATCATCTGCATCATAATCAAGCACAACAAAGTCATTGACGATAATAAACTTACCAACCTTTATGAGAAAATCCTCTATGATTTCTTCAAGAACCACTCTTGTTTTATTCGCCATTTGGAGGTCTACTAAGGACTCAGTTTTCCCAAATCAAGTGTATTAGACATAGATAGGGGCATCAAATTTATGCTTGCCCCCCATCTATTAGAGTGTGAACCTAAATACTTTCATCAATTTTCATGAGGAGGGTAAACCTCCCAGGGTCCCTAAGTGACGTAGCCCGTACCGAGAGCTTTGTCGTAATAGGCATCCTAATTTTACTAAAGACCGGGGACCACTCTCTTAACCCAACCCAACTACCTTATTCAACCTTAGATGAGCTAAATTTCGAGCATGTAAAAAGATTGCACAGTGCTTTCATGAAGACTTTAGGATAGGGTCACAACCATGACGGAACCAACAAAGTCTGTCCATTCAAAACCAACCATCCATACTAAACCAAAGAGAATATTGGAACATAATATGAAAGTAAAACCTAAAATGTAACACTATGGAACATTGAGAAATTATGTCCGATGATGCCAGCCTCCCATCTTATTCTAATGCCAAGGTTGACATCAATACTGATCCCACCCATTCAAACCCAGAAGTACCAAAAATCCTCTATCCAAAGGAATACAAATATCCAATTGGGACATGCCCCCAACCATGGGTAAAAGCAATACTCTAAAAGAAAATAAAAAGTCTAAGAATGTCCAACATAAAATGATGCCTTCCAAATGGATGAAAGATAACCACTTTAGTCCAATAAGCTATCCTCAAATCAAGTACTATGAAGCAGGAGTTAAATGTCTGGTTCCTGCATGGCATGGGTATACAACCGCCAGTAGATGGGTTAGTAGGTGAACACTAGCATGAATTTCAGGATAATAATAAGTAATACCAGTTATCAAAACCAAATGAAAACCATCCAATGAAACCAACCATGCATATATATAAGTGCTAAGAAAAGGGATTGGGTTTAGCATGCCATTTAAAAACTGTAACCTGAGTCATGTATCTTATCCGTCCTACCACCCACGGGCCATATGGATTCAGCCCCCTCTACTGAAAGGGTCCCAATGCGTGTAGCCGCACGACCAGGAAATAACCATCGGATGACTAGTAAATCCCTCCAATATAAACATGACACTCACACATGGCCATTGAAAACCTATCATATCGACAAATAAGAGTTTTCAATTTTTATCCCCCCGATCGCCACCTTCAATGACTTAGCTTACACTCTCCGCCATTAATGCCCAATTAAATCCAAGTCTAAACAATCCAATTATCCATTTATTAACCAATGCTATTTGATAAACCAGTTGTGTCATCATACCATTATATTTACAAGCATAATTCGTAGCCAAACCATTTAGATTAAAGGGACTCTCGGTGCCCATTCCATTTACCATATTAACCTCTTGGGAGACTAGCATGTTCTCCACAATCATAACCAATTAACCTTTAACCTTTGTAAACAATTTAAACCATTTGTAGTTTCATGCATAAGCTGAAAACAAGTAAGATTTCCCTTTTAAAAGAGTCAATGCAATAAATATATCTTTATAAGCATTTAATCAAACACCGTGGGGACATAGTATAACCAAAACTAAATTCCATTACCATTAAACCATTACCATTTAATTCCATTATCCAAAACCTCTATTAATGGATATAAAACATAATTAAAACCATAAAAAATCATAGCCAAACCTTTAACATCAAAACCCCCAAATTAATGATTAAAAATCAAAACCATGCAAAAGTAAAAACCATGAAATCAACCACATAACCATGCCATTAATTAGAATTACAAGTAGGAAAGAGAATCATGCCTTGACCCAAGATCATTGATGGAAAGAATTCACTAAGAAAAGCCCTAAAGTAATCCCTTAGTTGAAACCCTAGCTCTTTGCCCCAAAAGCTCTTGAGAGAATTATAATATGTTTTAGAAGAGATTCGAAGTGTTTAAAAATAAAATAATAAGGTAAATAACCTCCTAAGTGTATTACAAGTTATGGCTCATTATTAGGTTAAGTAGAGAAATATCCAGAATACCCCCACTTAAATCCTATAAAAACCCGACACAGGGTTATAACTGAATTCCTTACAAGTCTTAACCTAGCTTATAATTGATACCCACCCAATCATAACCAATCCTCAACCATGGATTAGACACTGTCCAGTATACGAATCATCCAACCAAGTCATAACCTCAGCATATGATCCGAACCCATGATCTGTATCCCTAAGAGAATGTAACACCTGGAGGATCAAATGCTGACCACCTTATGAGTCACATATATGACTTGTACCCATTTCTTGTGGCTCATACCATCAAGTTGTATCCATTCCAGTATCTAAGACCATTCCACCAACTAACACTGGTCAACTTATGAAAGTTCTACACCACTCGTACCCCAGCTTACGGCTCATACCATGAGTCATAATGGGTTTGAAGAACGAGATTCCTGGGAATATTCTAAGGGTCCAAACCTGGGATGCTTCAACCTACCCCACTAAGGACATTCATCCCCAAATGACAGATAAGGTAGGAGTAACTACACATAGAGTCATTTATATTATCAGACATCCCTTTAACAAAGTTAAAAAAAGGCAAAGATTTTAATCTTTCATTTAACAAACTCAGAAAATGAAGATGTGTTTAAGAAAACATACCTTCCGCATGAATATCAGGAGCAGAAATCAAGAGCAGATACTTGGACTTCATGTCTCCTTTCACTACCCACATGCCTTCTTCTACATTTTGGTTCCACCATAGAACCTTAACCAAAGCCACATCCTTGGTCCACAACTGATGAACTTGCCTATCCAATATCTCAATTGGGACCTTTTCATAAGACAAAGAATCTGAGATATCCAACCCTTCTAAAGGCACAATTGAAGACAAATCACCAGCGGACTTCCTCAACATAGAAACGTGAAATACCGAATGAACCAAACTCAAACTAAATGGAAACTCCAACTCATACACAACATTGCCCACTCTCCACAAAACCTCATAAGGACTAATGTATTGAGGATTGAGCTTTCCCTTTTTGCCAAACCACACTACTCCCTTCTTAGGAGAAACCTTAAGGAAAACTATATCCCCAACTGAAAATTCTAAATCTCTATGTCTAACATCCGCATACGACTTTTCACGACTCTAGGTAGCCTTGATCCTATCCTAAATCACCTTCACCTTTTCCATATCTTGACAAACCAAATCCGAACCATACAAATGAGCCTCGCCAAGCTCAAACTATCCAATAGGAGATCTATACCTCCTACCATACAACAACTCAAAAGCAGCCATACCAACACTCTTATGATAGCTATTGTTGTAAGCAAACTCTACCAAAGATAGATGATCCTCCCAACTACTACCATAATCAATCACACATGCTAGAAATATATCTTCAAGTGTCTAGATAGCTCTTTCCACCTGGCCATCCAACTACGGGTGGAAAGTCATACTCAGAATCATCTTAGTCCCCAACCCTTTGTGGAAAGATCGCCAGAAGTGGGATGTAATATGCATACTATGATTGGAAATACTTGAAATAGGCACCCATGCAGTTTCACAATCTCTTGAAAATAAAACTTTGCATAATCCTCTGCCGAAAAGCTAGTTCACACAAGTAAGAAATGCACAGACTTCGTTATCCTATCTACAATCAACCAAATCAAATAAAATTAGTTCCAAGACCGAGGGAGACCTATAACGAAATACATATCGATCTTCTCCAACTTATATTGAAGAAACTTAATCTCTTGATGCATCCTACCAGGACTCATGTTATCAACATTAACTTGTTGACACACCAAGCACTTGGACACAAATTAAACCATGTTCCGCTTCATGCCACTCCACTAATAGATCTTCTTGAGATCATGGTACATCTTAGTAGAACCAAGATAGATGAAATAGCATGACTTGTGCACCTCAGCCAAGATTTTTTACCGCAAACCATCTACATCAGGAACATACAACCTTCCTTAGTACCGCAAAGTACTATCACTTCTAATCTCAAAATCTGCCACCTTTTTCTACTAACACTACCCTTGATTTCCATCAAGGTAGAATCAGACACTTGCTTCTCCTTAATCTCTGCACCAAGAAATGATCTACCTACTTCCTACACCATGACACCACAATCATTAGAGTTCAAGAGATGAACCCTAAGATTTTCCAAGTGATGAATATAATTCACTAATTCCCATTTTTCTTCTTTCACATGAGCCAAACTACCCATGGACAACCTGATAATAGCATCAACAACCATGTTAGCTTTACCTAGATAGTAGTGAAGACTTATATCATAGTTCTTGAGAAGCTTAAGATATCTTCTTTGCCTGAGATTAAGCTCTTTCTGCGTGAACACATACTACAAACTACTTTGATCAGAAAAGATATCTGCATGGAAACCATAACAATAATGCCATCATATCTTCAAAGAAAACACAATGGACAACAATTCTAAATCATGAGTAGGATAGTTCCTCTCATTCACCTTCAACTTCCTGGAAGAATAGGTTATTACCTTTTTCTGCTGCATCAACATGTAACCAAAACCAACCTGAGATGCATCATAATAAACCATGAACCAATCATAGTCTTTCAACAAATCAGAACTAGAGCTGAAGTCAACTTATCCTTTAACTTCTCAAAACACCCCTCACACGTACCCAACTAAGAAAACGTTCTTCTAAGTCAACTTAGTCAAAGGTGTAACTATCCATGAGAAGCTCTCCAAAAATAACCTGTAATACCCAGCTAAACCAATAAAGCTCCGAATATTAGATGGAGCCGTAGGTATAGGCCACTTTTTCACCACAACCATCTTCTGCAGATCCACCATGATCCCTTCACTAGAAATGATATGAACTAATAAAGACACAATATTTAACAAAAACTCACACATAGAGAACTTAGCAAACAACTACTATTCCCTTATGGTCTACAACACTACACAAAGTGATTACCATGATCGACCTCACTCTTCGAATACACCATAATATCATCAATAAACACAATGATGAAGAGATCCAACTACTATCAAAACACCCAATACATTAGATCCATAAATGCTATCGAAGCATTTGTCAATCTAAATAACATCACCAAAAACTCATAACACCCATACCTAGTACAAAAATCCTTCTTAGGGATATCCACCTTCGTAATCTTCAACTGATGGTACCCAGATCAAAGATCTATCTTAGAGAAGAACTTTACACCTTGCAACAAGTCAAATAGATCATCTATCAGAGGCAAAAGATATTTTTTCTTGACCGTTACCTTATTTAACTGCCTGTAGTCATGGCACATACTAAGAGAACCATCCTTCTTGCAAATGAACAACACCGATGCACCCTATAAGGAAATACTAGGATGAATAAACCCTTTTTCTATACGATCCTTAATTTGCTCCTTGAGTTCTCTTAACTCAGCCGAAGCCATTCTATATAGAAGGATAGAAATTGGATGAGTGTGTAGAAACAGATCAATACAAAACTCTATTTCCCTGTTCAAAGGAACACTTGGAAGATCATATGAAAAGTCCTTTGGAAACTCATTAACCACAGGGACCGTAGACAAAGGAGGACCTTTCGAATTAGAATCTTTAACCCAAACCATGTGATAAATACAATCTTTAGATAATAACCTTCTAGCTATAAGATAAGAAATAAAATTCTCCCTAGGTGCTAAGGAACAAACTTTCCATTCTATTTACGGCTTACTAGGGAACCTAAAGAGGACCCTATGGGTTTGACAATCCAAATTAGCATAACAAGAATGCAACCAATCCATGCCTACGATTAAGTCAAAATCTACCATACCCAACTCAAATAGATCTTCCAAAGTCTTCCTACTACTCACAAATACCACACACCTCCTATAGACTCGTTCAGCAATGACCGGATCTTCTACTTAGGTAGAAACAAAAAATGGATCCTAAATAATTTTTGGATCATAACCAAAAGACATAGCTACATAACGAGTGACATAAGAAAAGGTAGAACCTAGATAAAGCAAATAATACATATCATGAGAGAAAAGCTTAAATATACCAGTAAAAACATCAGGTGATGCCTCAAATTCAAGATAACATGCCAAAGCGTACAACCTGTTACGACCAATACTAGACCTAGGAGCAGTAACAAAAATAGAAGCCACACTACTGGGTGTAGAAACAGAAGATAAATCCACCAAAATCTTATTCTCCCCCATAGAAACCTTGTTAGATAGACAATCCCTATGACGATGGCCTATTTAGCCACACTTAAAGAACTTATCCTTACCTTTCCCACAAAATCCCTGATTAGGACGATTGCAAAACCAACAACGAGGACACAAAGAACCAGACTAATCTCCACTTTTCTATGATTGGGATCCTTATGCTCGAGGATTATCACCACCATGATGATGCTTGTCGCTCAAATAATAGGGGTAAGGAGCACTAGTAGTAGCGAAGGAACCATAACTCCCCTATAACTTTTACTGCCATTTCCCACCATCTATACCAACTTAAGATTGGGCACCTCCTTGATTAGAAAACCTACCTTCCTTACTCTGTCTGTATCCATATTCTTCTTATTTTCTCTTATCACCCTTAACCTACTGTATATGAATAGTCAGCCTCAATAGGTCTATATTATTCATGAAGAAAATAGTATTGCTCTCTAGAATCAGATCTTTGTTCAGACCAAAAGAGAACTTTCTTACTCTCGACCTCATATCAGCCACCCAATTTAGAGCATACCTCAATAACTGATAAAACTTCAAAGTATACTCCTTCATAGATGTTCTCCCTTACCTGAGGTTCATAAACTCCTCCATCTTATCTCTCCTAAATTCTTGAGGAAAGAACCAATCCATAAAGACATCAAAATAGGACTCTTAAAAACCATCTTTTTCTGTATCAGCCCTGTCTCTATCCCACTCCTAATACACAGATAAGCAACCTCTTTGAGATTATAAGCTGTAAAGTTTACTCTTTCTATATTAGTAGCCCTTATTACCTAAAAGATCTTCTTTATCTTATAAAGAAAGCCTTGTGGGTCTTCCTACACCTTCACTACCATAAAAGTTGGAGGACCCATCATCATAAACCACCCAAGCCTAGCGGCCTTAGCAGATAAAATACTGGCAGTACCCTGCTCAGCTTGAGCAGTAACCAGTTTGGCCATAGCATGCATAAACTGACAAAACTCTTCATTTATTACAATGCCCTGAGGGATCTAAGAAGTAGTAGGAGGAATAGAAGGAACTCTAGTACAATAAGGAAAAAGACCATGAGATTGAAGATGTACTCAAAACTTAGGAGGTACTCCATCAGCATTATCCCAAGATAGGGAAGAATTTCTTTGTGTTCCAGATCTATGAGGCATGATCTGATAGATGAACAAACAAGGATTAGAGGAGATTCTAGGACTAAGAAGTCAATCTTGAAGAAAGAATACCAAGAAAGTTAAAACATTCTTAGATGTCTTGCAACCTCTTCCTTATGAGTGTGGTGTGCTACACACCCCTAAAACAGACTCTACTCAACACGGCATTGTGGACTCTCAATTGACCATGAACCTAGGATCTGATGCAAACTTAATACAGCCCAAACTAAGATCCTTGTCATAATAGGCATTGAAGTCCACATAGGATTGGGGACCACTCCCTTATCCCAACCCAACCACCTTATACAGCCTTAGATGAGCTGAATTTCAACCATACAACAAAATTATGCAATGCTCTTCTAAAGACTTTATGATAGGGTCACATCCATGACTGACCCAACAAAGTCTATCCATACCAAACCAACCATTCATACCATAAAAAAACAAAGAGAATATCAAATCAAAATATGAAATTCAAACCAAAAGTGTAATACGATAGAAAAGTGAGACATTATGTCTGATGATGCCAACCTCCCAGCTTATTCTATTGCCAAGGCTGACATCAATAACGATTCCACCCATTCTAACCCCCAGAAGTACCACGAAGCATCTATCCAAAAGAATACAAACATCCCAGTTGGGTTATGCCCCCAACCATGGCCACAATCAATATCCAAAAAGAAAATTAAAAGTCTAGGAATGTCCAACATGAAATAATTCCTTCCAAAAGGATGGAAGCTTACCACATCAGTCCATTAAGTTATCCCCAAATCAAGTACTATGAAGAATGATTCAAACGTCCAGCTCCAGCATAGCATGGGTATACAACCACCAATAGATTGGTTAGTGGGTGAGCACTAGCATGAACCTTAGGTTAAGGATAAAGTAATGCCATTTATCAAAACCAAGCAAAAACCATCCAATGCAAACAACCATACATATATATAAGTGCTGGGAAAAGGGATCGGGTTTAGTGTGTCATTTAAAAACCTTAACGTGGGTCATGTAGCTTAGCCATCCTACTACCCACGGGTTCTGGTGCATGTAGCCATACAACAGGTCTTCACACCTCATACCCTAGTTTACAGCTCATACTATGAGTCATAATAAGTTTGAAGAATAAGATTCCTGGAAATTTTCTATGGGTTCAAATCTGGGATGCTTTACTAAGCTTAGTGGTATCTTGCTCATCACAAATGATCTACACTCCTCAGTAAGTGCTATTGTCTCAGTATCAGCCAACTTGGTCTTATTGGTCACCATAACTATCAAGTACTTAGTGTACTTAGGCATTACTTACAAAACATCTAACAAAAGAAGGTTAATGTGAAGTTTTCTAAATGTGTTAAAGAACTTCTTAAAGCCTGCATCCTTCTTAGCCTTTTTGAAATTTTGCAGGAATGGTGGTGGTGGTTTCCCAAGTATATACTCAGCTACTTTTGTTTTTGGGTACTCAAACTTCTACAAAATTTTAGCTCTTTTGGGCTACACTTGTTTCTTTTCTACCCACTTTAGGACTAACTCAACCTATAACTCTTGTTTTACTTTAGAGATTAGTCAATGAGGTCTTTATCACTCCTAAATGTGATTGCCATTACCTACTTAGAATTCTCTGTGTCACTAGGAAAACCCTCTTGAGGTCTTGTGTTCTAAGCCTAAGTTAACTTCCCCAACTGGATCTCAAACTCTACTAAGCAAGTTGCTGATTTTTTATCTTCGAAGCCATTCTTTATTAATTAGCTAGGATATTTTTCAAAGTTTCTTCAATATTACTAGCCTAAGAGATATTCTGCATGTTCTGTTGCTGCTAAATTTGTTGAGTCAGAGCTTGATTATTACCCTTTGAGTAATTGGACTAACTCTTCCAATTGTGATGTATGCATTACCATACTTCTATTACTTGTCACGAGCCGACCCTGAGCCTAGCTGTGATAGGTATCTTAAGTCCACTGAGGACCAAAGACCACCCCCGTAGCCTGTTTAGTCCAGACATGTTCCAAATAATATTAAAATAGAAGACAAATAGAGAATAAAGATAAAATAGTTAATGTAACTAAAAAATAAGCTCTAAGAGTGTACAATACCATCCAACCCACACATATGTCCAAAAAAGACTCTAAACCAACTTGAATATAAAACTAGGTTAGGATATGCCCCCGACCAATGATAAAAAGGAATCTGAAATATTGAAAGAAATAAATGGTATTTTGATAGTAATGAGGAAATCAAAAAAAATTTCGGCCTTTTGGAAGATTGAGGCTCACCACTTCAACATAGAGTAACCGATGAATCAGAATCCACTTAACACATCACAGGGGTAAAAAAGGTGTCCTCAAATACTATATTACGAAATAATATAGCATCTTAGGACAGTTAGATGGGAATGCTCTAGCATGTAACTCGAGATAAAGATAAAGCAATATCGTTTTAAAACCTAGTCCAAACTTAATGTTCATGTGTATATATAGATATATATAAGATGTTGGGATAGGGAACGAGGTTTAATATGTGATTTAAGATCATTAACCTAGACTGCATAGATCTAACAATCCTAAGGTTAACCATAGGTTATCTGTGTTTAGCTCTCATAACTGAAAGGGTCACAATGTATGTTAGCCGCACAACCCAAGAAAATCCAAGAATGAACCAGGATATGCCTCGACCCACTCCAATCAAAAAGATATCTATAAGTGTTAACTATGCACACGATCATAAAAACTCCCAGGCCAAAAAAACGTGGTTCCAATATTGGTCCCCTCAAAACCTCCACCTTTCACGACAAACTACACAACCCGTTAAATCCTAATTAAAATATTTGCACATAACCCATCAATTTAACCAAGGAGTTATTCATTTAGGTAATTGCCATTTGGCACTATTATACTAAATGAACTTGCAAGTCAAATTCCCTTATTCCATCCACTTATCCATTATCTTGGGGGAACCACGACTCCTAAGTTCTAATTTAAATCCAATCCATGACCACCAAGGACTTTCAAAATCATTTATATTCCATTAACCTTTTACGAAATACAATATTTTAAAAAATTATTGAAATCATGCATATTTCCATGTTCTGAAACCAACTTTTATAAATGGGTTAAGGTTAACGCCAACTCCAAACCAAGTCTTATAAAAATGGGGGGAATGGTATGACCGTTTTTCCCATTCACCAAACCCATGCACACATTAGTTCAACAACTATGGGATAAATTATGAATAATAATTTCCAAAACAATGAGAAAACTAACCAAGTAACAATCATTCAAAACCCTCCACTGATCATTCAAAACAATTAAATTTACATAAACCAAGATTAAATACATGCCATTCATAAAAATATATTTTAGGGTAGAGATACATGCCTGAAAATACAAAGAATTTGGAGAGGAAACCACAATTTGAGCCTCAAATGACCAATCCCTAAAAACCCTAGCCTAGCTCATGATTGGAGAATTTAAGAGAGAAGATTAGTTTATGATTATGTTAATTGGGTGAAAACAGGGATAAGGGAATGTTTTAGGTCTTGGAAATAGTATAAAGGAAGTAAAAAGACCAATTTTCCCTTAATAAAAAATGAGCAGGAATTAACTCACATTCACTGCGGGTCTCGTAATGACTTGTGGCCGTAGGTCATAAGTCATTACCATGACTTATAGTCTTAGCAGTGACTCAGGGTTACCACACTGGTTTGGTCATGAGTACCAACCTATGATTTGTGGCCTTAACCTATGATTTTTGGAGTCCATAAATGACCAAGATAGTAACCAAGCCTATCTTATCGGTAGGACTATGAGTCTCTCCTTACAGCTCGTATTGAGTGATATTACTAGTAAGAATGCAGTCGTGATCCCAATTGAAACTTACAGAACCCTTACTGGATTTCCTACAATAGGAACTATAAGATTCCTGAAGAATCTTCATTGCTCGTCACCTGAGACATACCTTGGACAATAATGACCAAACCCAGAAATTTTGAAAGGTGTAAAACCTGGGGCATTACACCCCCCCCCCCCATCCGGATCATTTGTCCCCGAATAAGGAGTTAAGGAACCCATTAGAATAGATACGAAATATCATGCTACTAGAACCATGCAAAAATGCTAAAATCAATAAAATGAAAAAGAAACCTATACCTCAAACACTTCTATCCAATGTAGGGAACATGAATGGATATTTGGACCTATGTCCTCTTCAGCTTCCCAAGTAGCTTCCTCTACCTTTTGATTCCTCTAAAGGAAATTTAGCGAGCCACATCCTTAGTCCCCAATCTAGGACTTTCCTATAAAAAATATCAATTGGGACTTTCTCAAAAGAAAATGAATACGAAATACCAACATCCTCCAAAGGAATAATCAATGAAGGATCACCCATACACTTTTTCAACATCGACACATGAAAGACCGAATGAATAGAACCGAAACTCATAGGAAACTCTAATTCTTATGTAATGTTCCACAATCTCCTAAAAATTAAACATAGACCAACATAATAGGGATTGAGTTTCCCGTTCTTCTAAAACCTCATCATTCCCTTCATAGGAGAATTTTCAAGAACACCCAGTGACCTATATCTAGCTCCAACTCCATTCACCTAACATCTGTATAGGACTTTTGGAAAGTTTGGGTAGTCTTAAGCCTATTCCTATTCACCTTCACCTTTTCCATGGCTTGGTGATCCTAGTCAGTACCAAAAAATATTATCTCACCAATCTCAAATGACCCAATAGGAGACCAACACCTCCTACCATAAAGAACTTCAAAATGATCCATTTCAGTACTAAAGTGAGTATCTATTATTATACGCGAACTCAATGAGAGGTAGATGGTAAACCCTACTTCCTTTAAAGTCACTCATAGAAGCCCTTAACATATCTTCTAAGGTCTGAATAGTCCATTCCACTTGTCCATATGTTTGAGGTAGGAAAGAAGTTCTAAGGTTTACCTTAAACCCCATACCAGTATGTAAAGAGCACCTAAAGTGAGAAGAAAATTGCATATCTAGATCTGAAATAATGGACATAGGTGCTCCATGCATTTTAACTATCTTCCCAATAAATAACTTAGTATAATCCTCTAGAGTATGTACTCCTCACAGGTAGGAAGCGAGCAGACTTAGTCATGTTATCCACAATAACCCAAATTGATTCATACTAATTACAAGACCATAGAAGGACTATAATGAAATCCATATTTGTCATGTCCCAAATCTATATAGGAAACTCCATCCCTTTAGCCATTCCATCGGGCCTTAAGTATTCTACCTTCACTTGCTTACAAACCATATACTTAGACACAATTTTGGCCACATGCCTTTTTATATTGTTCCACCTATAAATCTGTTTCAAATTATGATACATCTTGGTCGAATCTGGATGAACTGTATACCTTCACTTATGACCCTGGATCAAAATCATTTCCCATATCCCATGAACATCAAGATTACATAACCTACCTTGGAACTTCAAGATACCATCATCACCAATCTCATAGGCCAAAACATTTTACTGCCCCTTATTATCCTTAATCTCTTAAATAATGCGATCCAAAGTCTGCTTCTTCTTTAGCTCTACCTCGAGAGATGGTTTGACTACCTTTTGCACAATTTTCCCTCCATCCCCAGAGTCCAAAAGAAGAACTCCCAAGTTAGCCTGTGAATGTGCTTCACTAATCCTCTTTCTCCTTATCAACATGGGCTAAGATCCTTATAAATAACTTGCTAAGAGTATCAACAATTACATTAGCTTTAACTAGATGATAGTGAAGGCTCATAGCATAATCCTTGAGTAATTCAAGCCACCACCTCTTCTGAAGATTCAAGTCCTTCTGTATAAAAATATACTACAAGATTTTATAATCATAATTAATGTCCTCGTGTACCCCCATACAAATAATGGTGCCAAATCTTCAAAGAAAATATCATACCTACTAACTCCAAATAATGAGTCCAATAATTCCTTTCGTGAACATTAAGATGCCTAGAATCGTATACCACAACTTTACCATGTTGCATCAAAACACAACCCAGTTCCATACGGAACACATCATAATACACTACAAATTTATCAGTACCCTTGGGCAAGGTTAGAACTAGCACATAAGTCAACTTGCTTTTCCACTTTTCAAAGCTACCCTCACAAGCATCGGACTATAAGAACTTTACCTTTTTCTAAGTTAACTTCATCAATGAAGAAAAAATAAAAGAGAAACTCTTCACAAAGCTCCTATAATAAAAAGCTAAGCACAAGAAAGTCTGAATATCTATTGGAGTTATGGGTATAGGCCATCTCTTAACTGCCATAAATTTCTTTGGATCCATCTTGATCTTCTTGCTAGAAGCAACATGCCCAAGAAATGTCATAACATTAAACCAAAACTCATACTTAGAAAACTTTGCATATAACTTTTGATCCTTAAGAGTCTGCATCACAATTTAGAGGTGAATAGCACGATCCTTCTCACTCTTTGAATACCCCAAGATAGCATAAATAAACACTAAAACAACAAATCCAAGAAATACATGGACACCCAATTCTTGAAATCCATAAAAGTAGATAGAGCATTAGTCAATCCAAATGACATAACCAAGAAGTCATAGTGATCATATCGATTTTAAAAAGTAGTCCTAAAAATATATGCCTTTATAATCTTTAACTAATGATATCCCGAGCATAGATCAATCTTAGAGAAATATTTAGCACCTTAAAGTTGGTCAAAAGATCATCCATCCTAGAAAAAGGATACTTATTAGTCACCATTACCTTATTCAACTGTTGATATCTAAACACATCCGAAAAGACCAATCTTTCTTATGAAAAAAGAGCATAGGGGTACCCCACAGAGAAATACTAGGACAGTTCCTTACACTCAGGCGGAGTCATTCTATATAGAAGAATGAAGATAGGATGGATATCCAATAAAAGATCAATTCCAAAGTCTATTTCCCTATCTGGATGAATACTAGGAAGGTCATCAAGAAAGACCTCAGGAATTTTAAGAACCATACGGACATACTACAAAGAAGTGCCCTGAGTGCTAGAATCTTTAACCTAGTCCAAATGATATAGACACCCCTTGGAAATCAACTTTTAAGCTCTAAAATAAGAAATGAATCTCCCTTTAGGCACTAAGGAACTCTTATCCTATTCTATTATCCGCTTATTAGGAAAATGGAAACTGATCTTTCAGGTTTCTCTAGTCCAGAAAAGTGTAGCATGAGTGAAGCCAATCCACCCCTAAAATGACATCAAAATCCACTATGTCCAATAATATTTAATCAACTAAAGTTTTTCTATGAAAGATTGACACTACATAACCCCTATAGATATTTCTAGTAATAATCGAATCAACCACTGAGGTAGATACAAAGAAGGGATGAAAAATGGTTTTAGTATAAAAAAAATTACACAGCCACATAAGGAGTTACATAAGAAAGGGTAGACCCCGAATCCACCAAAAAATACACATCACGAGAGAAGAGCTTTAATGTACCAGTAACAACATCAAGAGATAACTTAGATTACTAATAGGTGGCAAGAGCCTAAAGTAATTCTAACCAGTATCGGTACAAGAAGTGGAACCCTTTGGTCTAAGAGCTGATAAAGTAGAAATCAAAACCTTATTAGCTCTAGTAGCCACCTTAACAAAAGGGCAATTTCTCTGAATATGACTAGACTGACTATATATAAAGCATAAGTTTCTTCTCTCATTAGAATAACCATGGTAAAGTGACTAGAGTATCGGTAAGGAGGATAAGGTAGAGCTGATTGGGCTCCACTATCTTGAGAATGGGAAACTTTACCTAAGGTCCACTTCTCACCTAAAAATGATGATCACTAGTTGGCTTAGGATTGGGAGCCCTAGCTGATGAATATAAACCAAAATTTCCCCAGGTTTTCTTTTTAGTCCACTGTCTACCATCCCTTCCACTATCTTATTGACTTCCACCTTACTATAAATACCTAAACTTCTTATCTGCCTCTCTATTATCTTTGTCTAACACCTCTTCTCATTCTCAACATTCTACATATAAACCACAAGTCTAAAAATATCCATGTAATTATTCAATATTGTAGCCTTACACTCTAATATCAAGTAATGAGACAATGCCAAAGCAAAATTTCTCATCTATCCCTCATGCTAGACACCAAATTTGGAGCATAATTGGAAAATTGATGAAATTTTAAGGCTTATTCCTTCACACTCATCCTACCTTGACTAAAGTTCACAAACATTTTGGCCTTAGCTTCCCTAGACTCTTGAGGTAAGAAATGATTAAGAAAAGAACTAGAAAACTCCCCCCACATAGCCGTCTCAGCATCATCACCACTTTATTACTGTCACACCTCACACTACTAATATGCAATATCTTTCAACTAATATATATGACAAACTCCATACCTTCTCTATCAGTAGCATGCATTACCCTAAAGATAATCAATAAATCCTTAAGGATCCCCATCAAGATTAGAGCAGTGAAGGTTAGGGGATTCATCCTCATAAATCGACCAACTCAAGTATCCTTTAAAAAAGGAGCAACAGAATCGTCCTGACCCCATTGGTGATATTAGGAGGTCACCAACTAGGCCACAAAATGAATAGAATAATAAA
The DNA here is from genome assembly GCA_026120095.1 of Capsicum chinense. NCBI lineage: Eukaryota > Viridiplantae > Streptophyta > Magnoliopsida > Solanales > Solanaceae > Capsicum > Capsicum chinense. The sequence continues at coordinate 92,935,626 of JAPEIP010000007.1, forward strand.
ACTACGCATTAGAGATGTATCCTTGAGGTGACTAAGCATGAGTGTCACCAACCTGAGGATGGCTAGTGGGGATTAGTAGAACTCCACGTGGGGTATTTCAATTAAAAGAAGGGAGCCTAAATGGGTTTGCACCATATAAGTAGGTTGAGTTTCATCTATATTATCCTCAAGTAAGATAGTGGTCACAGTAGAGTTCCTATAAATATCATATATTTGGAGAGCCATGATCGGAAATGTGAGCAAACTAGAAGTTAGAGAAATTCCATGATCCTAGACTTCATAGCCCGAAAGAGAACAAAAAAAAGGGAAACATTCCTAAATGTCTTGTAGTCTTTCCTTATAAGTGTGGCATGCTACACTCCCATAATAAGGGCTATAATCGACATGAATTTATTAACAACCAATATCTAAACCTTTGCTCTGATACAAAGCTTGTCATGACCTGACCTCGGGCCTAGCTATGATAGGTATCTCAAGTCCATCGAAAACTGAGAACCACTCGCGTAGTTTGTCTAATCAAAATATTTTCCAAATAATAACAGTGGAAGACAACAAGTGAATAAAGATAAAATAGTTAATGTAACTCAAAAATAAGCTCTAAGAGTTAACAAAAACAACCAACCAACACATATGACCATAAAATCCTCTAACCAATTTAAATATCAAACTTAGTCGGAACATGACCATGACCATGGCCAAAAAATATTCAAAAATAAAGAAAGAAATCAATAGGATTTTTATACTAATAAAGAAAGCAATGAAATACCCGGCTTACTAAGAGATAAAGGATCACCACTTCAATGTAGACCAATTGATGAACCTAAATACACCTAAAGATGCATAGGGGTAAAAGAGGTGCCCTTAGATCCTTCATTATGAAATAATATAGCATGCTAGGATGGTTAGTGGGGAGAACGCTAGCATGTAACTCAGGACAAGGATAAAATAATGCATTTTCAAAATCAAGTCCGAACTTAATATACATATTAACATACATGTATATATATACATAATACTAGGATATGGAATAAGGTTTAGCATTAGATTTAAAATCATTAACCTGGACTATATATCTCTAACCATCCTAAGGGAAACTACGAGCTATATTGGTGCAGGTCCCCTTGTAGAAAAAGTCCCAGTGCGTGTTAGAGACATGAACAAGGAAAATCCAAGGATGAGTTTGGGAATACCTCGACCCCAGCCAATCCAATATATATATAAGTGCAAACTATGTACACGATCACAAAAACTCCCACATTGACAAATATGGTTTTTAGTATTAGTCCCCCTAGAACCTCTACCTTCCACAGTGATCTACACAACCACCTTTAAACACAATTAAAACATTCGCACATAACCCATCCATTATCTAATTATTTATTTATTTGGGTAATTACTATTTGGTATCATCATACCAATTACCTTTCAAGTCAATTCCATCATGCCATTCCATTTATCCATTACCTTAGGGGAATACATGACCCCCAAGTTCCAATTTGAAATCATTCCATGGCCCCTAAGGCCTATCAAAATCATTTACATTCCATTAACCTTTTATGCAATATAATAGTTTTAAAGGTGGGTTAAATTAAGCATATTTCCATGTTTCAAAACGAAATTTTATAAGTGGGTTGAGGTTAATGGCAATTCCAAATTAAGTCTCACACAAATTAGGGGTATGTATGACAGCCTTTTCCATTTACCAAACCCATGTACACATTAGTTCAACAACTATGAGATAAAGCATGAAGTATAATTCCCATACCATGGGAAAATAAACCAAGTAACAATCATTCAAAACCCTCAGCCCATCATTCAAAACCCATAATTAAATTTACATAAACCATGATTAAACATATGCCTTTCATAAAAATAAATTTTAGAAAAGAGATTCTAACACACCAAAAATGGGTCCTGAGATTTCACAGGGTGCTTAGGGTCACAAGTGACCCCTAGCTAACCCTTCTACTGGCAAACTTATAAGCAACTAAATAAAATGCATAAATTTGTATGATATCAGCGGAAGATAACTCTTTTCTAAATCTAATCAATACAAAACTGAATTTATAAGATTATAACTCTACTTTTACAACGAAAATTAAAACTGATACATTAACTCTACTGACTATCTATGAAGCCTCTACTAAAACTGACTATAGATAGCAAGGACGTGACCCCAAATATCACTAATCATTTCATAAGAATAAGAAAGTAAAGAACAATAGTTAATCTAACTTAAGTCCCCAAAATAGGAGAACTCATCATCTGCAACTTCTAATTTTGACTGCATATACTACAACTTGTACCTACATTATGAGATAATGTTGCACATAAACGTATATGCGGATTACCACTTTGAGGATGTACTGAGTATATGGGGGTGCAATGCAATAAGTAAATAATATCATTAATTTTTATAGAAAATCTGCATTCTGATATACATGACTCACATAGCTTGAGTAAAAGCTGAAATTTGAATCTCATAAATCATATACAATGAACATATAGTACAAATCTCATGAGTTATTCTATTTACTTCTAAAATATGTATTCTCCATATTATTCTCAAAACTTATAAGCAATAGAAATCTTAAAACGATAGCTTTCAAAACTTATACTTTTATCTTATGGAGAATAACGGGCTTCTTTAAAACTTAGAGATTATAGGACTTTGGGACTTAGGAAAGTTTGAAACTTAAAGCTTTGGAAATCTTGAAATCAAACTTTCAACACATATACTTTCATTTAAAATAGAGTAGGGGACTTATTTAGGAGGTTATTCTAACCGACATAAACCATGTGAGCTGACATGGAGTCCATTGTTTTGTCCTCCTAAGGAAGAAACCTCACATTGAGGAGAAGCGTTATACTCTTACCAGGGAGTATAACCTTAACTTAGTGATCACAATCTCAACCTCAGGCCTATTCATCTCAATCCTACAGTGGCAAGTAGTTCTAGGGTATGAGACCTCAGAGTCACACCCAACTTAGTGCTAAATACTACTCCCATACTTAAGCTCAAAACTTTTAGGAAATCTACCTTAAAATATCTCAAGGGTCTATAATGAAGACCAAATTATATTTATTTTTCTAGAAATCATTAATGTTGTGGATTCCTATCTTAGCTTAGGATCAAAATACCAATATTTTCTTGTGAAAACACTTATCAAAACTTGTCGACAAAACTTGAGATCATAATCTCCTTATAACCCATCACTTGTACTTGGGACTCAAAATGTAAAGCTTTAATGCATCAAAATCATATTTAAACTTCATGCTCAACCATTATTTTAAAAATATTATAGTTATCTCAATCAAGATATTGGAAAAATAACTCATAATATGAATCTCATGATTTCAACATATCAAAATTCATGCTTTGATAACAAAACATTCATAATCATCTTAAAATCTGGAAAATTCGGAAATAGGCACGAAAATATAAATAAAATCATGTATCAACTTTCAAACCATAGGAAATCACATAATCTTACAAAGAATGATAATGGGTATAAACGCTAAATTGATGTTCATGGAAATCATAGTAAAATTCATAAATTTATATTTTAACAGAAGTTTTTGGGCACAAGAACGCAAGGATTGTTCTTCTTTAAACCCTACATACCTTAGATAGATAAACTTGGATGAATAACTTGCTTGCGAGAAGATATTGGAACACTTGAATTAAGGTACTTGGAATTCTTGCACTAAGAACTTGGAATCGTGACTTAAGTTGGAGAATTGATGGAGAAATCTTGAGTTTCTTGGAGGAAACGTTTGATGAACTAGGGTTTTTGGTTGAGGGATTTTGAGGAAAATGATATATGATGGTTGTAATGACCTTAAATCAGGTGTTTGGATGATTTAAGTGGCTTGGAAAAAGTCTAAATACCCTATTTAACTTCTGGACGAAACTTGAAAAATATAACTGGGAGCCTGATCTTATAGGCCACCGCGATGTGCCACTATTACGGTGGCTTACTAGAAATTGACGAATGGGAATCTGAGGGTCACCACAATTCAGAGTCATCGTGTTGTCCCACTGGTTGTGTAACGCTCGAATTTTCTAAATCAAAAAGCTACATGGTGCTCATGACTCTGAAGGACCCCAAGCTAATCCATGACTGATATTTGTACCTGTAATTGCATAATATACATATAAAATGCAGAAAAATTAACAAAGAGGGCGAAAGGTTCAATCTTGAATAATAAAATATCTAAAATAAGGTAGTATCATTGTACCAAAACAAAATTGAAAATACCAAAGTCTAAATCCAACAACACTATAATCGTCTGAAAGCCTCTAAGCTGTCTAAATAAGGAGTTGAAGGAACATGTCTCCAACTAACTCCCTGAACTAAAAATAAGCTAAAATAATGGAATAATAAATGTAACGATCATGGCCTCAAAAGATGAGGACTCACTACTTACTGAAATGCTACTGCTGATCTGGAATCTGCACCTCAGAACCAATGGTGTAACATAAAAAAAAAGCACCATAGCGCAAATGTGTCAGTAAAACTAAAGTACTGAGAATACGTGGGGGTAGGCTAAATGCATGGGGTTTATATGCATCAACATGCTGACTAATATGAATATGAGAATACATACATACATACATACATACATAACTGCTACTGAACTCGTGGAGGTACTGACTACTTGAGTTTGAACTCTAACAACATGAGTTTCGTGATACTGAGATACTGAATGATTGATAACATAGATGACTGTATCTAACAGTCCTAGTTCTGGGGAAAACTATTTGAGTTCCAAACTGTACCTGAACATCTAAGTCTGAGATCAGTCCTAGCGAATAAGTGATCTCTGAAACTGATAATGAGAATACTCGACTGAATCTGAGATTGAGATCAAGCCTGTCTGCTGGGTGACCTCTAGATCTAATAATAAGCATCTGAGTATGGGACCAAGCCTATCTGATGGGATGGTCTAGGAATTAATGGAACTATCTGAGTTCCTTACTGTGATTGATGACTGTATCTGACTGTCCTGGTTCCTAATTTCTACTCTGAAGATTGATATTGAAATTGTAACTGTAACTGTGACTTTGGGATGTAGTAACCTAACCGACATGCCCCGATACTGTACTAGTGGGATCCAATCTTTTCCCTGATTGGAAGAGTGTCAATATCGTGCCATGGATAGAGACCTCTACTAAGGTCAAGCCTCTCTGATGGGTGATCCTAAATAAGAAATCAAGCCTAAGGCAATATAATAGTCAAGTATAGCCTTAATCTGATGGGTGAATCTTTTCCTGTGTTGGCTACATAGTTCTAGAGTATAGGGATTGCTGCTAATGGCTCTACCTTTATAACGAGAAAAATTGCCATCCCTGCACTCGCTCGGTGCTAGTGCCTACTCCCAACTGAATGACTCTAAAAAGATTAACTATGCTAAACTAAATAACTGAACTGAAATGATTTATAAACTGATTAATTGAGATGATAATATTTTCTTAGCTGAACTAAGCTAAATTCACTGAGTTCCGGTGACTGACGGAAAAACTACTTGACATCTGAGGTCTGACTGAGAGTACTGAAGCTACTGGGACTACTGAACTACTAAGATTTCTGAGTTTTTCTGAGTCACGTGACTAACTGAAATCTATGGAGCATAGCTTGACTAAGGATATCTTCAAACATGACACTAGCTCTAGGCACACAGCTATAGTTTTCGGGTAAAAGTACCCCCAGGACTCGATGAAAGGAAACTGACACACATGACTGACTTGATCATAAGAGTAGAGTCCACAATTCACAATATCATAAGTAAGGATTTCATAATAAGAATTATTCTCAACAAACTATCACATGATC
>JAPEIP010000007.1:92941562-92965332 GCA_026120095.1 Capsicum chinense
AAACTGACACACATGACTGACTTGATCATAAGAGTAGAGTCCACAATTCACAATATCATAAGTAAGGATTTCATAATAAGAATTATTCTCAACAAACTATCACATGATCGAGAATGCTCACAACATGTATATACTTGCATGGCTTCAATAACATGGTTATTCCATACCACAGCAATATCATGAGCATCTCATAAAACATCTCCAATCCAAGACAATAGCATGGGGATCACGTTGAACATAAACTTAAAACATGGAATAGTCATTTAGGACTTATACTGTCATAAAAGCATGATTTCTATTCCCTTATGTATTTTCACAAACATCTTTCATGCACATCTTAGGTATAGATGGATTCATCAAGTTTACAAATATTCAACCACCAATTTCACATACTTATACATTAAATACCACCATATCCTCACACAAAATATACAAAGATCCCATCTAAGTCATCATCAAACTCCAACCACATGAACATCAACCACCAACAACATAAATATCATAATACATAATTTAGAAGATGGTGATTGAGCTTTATGGATGAAAAGAGTCCATGAATCAACTCACACATACCATAGAAGGAAGATTCTTGATGATTGACGGAGGAATTTCCTTGAAATTGGATCTTCAAGATTAATTATGCAACCCTAGTTGTTTTTATCTTTTAGTGCTCTTGGATGATAAACATAAAATGTTAGTAGGGTTGTAACATAATTACGATATATATATTTTGTAGGGTTAAGTTTAGGGACGTGTATGGAGTGTTAAATGACATAGTTACCCTCAAAATAACTCAAAACGGAGTGTTTAAGTCACTTGAAACCATAAGATATTCCCCGCATATGATATCACATATATTTACGTAGGCACCGCATATGATATCAGCTAAATTTACATAGACGCCACATATGATATCGCATATATCTACATAGGCTCTGCATATGCTATCTCTTATATTTTCATAGGCACTACATATGCTATCGCATATGCTTTCGAGTGGCCATGTGCGATTGTTCAAGCAACGTACTCTACTTTGCAAAACCATAACTCCTAGCTCGGGTGTCGGATTTTGATAAAATTAGTATTGTTGGAAAGCTAATTTGATTCTTTATAATTTGGAGGGTAGAAATATGCATAAATACCAAATTAACATCGAGTTATACTCATTCAAATATGATCCTTATGAAATCAAATACTAAAACTTGATGGATTCAAAAACTCTTAGCTTGTATTACCTTAAGTTACTCATATAAATATGTTTACTGCATCATAAGCTATCTTATCGCTAGGATACTCATTGTAAGTCATGTACTCAAGTATGAATTACAGGATAGGAGATTTCATATGTAGGAAAAATGGTTCGTCTCCTAGATTAAAAACATGTGGGGTATTATAATATCTCCCCCTTAGGAACAATCGTGCTCGAATGGAAATTAACTGAGGCAGAAGAGATGATAAGATGAAGTACGTACAAGACATACACTACTGAAACATGGGTTCATGACTGACATGACTGAAAGATGAGCACAACATACTAAACATGCATATCTGATGCATGGGAAGCTAATTCATGAATATAAGACTGTGGATTCTAATAAAGTGAGTTTTCTCAAAATGAGAATACATATCTGATATACAACTAAAAGGTTGAATCCATTCATATCTGATGCATGATTACATGACTGACATGATATGTAAATGAATGAGTGAACATACTAATAAATAGTAGTTTCTCCACTAAACACGTATAGCTAATGCCTGAATATCTGACTAAGCTGACTCTTGAAAGCTTGAATGATTATGCCATGGCACTTGATAACTAATTTATAAGGGGAACATGGATTAATCAAGAAAATGTGGGGTATCTCCCCCTTGGGACACTATGTAACTCTAAGAATGTTTACCTTGCTGAGATACTGAGGTGATGCACAGGGCATCTACGAACTAGATTATAACTAAACATTGGAGAGCTGAGACTAATGTATGATGCATAAATTGAACTAGACCTACTAATGTTAATGACTAACTCATGTGGAAACATAAGCTCAAAACTGCACAAGATATCTAACAATGCATACAATGATCATGAGAAATTTGTAACGTACCCGAATCTGGGTTGGGGAAACTTTCTGGATCATGGTGAGTCTAGTGTGAATAGAGTTGATTCTAATGCTGACCACTATTGGTGCTGGGATTTGCAGCCTGCTCACGTGAATCTCTACCTTTCTGAGCTAACACTCTACACTCCTGTATTTTGTGGCATGTCTTACTGCACCCAAAACATACTTGACTATTAGCGCTGCATGCACCTAGATGATTCTTGTTACACTCTTTACAAAGCGGATAAGTATGCTCACTTCTAACACTACTCTGGGCTTTGGAGCCTGGCGCCCCACCATGACTAACATGTCCAAAGTTAGGTGTGGGTACACTAGCTGAAGACGGTGAGAACAATTACCACCCTGTGACCCAGCCAGAGATTTATCTAACTACCTGTTCTAAATCTCTTATTAGATCTCTCCCTCTTCTTAGACTTATCTTCCTCTATCTACTGAGCATGCATCATTAACCTAGAAAGGTCCATGTCCCGAATGAGCATAGCTGTTCTACACTATTTCAATACTAACTCGGACACACCAATCATAAACTTACTCATACTCGCTTTGGGGTCAGCTATCAAGTCAAGAGCATACTTAGCTAACTGGTTGAACTTAAGAAAATACTCCTTCACTATCATGGAGCCTTGTCTCAGGTTCATAAAATCTTCTACCTTAGCTTCTCTCATCTCTAATGGGAAAAACTTATCTAAGAAAGCATCCTGAAATATCTGCCAAGTCATGGGAGTTGCATCTTCCCCTCTACTCTTCTTCCACAACACTACCCAATCATGAGCAATATCTCTCAGCCTATAAGACACTAATTCCACACTCTCCTCCTCTAACACATGTATAATTTTGGTGGTCTTCTTTACCTCTTCTAGATACAGATGTAGGTCCTCACCTATTACTGGCCTAACGAATTCTGGAGGGTTCATTCTTATAAAAATTTTGATTCTGGCTACAGCTGAATCCACATCTTGCTGGGGTGGGGCTATAGTCTATCAGTTTCCCTGAACACTACTGGTCACAACCTGGGCTAGCACTTGAAAAGCTGCACAAAATTCTGCATGTGACATATTTTCATTCAAAGGATATGCGGGTTGCGGGGCTGACTGATTCCCTGTTCTCTTCTGAGGAGGTATGCTCTGCAAACAGAAGAGGAACAAGGAGTAAACTGAGAGTTCAACTTGATCTTTTGCTCACTGGCACAATATGAGTACTGAAAGAAGGGAAACTATTCCTAAAACATCTAATAGCCTTCTATACATAAATGTGGCGCGCAACACACCCATGTACAACACTACTTGATGTGGCTTTCAGACATCCTCAGACTCTACTGAACCTTAGGATTTGATACCAAGTTTGTAACGCCCCAATTTTCTGAACTGGAATGCTACACGGTGCTCATGACCTCAAAGGACCATAAGCTAACCCATGACTGATAGCTATACCTATAACTGCACAACATACATATAAAATACGGAAACATGAACAAAGAGGGAGTAAGGTTCAATCTTGAATCATAAAATATCTTAAACAAGGTGGTATCACAATACCAAAATAAAACTGAAAATACTAAAGTCTAAATCTGAAAACTCTATAATCGTTTGAAAGCCTCTAAACTGTCTGAATAAGGAGTTGAAGGAATATGTCTCTTACTAACTCCCTTAACTGAAAATAAACTAAAATACCAGATTAATAAATATAACAATCATGTCCTCGAAAGATGAGGACGCACTACTTACTGAACTACTACTGCTGATCTAGAATCTGCACCTCAGAAACTATGGTGTAACATAAAAAGAAAGCACCATAGCTCAAATGCGTCAATACAACTAAAGTATTGACTATACGTGAGGGTAGGCTAAATGCATGGGGTTTATATGCATGAACATACTGACTAATATGAATGTGATAATACATACATACATACATACGTAACTGCTACTGAACTCTTGGAGATACTAACTACTTGATTTTGAACTCTGACAACATGAGTTTCGTGATACTGAGATACTGAATGACTGATAACATGGATGACTGTATCTAACAGTTCTAATTCTGGGAAAAACTATCTGAGTTCCAAACTATATCTGAACACCTAAGTCTAAGATCAGTCCTAGCTAACGAGTAATCTCTGAAATTGATAATGAGAATACTCGATTGAATCTAAGATTAAGATCAAGCCTGTCTGTCGGGTGACCTCTAGATCTAATAATAAGCATCTGAATATGGGACCAAGCCTATCTGACGAGATAGTCCAGGAATTAATGGAACTATCTGAGTTCCTTACTGAGATCGAACACTGTATCTGACAGTCCTGATTCCTAATTTCTACTCTGAAGACTGATACTGAAACTGTAACTGTAACTATATCTGTGACTATGGGAGGTAGTAACCTAATCGACATGCCTCGATACTGTACTGGTGGGGTCCAATATTTTCTATGATTGGAAGGGCATCAATACTGTGCTACGGGTAGAGACCTCTACTATGGTCAAGCCTCTTTGACGGATGATCCTGAAAAGAAAATCATGCCTAAGGCAATATAATAGTCAAGTATAGCCTTAATCTGATGGGTGACTCCTTTCCTACATTGGCTACACTGTTCTGTAGTATAGGGATTCTAGCTAACGGCTCTGCCCTTAAATGGGAAAAACTGACATCCCTGCACTAGCTCGGTGCTAGTCCCTACTCCCAACTGAAAGACTCTAAAAAGATTAACTATGCTGAACTGACTAACTGAACTGAACTGATTTATAAACTAATTAACTGAGCTGATAATATTTTCTTAGCTAAACTAAGCTGAATTCACTGAGTTCCATTGACTGACGAAAAAGCTACTTGAGATCTAAGGTTTGACTGAGAGTACTGAAACTACTGGGACTACTAAACTACTGAGATTTTTGAGTTTTTTTCAGTCACATGAATAACTGAAATCTATGGAGCATAGCTTGACTGAGGATGTCTTGAAACATGACACTCGATGTAGGCACAAACTATAGTTTTTGGGTACAATTACCCTCAGGACTCGATAGAAGGAAACTGACACACATGACTGACTTGATCATAAGAGTAGAGTCCACAATTCACAATATCCTAAGGATTTCATAATAAGAATGATTCTCAACAAACTATCACATGATTGGGAATGCACACAACATGTATATACTTGCATGGCTTTAATAACATGGTCATTCGATATCACAATAATATCATGAGCATCTCATACAACATCTTCAATTCAAGACAATAGCTTGGGGATCACGTTGAACATAAACTTAGAACATGTAATAGTCATTTAGGACTTATTATGTCATAAAAGCATGATTTCTATTCCCTTAGGTATTTTCACAAACACCTTATATTCACATCTTAGGCATAGGTGGATTTATCAAGATTACGATATTCAACCACCAATTTTACATATTTATACATTAAATACCACCATATCCTCACACAAAACATACAAAGATCCCATCTTGGGCATCATCAAACTCAAACCAAATGAAGATCAACCACCATTAATATAAATATCACAATACATAATTTAGAAGATAGTTCTAGAGCTTCATGGACTAAAGGAGTCATTGAATCAACTCATGCATACCTTAGAAGGAACATTCTTGATGATTGATAGAGGAATTTCCTTGAAATTGGATCTTCAATCTTAATTATGCAACCCTAGTTGGTTTTCTCTTTTAGTGCTCTTGCATGATGAACTTAAAATGTTAGTAGTGTTGTAATGTAATTAGGAGCTATATATTTCATAGGTTTAAGTTTAGGGACGTGCAAGGAGTGTTAAAAGACTTAATTACCCTCAAATTTACTCAAAACAGAGTGTTTAAGTCACTTGAAACCATAAGATATGCGCCGCATATGATATCGCATATATTTACATAGGCGCCATATATAATATCGCCTAAATTTACATAGGCACCGCATATGATATCGCCTATATCTACATAGGCTTTGAATATGGTATCACCTATATTTACATAGGTTCCACTTATGCCATTGTATGTGCTTTCCAGTGGCCATGTGCAATTGGTTAGGTAGCACACTCTACTTTGCAAAGCCATAACTCCTAGCTCGGGTGTCGGATTTTGATGAAATTGGTATCATTGGAAAGCTAATTCGATATCGAGTTATACTCGTTCAAATATAACCCTTATGAAATCAAACACTAAAACTTGATAGATTAAAAAACTCTTAGCTTGATTACCTTAAGTGACTCATATGACCATGATTAATGCATCATAAGCTATCTTATTGCTAGGATACTCATTGTCAGTGAAGTACTCAAGTATGAATCACAAGATAGGAGATTTCATATGTAGGAAAAATGGTTCGTCTCCTAGCTTAGAAACATGCGGGGTATTACAGGTTGGGACCTAAAACTTCAGCACGATCTGCCACAATCGTGATAGGCTACTGGAAATTCATAGTTAGGATACTACTCCCCTCCACGATGTGCTAAGGGTCTAAATAACGGTTTTTTATGATAGGAACTTAATTAGCCATAACTTCTTGTTCGATTAACAAATTTGGGTGAATCTTAAATCGTTGGAAAGATAATTCAATTTCCCACATGATTAAAAGACAAAATTAGGAGAATTCTTTATGATTTAAACATTACTTACTTTGAAAGTCATTCCTCAATCTTATAGATATGAAATTACGCTTCAGAAAAGTTTGGAGTATTAAAGATACGTGATTAAAAATACCAAGAATTTGGAGAGGAAACCTTTAACACCCCAAAAATGGGTCCCAAGATGTCACACAGTGCTTAGGGTCACAAGTGACCCCAAGCTAATGTTTCCACTGGCAAACTCAAAAGCAACTGAATAAAATGCATAAATTTATACAATATTAGTGGAAGATGACTCTTTTCTGAATCTGATCAATACAAAACTGAATTCATAGGGTTATAACTCTATTTTTTCAAAGAAAACTAAAACTGAATACATTAACTATACTGACTGTCTATGAAGCCTCTACTAATTTTAACTATAGATAACAATAACGCTACCCCAACTATCACTAATCAAGACATACGAATAAAAAAAGTAAAGAATAATAGTAAATCTAACTGAAGTCTCTGAAATAGGAGGACTCATTATCTGCTGGCTGCAATTTGCAACTGTCTTATTTTGACTGCACATACTACAACTTGTACCTATATTATGAGACAATGTATCACATAGACATATATGTGGATCTACGCTGTGAGGATGTTCTGAGTATATGGGGTGCAATTCAATAAATAAATAATATCATCAATCTTTATAGAAAATTTGTATGCTGATATAAATGACTCACATAGCATGAGTAAAAGTTGAAATCTGAATTTCATAAATCATGTATAATGAAGCCTACAGTATAAATCTCATAAGCCATTCTATTTACTTCTAAAATATGTATTCTCCATCTTATTCTCAAAACTTGCAAGTAACAGAAATCTTAAAATAATAGCTTTCAAAATTTATACTTATATCTTATAGAGAGTAAAACATCTTTGAAACTCAAGGACTCAGGACTCTTTGAAACTTTAAGACTTGGGAACTCTGTGACTCTTAGAATTACATAACTTTGGACACTCAGGAGTTTCTTATAACCGACATAAACTATATGAGCTACATGGAGTCCAACATCTTATCCTCCTAAGGAAGAAACCTCACATTGAGGAGAGGTATCATACTCTTTCCAGGGAGTATAATCTCAACTTAGTGATCACTATTTCATTCTCAGGCCCATAAATCTCAGTCCTATGGTGCCACATAGTTATGGGGTATGAGACCTCAAAATCAAACCCAACTTGAGTTGATGGAGAATTGATGGAGAAATCTTGAGTTGCTTGGAGAAGAAGTTTGATGAACTAGGGCTTTTGGTTGAGGGTTTTTTAGAAAAATGGTATATGATTCTTGTAATGACCTTAAATTAGGTATTTGGATGATTTAAGTGGCTTGAAAAAAGTCCAAAATACCCTTTTTAACCTCTGAACAAAACTCAAAAAATATAACTGGGAGCCCAATTTTATGGGCCACCGCAACGCGTCACTATCGCGGTGGCTCACTGGAAATTGACGAATGGGAATCTGAGGGTCACCATGGTGCAGAGCCATTGCGTTGTCCCACTGTTTGGGACCTGAAACTTTAATGCAACGTACCACAATCACGCTAGGCTACTTGACACTAACAGTTGGGATATTAATCCTCTCCACAAAGCACTAAGGGTCTGAATGACGGTGTTTTGTGATAGGAACTTCAATTAGCCATAACTTCCTGCCTGGTTATTGAAATTGGGAGAATCTGATATCACTGGAAAGATAATTCAATTTCCCACCCGATAAAATGTCAAAATTAGGGGAATTCTATATGATTTAAATATTACTCACTTTGGAAGTCATTTCTCAATCTTATAGAGACAAAATTAGTCTTAAGGAAAGTTTGGGGTATTATAAAGCCACAATTTGAGCTGTAGATGAGCAATTCCTAGAAATCCTAACCTTGATCTTAATTGGAGAATTTAATAGTGAAGAGTAGCTTTTGACTATGTTAATTGGGTGGAATACGGATAAGGAAAGGTTGTAAGTCATAGGAATAGTGTAAAAGAAGGGAAAAGACCAATTTATCCTAAATAAAAATGTGCATGAAATTAATTCCCTGTCGCTATGGGTTTTATAATGACTTATTGTCACTGGTCAAAATTCACCACCATGACTCATAGTCTTAGCAGTCTGGGTCACCTCTCTAGTTTTTCCATGAGTACTACCCAACAATTTGTGACCTCACCCTATAACCCGTGAAGTCTATTCGTGACCAAGACAGTAACCACGGCTATATCATCGGTGGGACTATGGGTCCCTTCTTGTGGATCATATCGAGTGACCACAACTGATAATGATACAGTCATGATCTAATGAAAAACTTATGTAAACTTTACTGGTTTGCCTATGATAAGCACTATACAATTCATGAGGAGTTCCTATGACTTATTACCTGGGTTGTACCCTAGACAGTGATGACTAATCCCAGAAATTTTAAAAGGTGTATATCCTATGGTATTACATTACCCTTTTGTTCATTTTCCACAAAATTAACAAACTCTAGATTTAATCCACATGAGTTTGTAGAGTGACCACTAATTTAACAATCTCACACCATGCTTGAATGTGCTGCATTGCATTTACTTAGTCTTGAGGTTGATTCACACTCAACTTGCTGAATTGTATAATTATTTAATTCTGGAAGGAGGACAACTGAGCAGCCAAAGTAGTGACACTGTAAAATTCAATTGTACCTTTAGGACTTTTCATTATGCTTTTGGACATATCACCTTACCATTCTGGATTACCTTATGTAATTCAGTTTAAGAGACTGTATGGCTCATCATACATTTTATCATATGATTTACCACTTGTAGCTGGGTCTAACAATATTTTTGTGGTATGGTTAAGATATTTAAAAAAAAGTATGAGGTAGTACCTCATTATTCTATTAGTTGTGTAGATTATTCTAGCGAAAGACTTGAATCTCTCCTATGCATGACATTGGTTCTCATATATCTTCTGTTTAAAACTCTGAATCTCACTCGTTGACGTTGTAGTTTTAACAAACATAAAGAATCAGATGAGGAACTTCTTTGCCATATCATCCCAAGAAGTGTTGTTGTTTAAAGGTTTTGTCATCAACTATTTCTTTGTTTCCCCCATGATGAGAAGGGAAAAAAAGTGAGCCTTGTAAAATCCTTGGAGATTCTAGTGAGAATAAAAGAGACCGATACCCAAAAAAATTTAGAGATGAGATTATGGATCGTCGTGTGACAGGCCTATTGTCACGACCCGAGACTACCCTCTAGTCGTAACACGGTGCTTAGAACCACAAGTGATCCAAAGATAACCTATGTACTGGCATGATACTTGAGCAAGTGATTTAATATGTATATATATATATACATATATATAAATTCTAAAAAATGAGAAGAAACATACTATTCATGAAATATGTTGTCTCAATACATAATAGATAATAGTTTACAACACTGAAATTTAAGAGAGAGAGAGAGGAACTTAAATCACAAATACTGACAATCTATGAAGCCTCTGCTATACTGGCTATAGAAAGCTGGGACATTCTTCCAAGTATCAAAATCAATACATAAGAATAATGAAAATAAAATATAGGAACAGCAACTGACTTGAGTCCTCAAAATAAGAGAACCCATCACCTGCTACTTGAATACTGTGTACAGTCTGACCCTGGTGTGTGGGCTTTATATGGTACCAACACTATGAAGAAATATAGCCACAAATGCATATATGTGGTTAGTACTTTAGAATGTACTGAGTATGTGAGACATGCACTAAATCATGGAAATACTTAATGTATGCTTTAAAATTAAGGGCATAAGATATTTGCTAAATATGCATAAAATTGAGGGCATAAGCTATTTACTAAAATATGCATTTAAATCATGTCAATATGTAAAAGATACAAGACTTACTAAAATTTCTATATCATGAGTTAGAAACATTTTAGTAAGCTGGAAAGTGGTAGAAACATGAGTACCATTTGCAAATCTCAAGTTAAAGCTTAATATGTGGTAAAATTGTAGTGAGAATCATGTATGAATACTGAGCATGAAAGTATGAACAAGTAAAATGAATGCAAGAACAAGTGAAGCATATGCTGAAATAATCTGTAAAACTAAATAACTGATAAATTAAACACTTTATCATGAAAACCTGAGATGATGAAGTCTGAATATTGAACTAAAACTATGGTAGCTAACAACTACCAACATGCCCTAATTTAAGCTAATCGAAGCCCAACCTATAATCCCAGTTGTTAGGCTGTCAACACCTTTCTACAAGTACTGACACTGATGATGTGGATCCATAAAGGTTACGTCCCAAAGGGCAGGATGTCGGCCTAAATTGGAAGGTGCCCCCAGTAGAGTATCAACCCTAAGCTGGGAGGAAGACCACTCGTAACCTATGTTATCTTTGTAGTTTTGGAACTTAGGGACTGCTACTAAAGGTCTCACCCAAATATGGTAGGAAAGCCTTCATACATAAATTCTCTCAGTGATAAGTTCTACTCTCAACCAAATTGACACAGAAGCATAAACTAGTATATGCACTGATAACTCATTTGCTCAATTATGATATTTTAAAAATGATACTCTATCTATAATTTAAATATAATGATACAAACATAGTTTGAATGACTTGTAACTTGAAAGGGAACTTGGATTTAGAGCCTTGGGAGGTGAGTTTTAAGAAACCCATGCTTGGTGTTGTTTATCACTTGGGAGGAAAAGGGATCATGTATTTGATGTATTTGGGGTTATGGGAAGATAAAATCACATTTATGTCTTTCATACGATAGTTTAGGATGTAAATGACTTATTTGCCCTAAAAAAAGTAAAGAGAAACATGGGTTTTAGAGTTTTTGAACAAGGTCCATGCCACGCTGAAAATCATGGAGCACAAGATCTGTGCTTTGCTAAAATTGCGGACCATTACTGGTACCTCATGAAAATTCAAATAACATTTTGTTTGGGTATCAGATTAAGGCCAAATTAGATGAATTGGAAAGAGGACACATTTATCTATAATTTTTTAGGTCTTGAGACCCAAAATTCAATATATTCTAGAAGTTATACATGTAAAAAAATTAACCCTTGTAGGATTGATTACCATAATTTGAACAAATCAAACGATCTTAACTCAACTTTGTGCTAAGTGGTTCCTATGAACATTTTTCACATTTTAAAGGGTATATTTCTTTTTAGCAAAAATAGAAAACACATTTTTGAAAATCAAAAAATCTATTTTTACTATTTTTTTTAAAAAAAATTGCTATAAGTTGCAAGCTAAAAAGAGTTTCTATAACTTGCATTAAACAATCTAATGTTATATATTTAGTTTTTTTTCCTATCATTAAACAACAAACTAACAATATTGCAACATAACAAAATTTCTTAGAAACAAAAAACAACCTAATGATATAAAGTAAATCTTTCCATTTTTATTAAAGGTATATATAAAGTAAATCGGGCTATTAAAATCTCTATTTTCATCACTTCCTTCAGAGGTATATTCGTTGGTTTCTCTCACGGTAAGAGTAGCCAATTGATGCAACATCACATTATTTCTAACTCTAGAAGATTAAAGGGAAGATCACAACCAAATTGTAGAATAGGTCCTTGACGAGCTTGTTCAATGTTAAAACATACATCTAATATTTTTGAATTTATATATTTTCTCCATGTGGTTCTCTTTTCTTCATACTTTCCTACAAAAAAGTTGCAAAGAAATCCATTAACCCTTATTAGTTAGTTCTTTAAGTGCATATTACTTGATTTTATCATGCCTTATAGCAGTATATCCTAACACTTATTCCTTTCCATCTATATAATTTAAAATCAAACAATACTTAAAGTGTAAACAACTAGTACAAATCAAATTGAGGGAAAAAGGTGAAAAAAGTTTGAACATCAAGTTAACAGTAGCAAGAAACTTACCCCTTGCTCAAATCACTGTTTGTGTAACCACTTAATTATGCCTTGTTTAACTAAAATGGGACATCAAGTTAGTAATACATAGTAGCCTACTTTCATTTTATGTAAAATTGTGTTAAAGAGAAAGGATAAATTGTTGAGATACCATTTTGGGACATCTAACCATTGGATTAACTGTTGAAACAAATCATTGCACGGGATATTAATATAGTGAAAAGTATGAAAAGCACCACTATACTTGACAACCGTCATTTCGAATTCATGCCAATCAACAATAAAAGTCTTTACAAATAAAAAATTCCAAGTACAACCAGAACAACTCAGGAAAGTGTACACACAGTTATTTCCATATGAGTTGAAACACATTATTTCAATAGTAACATAAATGAAGTAAATTCATGAAGGGTTAAAATTATTGTAGTGTTAAAGCATTTAACAACTGTATCTTGAAATCTAATATCCATTAGTCAAAGTTGAAATTGAAAAATATACTAATAAGCTTTTAAGTACACACCTGAAATATTTCAGCAATACCCTTGTTTTTACCATTTAGTCCTAGTCTGGGCAAACTTAATAGCCCATCACCACCCTATTTCACTAAATCCTGTTATTTAATGATTTTGTTCTTGATCTCAATTTTTTTTAGAGTTATAATAATTGAAGGCTCAAAAAGGGTGACCTTGCACCATTATATTATCAGTCTTGTTTATCTTGCTCCTACAACCAAAAGGAAATCTTCCTCTTTGTAATGTCTGAGATATTCCTTCAATCAGAAGATCGATTCAAAATTTTTGCAGAACCAAATGTAAATTTTCATCTTCTATAAATAAAATATACCGCAAACAAAAATATTAAGATACCAACAGAATGACAATAAAGAAGGCAACAATAATGGACTATTATCCAAAATAAGGTTACTCGAACTATGCCGGCATTGTAGCCTTAGTTTGTATTCCTCTGGTCACTTGTTCTTGCACCTTTATTTTGTTTTTTTGTGATCTATTTTCATTAGCATCTGAGATAAAATGGCAAAACATTATTGGTCAATGAACAAGTGCCAACTATATAACGGATAATAATAAAAATCAATTAGTAGGGCACATATATGCCTTTATTGTAGACCAACACCATTTCCTACAAAATGAAAGAAGACCTCTAAATTCAAGGATCTAATTTTCTTCTTTATTTGATCTTCTTCTTTCATTAGAATAAAAACTATAGACAATTTACTTGACAATAAGTTTAGAGCTTATAAATCTGAATAAGTAAGGATGGCACAACAATAACAAATCTTTTATCAAACATGAGATTGTGAATCCAATATAAGTTTACAAAGCTTTAAAAATAAGAATCTCTAGCTACTTGAGAATATTAAAATTATATGCCCAAAATGTTTCATTTTATACTCCTACCTATTCTAGATATATCAAGAAACATATATAGAGTTTCACCCAAGATATATATTAGTCATAAATAAATCACTCAGGTTTAAGTCCACAAATAGTAAAAATTTCCTTATGAGACATAGTTTACTATTCTCAAGAAATAGAATAGATGGATTAAATGTCATGCAAGAGAATTCACGATTTGACCACAACATAATTTTGATATTTATAAATATTTAGAAAACTCAATTTCATGCATTCATTACACACACAAAGCAATAATTTTCATGTTGTGTCTAAAGACTATCTTTATTTTCCACATCACTTGATACCCCTATAAAAATAAACTGAAAGACATTCATCAATATCTTAGGAGGGATAAATGTGATGGATGTCTGTGACTCAAGGAAAGTACTAAGAACTACTCGATTTGAGCAGCCTCTCCCAGGTCTTCAGCAAGCTAATAATTCTATCATGAGGGAAAAATTGATTTACTATATGCAAGCACCCTGTACAAGTTGGATACAACAAGAACAATATGAAAAGTATGCTTACCAAAGTAAAAAGCAAAATTTTGTACCTTTTCCTTGTTCCTGGCATAGCTGCTTCAATATCAAAATAACAAAATGTTCTAGCAGGTGTCATTCCCATGGGAAAAATATGTCGTTCTTGAATTAAGCCAACAAGAAGTTCTCTCAAAGGATATTCCATTTTTTAAAGAGAAATACATCTTCAATTTAACAACTTCAAGAAACACAAATAACAAAAAACAATAATCTCACATATTGATTTCTTTCAAATATCCATCCATAAAATGCAAAAGTAATCCTAAAAATCCATGCAGTTCTTTTGTTCTTTTAGAAAGCCAAAAGTTCTTTCTTTATTAATATGTGTATCACACAATGCTATCCAGCAAGAGGTTAAACCAAATAAAATCACAATCTTGAGGTTTATTTATGTTATTTATCTACTCTATTCAAAAATGCCTAATTTAAAATTATAAGTCAAAATCTAAAAACCCAAAAAAAAACAAGAACATATCCAATTTATTGCAGTTAAACATCATAAAATTAATTTTGAACTAGGGGGTTACCTACTTACCTTGAAAATATAAGTCAAAACCCACTTTAACATCTCAAAAGTTTGGGTCTTCTTGTTTTAGAATCAGAATACCTTAAAAAAGTAGTTTAATTTACATATCAAATTAGGTCTTCTTTTCCATTAGAATTAGAAAACCCCAAACAAAAAATTTAATTAACATATAAAATTAGCTCTTTTTTTCTTCTATTAGAAATCAAAAAATTATACTAGGTTCAACAAGAACAGACCCAGAAAAAGGCAAAAGCAAAATAACTTATTCTTGTTTTTTTTTTGTTTGATTTTGAAAGAGAAGAGATAGAGGGGAGCAGAAAGAGATATGTGGCTCTCTAGAGATATTTGACAAATATATCTCTATTATATTTATGACACGAATTTAATAGGATAATTGGATGAAGACATGTATCTAATGTGTTGAAAATGCATCTCAAATTAGTGAGTGAAATGACCAAAATATCCTTAGTATGATTTTTTTGACATGTAGCACACATGTCGAAATCATCCTTTCGATAATATATAGAAAGAATGAATGAGAGATCATTTAAAAAAGGTTTTACCATAAAGTTCAGTCAATTTTTAATTAATACACATTTACTTAATTAAAATTTGAAGACCAAAAGTTATTGAGAAAATGACAAAAAAAATGATTATCATTCAATATTTGATACAATATCCATTTATTATTCAGTAGTAAGCTTGGTCGCACGTTATGAAAAAACATTGAATTCATGAAATTAATTTGTTATGATATTGTAAAAATTCCTTCAGTCTTAATAAATTAGCTTCATCCAATAAAGGAAGTGATTCCTCCTTAGTATGGTTGGATGGTTATTACCTATTGTATTTATTTATTATATTGTTAGTTTAAGTATAATAGTCGATTTATTGCCACTTTAATTTTATTGTATTATTAAAATTCATTGTTAGATAATGAAGAAAGTCTTTTTTACATAACAACAGATTTGGTTTTATGATTTTTTTCTTATTTTTTCTTTAATTGTTGTTTTATAATTTTGTTTTATCCACCTTTTTGTAGTAGTCCTAACGATGAGAAATGATATAGTATTTATTCAAATATACATTCATCAAACAATATAATAAAAATAACACAATACACTATAAACCACTGCATAACAACCATTCAAACAATGTATTGTAAATTAACACCATCTAAATATATAATACCTAATTTTTTAATGCTATCCTAACAATTAAACATTAATATTGTTTGTGAATTTTTTATTATATATGTATAATATGGTAATGAATATAAAAGTCATAGATAGAGTTATCAGAAAAAAGAACATGTAATGACTTGAATTTAAGAATTTTTTATTCCTATTTATTTTGACCATTTTTATCTTTTCCATAATTTCTACGTATTGACTTTGAAATTAAGGGATGATAGTTACGATTTTCGATGTGGTTGAAAATGATTTGTACAAATTTATCATTTTTAGAGACTTGAGAAGTTATAAAGTTGACTTTGATCAATATTTATTATTTTGAGTTTCACATGGAAAAAATGGACAACACCAGTGTATTTAAAATGTCAAATTTGGATTAGTAGTAGGGTTGGTTCAATTTTAAAACTTTTATATCTAACTTTGATCCCTCATTTGAAAAATAGTGACATAGGGTTTTAGGGGTTAATTTATTAATAACGATATTTTTTTAAAAAATCTAACATTATCATTGAGTTCAGAATGTCGAAATTAGCCTAGTAGTATATACGAATTACTTCTATAGAGTCCCAAATAATCTCGAGGGCCTATTTGGACTGTTAAAAATCATGCCAAATCAGTTCGAGCACAACTACTATCTGTTCATGGATCTATTTTTTTCGTAAATGCAAAAAAGGAATTCACCCTTTATCACAATCACGAGGTAGTGGCTACAATTGTGAAAGGTAATGTGGTTCTTCTTCACGAGCAGAATGAAGTTGTCGCGAACGCAAAGCCTTGGCCACGAACGCGAATGCAAATTTAATGGCCTGGTCAGCATTGACCCTTGCAAATGCAATGATTTGACCGTGTTCATGAGATACTGATCACTAAACAATATAAATACACCATTTTTGAAATTTTACTCTTTTTTGATCCTAAAGATTAGGGAAAAGCAATTTTTGCGGGTTTCAATATTGCTTTTTGTGTGCGTAACTTCTAAACTCATAATCTCACTATTTTTTATTGATTTTATCTTTAAAAATACCTTTCAATCATGATTTTAAAGTGAACAAATAGAATTTTTATTGGTAAAGTTTTAATTTTTAAATTTGGACCTTAATTTTAACCTATTTTTGCATAGGTTTTCTAATGTAGACAACTATAATCTTGGAGTGTGGATCTTTGAAATAAAATTTTTGATTGTACCTCTTTTATTTTTGAACCTATTTTCAAACTCATTTATACCGACCGAAATATGAGAAATATGAGTATTGTTAGCATTCTTTTAACGTGAAGATGCCATAATTGGATGTTGTAGTTGGTTTTGAGGTTGTTTGTGAGGGAAGAGTTCCATGATGAAGCACTTTAGACCAAAATTTTATCATTTCAAGGTAGGTTATGGCTTTACTTCTTTCAGATTGAGCTTTGTAGTTAATGAATAAGTATAGTATGCTATGGGTTGGGGAAAATAACTATAGACTTTGTCTTTCAAGATTAGTTTTACAATTGTATGCTTGTGTGGGGACTTATGTTCTATTATGGTTGATTTGTGATATCTAATACTCTGTGTTGCTTGTGTAGGTACTTTATTTGACATCATTAGCCTAGTGTGCATCTAAATGTCTGTATTCTAGATATGATGCCCATGCAGGGGCTTATTATTTGAGCATTGATTGCTTTTATCATGATAAAATACCTGATTTAGGGGGTTGATATGTTATAATAATGTCTTGCATATATATTTATTCTGATGGTGCCTTATTGGAGTTGATAATCATGAATTATGGACATATTGAGTTGATTTCTTAATCACTTGTCTATGTACTCTATGTTAAATGGATGGCTATCATCATTTAAGTTGATTGTGAGTATTGCATCCTTATTCCATACATATACATTCATGAGATTCTAGTACCACTGGAAAATACTATTTTTAAAAGAAACTAAGACATTTTTGTGAAAACTCTCTATGTGAAAATGAGTTAAAGAGGAGAGTTAAGATTAAATTATGAGATATAGTATATGGGCTGCGAACCCCCCATCGATCATGGCTGGTAGTTGGGGGCTCAGTGGGTGTATAGATATGTAATGACTTTCACCATTTATTCAATTCCCATTCCATACATATCTTGCTTGGTTTTCTTAGTTTGCTTGACTTGTGTCTGGTTTTTGTGTATTTCTCTTTTATATTTATGTTGTTGTATATATATATATATGAGAACTCTTACTGGAGATGGTGTGAGCTACCATTTGAGACTTTTATTCTTAAAGGTGATGTGATTAAAGTATATTGTACTTATCTTATATTCTTCTTTGTTTAGTCAACCCATGACACTTACTGAGTACAAGTGGACCGCACTGGCCCTGTACACCCTTTTGGTACAGATCCTAGCATGAGTACGGCTCATGGAGGCTTGTGGTAGAGTTGGTGATACTTTGAGGTATTGGACACCCTATTCTTATTAGAGTCGACTCCAGGCCTTTTCTATTGATGAGTTGACTTTATTCTTATTTTAGAGAAAAAATTTGTATTTTTAGTTCAGAATTTTTTTTAGATAATCTTATGCTGGGATATTAGAATTTAGGATTGGATTGGATGGATTTCATTTATGTTCTATTTATGGTTATATTCTATTTTTGGCTTGACTTTAATCTAGAAGTCTCACTTGGGAGTTATTTTACTCTATTTGCATATTTTATTATCAATTTGGGTGATTGACTTACTTATTAAGGCTATGCCACAATAAGTGCCATCATGACCCATTTTTAAGTCATGGCAAATTGGTATCTAAGCCAAGTTCACCGGTCTTATAAGTTTAAGAGTAGCATGTCTTGTAGAGTCTTAAGGATCAGTGCATTAGATGTCTGTATCTATCTTTGAAGGCTATAAGGTGTCTTTAGCCTACCAGACTTACTATTTCTCTTGTTGCTTTGGGTATAATTATATCTTCTAATGATCAAAAGAGGTTGGAGAGGTTTATTCGCCAGGGTCCTCCCAAGTTTTGAGGTGCTATTAGTGAGGATGTCTTGAGTTTTGGTTGATTTCTAAGAGAAGTCATATAATCTTGGATCCCTTGAGTCTCATGGATTTAATTATACTACCTATCAATTGATGAATATGGCTAGGGTTGGTGGAGGTCGTATACAAGTTGTAAGCCATTAGCATATCCACTGAGTCCAAGTTGATTTAAAAGTTTATGAGGGGATTATATGGTACTTATCAGTTGCTACAAATTAGATGATAGTCTTAAGATCTCCTTTATAGAGTATTATTGAGCATGCTAAGATAACCGAGTTGATTAAATAGGCTACTCAGGGAGGCACCAAAAAGGTGCATTGTTATGGTGAGTTTAGTGTACATGCCTCCCAAGGTAGATACTCTTCTGGTAGATCTTTCTATGGTTATCATGGTAGGATAGTTCAAACCACTTTGCAAGGATTAGGTGGTAGGTCTTCAGGTTTAGCAACTTTAGGCAGTCAAATATCTGGTCTGGTTTTTCTAGTTCGGCTGCACCACCTCAGATTAAATTGGGCCATAAAGGGTGTTGTGTAGATGATGAATTTGTGCATATGGATAATGATTATCCTCAACATATTTTTAGTATTACTTCTACATTAGTAGTAAAAGGTGGTTCACAGAGTGTTACGAGTATAACTAGATATGCTTGAGAAAAAGGTAGAGGTGCTCGTTGTGGTAGTCGAGGTGTTACTCCATCCAAAAGAGGATTTTGTTAGTCCTATGCTAGACCCAAGGTAGAGGCCTCTAATTCTAATATTATAGTTATCATCCCAAGTAGCTATAGATCTGCTTCAATATTATTTGACCCTAGTTCAACTTTCCCCTATATGTCTACATATTCTACTACTATTTTTGATGTTGCATATAAGCCTCTTACTATGCCTCTTCATATTTCCACCCCGTAGGAGATTCTTCAGTGATGGATTGGATGTACTAATTTTTTTTGGTGACCTTTGTGGATCGTGAGATCTAAGTAGATCTAATTATCTAAGATATGGTTGGTTTTAATATTATCTTGGGTTATGGACTGGTTAGCTCCTTATCATGCTCAATTGGACTGTTGTGACAAGATCGCGACCTTAGCTACCCAAGTGTACCGAGGTTAGCTTGGAAGGGTATGCTTAATTCAGGTACATAGGGTGTTATATTTTTTACATGCTCACCATATGATGAGAGAGAGTGTCTATCTTACTTAGCTCATACCCATGATAGTAGTATTGCCTCACCACCTCCTATAGAGTTTATTCAAGTTGTTCATGAGTTCATGGATGTGTTTTCTATGGATTTGTCTGGTGTTTCTCTAAACTATGGTGTTGATTTTGCTATTGATGTAGAGATGGACACCAAGTCCATTTTTTCCTCCCTATAGGATGGCCTTAATCGAGTTGAAGAAGTTGAAGAAGTAGCTACAAGATTTATGAAGAATGGTTTATTACACCTAGTGTATCTCTTTGGGGTGTGCCTATCTTATTTGTTAAGAGGAATGATGTTTCTATGTATATATATATTGATCGTATGTAGTCGAACAAAATAAAGATTAAGAGCAAGTATCCTCTTCCTCACATCGATGATTTGTTTGACCAGCTTCAGTATGCTTTGGTGTTTTCCAAGATTAATTTAAGGTCCAGGTACCATCACTTGAAGATTAGAGATTTGAATGATTGGAAGATAACTTTTCAAACTTGATACAGTCATTATGAGTTCTTGGTCATGTCTTTTGAATTGACCATTGCTACTACAACGTTCATGGAGTTGATGAACTGAGTATTTTTACTATATCTCAACTTTTTTATAATTGTATTTATAAATAACATCTTGGTTTATTAAAAGAGTGAGGCTGACCATGTGAAGCATTTGAGTATTGTGCTTCAGAGGTTGTGTGATTAGAAGTCATATGCTAAGTTTTCTAAGTGTGAGTTTTGGTAGGATCATATCGCATTCTTGGGTCATGTGGTAATTATGATTTATCTATCCAAGATTGCAATAATTCTTAATTGGTCTAAACCTACTTATCCTATCAAGATTCAGAGTTTCATTGGTTTGGAAAGTTATTATCGATATTTTGTAGAGGTTTTCTCACCTATCACAATGCCTTTGTCCAAGTAGACTCGAAAAGGTGATTTTTAGTGGCCAGATGTGTATAAGAATAGCATTTAAGGGATCAGAGAGTTGTTGACTTTGGCTCATATCTTGACTTTTCCCATGAAGGGAGCAGATTTTATTATGTTTTGTAATGCCTTGAGTGTTATTTTTGGGCGTGATGTTTATGTAGGAGGGTAAGGTGATTGCTTATGCCTCTCGTTAGTTGAATCCCTATAAAAACAATTACCCTACCCATGATTTAAAGCTGGCAGCCGTAATGTTTATGTTTAAGTTATGGCGTGATTACTTTATGAAATGCCTTGTGAGATTTTCTCAAACCATTGTATCTTTTATTACTTCTTTATATAAGATCTTAGTATGAGACAGTGACGTTGTCTTGAGTTGCTTAAGAATTATGAAATCACTATTTTGTAGCATCTGGGCAACACTAATATGGTTACGGATGCCATGAGTTAGAAGTCAACTAGTATCAGGAGTTTAGCTCATCTGTCGACGTAGGAGTATTTTTTAGCCGTGGAAGTTCAGTTATTAGCTAACCATATAGTTAGGCTTAATATTTTGACACCCGGGCGTGTTTTAGCCTGTGTTGATGCAAGATATTTCTTGATGGAGCAAATTCAATCTCACCAGTTTAGTGATGATAGTTGAGGGTGATTTAGGATAAGGTGTTGACTAGTGCGGCTAAGGAAACCTCTTTTGATTCTAACAGTGTATTCAGAATAGGTGGCCGAGTTTGTACAAAGAGTTGGAGATTAGGTGAGATTGATTTTAGAGAAGGCTAATTTCTCTAGATATTCTATCTATCTAGGTGTGAGCAAGATGTATCGCATTTTAAAGTATCTTTACTGGTGGGGTGGTATGAAAAGAGGATGTGGCAGATTCACTACTAAAAAAGGCCAAAAAATGATGGCTAGCGGTGCTTTTTTGACAAAAATCGATGAAAAACGACGTGTTACTTGCATCGCAAAAAGGCCCGTTGTTTTTTGAAAACGATGGCCTGCATAGTTTTTTTATGGCGGACAATATCACTTTCTGAAGAAAAAAGTTTTTTTAGTTATTTTTAGAAAAAGTGGCGATGTGCATTATTTTTTGTTCTTCATGTGAAGAACAAAAGATGAACAAAAAAGAACGAACATCGTCATTTTATTGAAGAAAAATAAATATTTTCTTTCAAGACACTGTCCGTCGCTTTCAAAAAATAAATATATTTTTCTCCAAAAAAATCGAAGTTGTTCGTTGTTTTTTTTTCTTCATGATGAAGAACAAAGGCGACGGATAGAGTCGCATTTTTGAAAATCTATTTTAAAATTTTTTAGAAAAGCGACGGACAAAAGGGACCTTATTCGTCGCTTTTCTGCAGTTTTTGGATGCAGAAGACTGCATTTTCTGCATCCCTCCTAGCAAATAAAAATGCAATTCAATATGTATAGCCTCATTCAATATACATTTCTAAAATAACCATACAATTCACTACCTTATCAAAATATTTGATCAATTCAAATCAACTACACTTAAACAAACAAATCCAAAGCCCAAAATAGTTAATAATTAATGAAATACTGATACCGACAAAGCCAATATATACTGTTGTGCTATATTAATACCCGGCAAGGACGAAGGTAGATTATGTTGATGATGGACATGATGATGATAGTTATGATATAGATGGTTATGATGATAAAATTGTGATATTGATTGTGTACCTTGCAGTTATTCCTGCATACGTATTGCCTATCACCACTATGCACATATGTCTATTAGCCGATAAGGGACGGTTTCATAGATATGGGTGAAGAACATGACTTGTTTTGTTGTATGTTGATTAAACCTTCCAAGCCTGGGGCAGTGGGGGTATGTATAGGCTCTACTAGGTATTTGATTGTCCGGAGTAGCCGGTTATTCATGTTGTTTTTGATATTGTTATTATCATTGTCTCCATCCTTATTATGGCTAGCTTGTGAAAGATTCGCCATTGATCATATCGGGATTTGAGGTATGCTTTCAACCTCTTCTATCTTATGATTGCAGTAGTAGGAATGATTATTTAATGTCCAGCCATGTGTGTTATAAACCATGAGTATGATAGCCTTAGATCCTGATAGTATTATAATGGAGTAAATATATCAAATCCCTCCTCAACTTCTCCGCAAAACTTACTTTGGACCCTAAACTAATCGGACAATTATTTACCCCCTTAACAGCTTTCAAGTGAATTAACTTCAACCTCAAAATCAAAATCCCACTCTCATAACGGAGAGTGCACTACACACGCGCCTAGTCATTGCCAAATCAATGCCATGCCATTGCCATGTAAGAAATTATAATTTTTTTTAAAAAAAAAGTAACCCCACACACACACTTTTTATTTAATTT
>JAPEIP010000007.1:92976864-93011197 GCA_026120095.1 Capsicum chinense
GGGCACCTCCTAAGTCAATTCCAGGTGTCAAAAACACTCCGTCTTGAGTTATTTTAAAGGCAATTAAGTCTTTAAATACTCCTTACACGTCCTTAAACTTAACCCTACGAAATATACAGCTTCTAAACATACTACAACCCTATTTTCATCTCAAAGCTCATCATCCAAGAGAACTAAAGGATAAAAACAACTAGGGTTGCATAATTAAGCTTAAAGATCCGATTTCAAGGAAATTCCTCCGTCAATCATCAAGAATCTTCCTTCTAAGGTATGCGTAGTGTTCATCCATGGATTTCTTTTGTTTGTGGAGTTCAAGAATCAATCTTTAAACTACAAAAGCTTGGCTGATTATGGTGATATGATCATACCCATGTTGATACTTTTTTGTTTTCCTCTTTTTCCTTATAAAGTATGATTTCTATATTATTGGGTGCTGATGATCATGTAGTCGATATTGGGTGATTCCCAAGATAGAATTTTTATATGTTTTTTTGAATTCATGATATACTATGAGTTGGAAACATATAAATTTGGTTGTTCATAAAGTATAATTTGATTAATTCATGTATTCTTAAGATGTGCATGTAAGGTGTTCGATAAAATTCCTAAGGACCTAGAAATCATGCAATATAGTTAAATTGTGACTAAGTGAAGGATTCATGGTATTCCCTTACATTCCAATGACTTCTCTGTTGTTAATGTGCCTTGTAAATGTTGTTGGAATACTCATGAACTATTCTTATGAGATTATGCTATGTTTACTTGCAAATCCTACTTAGGAACAAGATGCATGATAACCATGCAATCTATATTAACTTCCATGCTATTAGTATGTGTTGCCAATATGATTATACAATGAACATGATATTAAGATTGTGCAAGTCCTTCCATGTGATGTGAAATCCTTTCCATTAAATACATTGTTGATAACCATGCTTAGTATGCAATCCCAACTTAGGATATTATAAATTGTGGACTTTACTCTTATGATCAAGTCAGTCATGTGTGTCAGTTTCCTTCCATCGAGTCCTGGGGGTACTTATACCCAAAAACTATAGCTGTATGACTAGATCCATGTCATGTTTCACGATATCCAAACTCAAGCTATGATTTCATAGACTTCAGTCAGTGATAAGACTCTGGAAAACATCATAATCTTAGTCAGTTGTCAGATATCAGTAACATTTCACCAGTCAATGGAATTCAGTAAGATCAAGTCATGCACAGTCAGTTATTCATGTCCAGTCCCTCCAGATGGGAGTAGAGGTTAGCACCGCGTTAACCCAAGGATGGAAAATCACCTGCCAGTTCAGGGTGTAATTCTTAGTAGTAATCCTTGTGTTCTAGAACTACGTAGCCAGCATAGGTTGAGACATCTTAACCCATCAGCTCAGTCTTGATGAGGTGGATTAATTGGTCAGTTTAGGGTTCCCACCATTCTCATTTAAGTACATACCAGTATAGGGTGTCACAGCTGTCCTTACCAGTGGCACGATATTGACACCCCTACAGTCGGGGCAGAGATTAGACCCCAGCTTAGCCATAACAACGTACATGGAGCATATCAGTTAAACACTACTTCCCACAGTTTTAGTATTAGTCTTAGTAAAAGAACTCAAGGAGTTCTTCAGATTTTAGTATATACAGGACTGTCAGATATAGTCATCCATATTATCAGTTTCATTATCAGTCTCAGTAAAAGAACTCAGGGCATTCTTTAGATTTCAGTATATACAGGACTGTCAGATACAGTCGTCCATGTTATCAATTTTAGTATCAGTCAGGACAGTTATCAGTAAACCATGTATTAGCTTACAAATCATGCTATCACGTATTCACGGTCCCAGTTTCTATATATGTGTGTTTGTACTTCCATGTTCATATTAGTCAGTCAGTGTTGTTAATGTATGAAACCATTTATGTTCTACCTACCTTCCTTGTATACTCAGTACTCCAGTTGTACTAACGCATTTGTGCTATGGTTCTTTCTTTTCACGTTACATCATAGGTTCTGAGACTTGAGCTCTAGCCCAACAGTAGCGGTAGCATTCTAATCGTAGAGACACAGTGGATCCTCATTGATTAGAGGATAATATGATTTGATTTATTCATTTCTTTAGTTCAGTTTTATGGAGTTAGTTGGAGACATATTTCTTCAACTCTTTATTCAGACAGTTTAGAGGCTTTCAAATTTATGTTTCAGATTGAGTTGTTTTGGGTATTTTCACCCGCATGGTTGTATGCAGTTGAACCTTATGGCCTTACAGTTCCATGTATTCTACATTATTATATTATGGTCTATAGTATATAAGTATAGATATCAGTCATGGGTTAGCTTATGGTCCCTCGGGGTCATGAGCATCGTGTAGCATTTTGGTTCAGCAAATCGGGGTGTTACAAACTTGGTATCAGAGCCTAGGGTTCAATAGAGTCCTAGGAAGTCTGAAAGCCACATCCAGTAGAGTCTTGTACATGGGTGTGTTGCACGCCATATTTATGTGTGGAAGGCTATAAGATGTTTTAGGAACAATCCAGTTTCTTCATTATTCATGTCATGCTAGTGAGCATAATCACAAGTTAAACTCTCAGTCTAATCCATTCTTCTCTTATTCCAGACTATGGCCCCAAAGAGAAAAAACCAGCCAGCTCCTCATCCTAAAGATCCTTTGGGTGAACATGTTTCCCATGCGAAGTTTAGAGCTACATTTACCACACTTGCTCAGTCCATGGATGCATAGAATGAATGACCACCAGTCATTCTAGCTAATCCAGTGGCCACTCCCAAAGCAGCTAGGGTTCGGGATTCACCCGGATAAACTCTCTATCTTTCCATGGGTCTAAGACTGATGAGGACCCTCAGGAGTTCATTGACCAAGTCCAGAAGGTCATTAACATCATGGGTGCTACTTCTATTGAGAGTGTTGAGTTAGCCGCCTACCAGTTACAGGATATTGCTCATGATTGGTACAAACAGTAAAAGTCTGAGAGGTTAGATGATACTGGCCCTATCGAGTTGGAGGAATTCATCACGGCTTTCCTAAATATATTCTTTCCCTAAGAGCTGAGAGAAGCTAAAGTTATTGAGTTCATCAACCTCAGGCAGGGGAATATAACGGTTAGGGAGTATTCTCTCAGATTCACACAGCTAGCCAGGTATGCTCCTCATGTGATTGCAGACAATAGAGCTAAGATGAGCAAGTTTGTGTCAGGGGTCAACGATAGCATGGTAAATGAGTGTAGGTTTGCGATGTTAATCAGTGATATTACATTAGCAAGACTCATGACCCATGCCCATCAAGTACAAGAGCAGAAGTTTAAGACTAGGGAGAGGCAGAACAAGAGAGCAAGGTCAGGTAATTTTAACTTTGCTCACCCCAAGTTAGATGGAGAAAACCATTCATAGTTTTACTCTAAGTCAACCATTCCAGATCCTTCCTCTACCAGTGCTCCAGTTTAGAAGTTTAGAGACGACAATAGAGACAAAACGCCAGGCTCTAAATCTCAGGGCAGTATTAGCAGTGCCCGAACAAATCCCCTTTGTCAGACATATGTTAAGAACCACAATGGCATTTGCAAAGCCGGTAGTGATGTCTGTTTTGGTTGTGGAAAGCCAGGCCACAGGATTAGGGAGTGTCTGCAGTCAAGTCTTTAGGGTCGACAAAATCATTCTACATCTTAGTCCAGTCGCCCGAATCAGCAGGGTGCCATTTCCAGTGCTACTAGTGGGCAACGCCCAAACAGACTCTATGCTCTTCAGTCCCGACAGGATCAGGAAAATTCTCCTGATGTCGTTACTGGTATGTTATAGAATTTCCATGTTCATGTGTATTCTTTTCTAGACCTAAGTGAATCTTTGTCTTTTGTTACTCCATACATAATAAGAAATTTTGGAATCAGTCCTAAAGTCCTAGCAGAGCCCTTCTTAGTCTCTACCCCAGTGGGTAAAACCATCATAGCCCAGCGGGTATAAAGGAACTGCCCAGTTATGATATCTTAGAAATTCACGTTAGTAGATTTAGTGAATTTAGAAATGACTTATTTTGATGTCATTCTCAATATGGATTGACTTCATTCCTATTATGCCACAGTAGACTAAAGAAACAGAATAGTTTAGTTTCAGTTTCCGAATGAGCCCGTCCTAGAGTGGAAGGGTCGCATTTCAGTATTCAGGGGTTAACTTGTTTCCTACCTTCTGGCAAGGTAAATAATTTCTAACAGGTGTATGTATCATCTCGTAAAGATTCTAGTTCTGAATATCCCATCTTTGGAACAGTCCCTGTTGTTAATAAATACACAGATGTCTTTCCCAAAGATCTTTCAGGCATTCCTCCCAAAAGGGAAATAGACTTCGGCATAGACCTTCTTTCAAATACTAAACCTATTTTTATTCTGCCATACAGAATGGCACCGGCAGAACTCAAGGAACTAAAAGATTAGTTGAAGGATCTCTTAGATAAGGGATTCATCAGACCCAGCGTTTCCCCATGGGGTGTGCTAGTATTATTCATGCGCAAGAAAGACAGTTCTCTCAAGATATGTATTAATTACCGTCAACTCAACAATGTCACGGTCAAGAACAGATATCCTTTTCCTAGGATTGATAATCTATTCGACCAACTTCAGGGTGCCAGTTAATTCTCCAAGATAGACCTCAGGTCAGGCTATCACCAACTCAGAGTTAGAGAATATGACATTCTGAAGATAGGTTTCCGTACTCGGTATGGTCACTTCGAATTTTTAGTCATGTCATTTGGTCTGACCAATGCCCCTGTAGCTTTTATGGATTTGATGAGTCGTGTGTTCAAGCAGTACTTGGAAATGTTTGTCATAGTCTTTATAGTGATATTATGGTCTATTCTTACACAGAGCGTGATTATGCAGACTATCTCAGGATTATTCTTCAGACTCTTAGGGATCACTAGTTATTCTCTAAGTTCAACAAGTGCAAATTTTTGCTAAGATCAGTATAATTCCTTGGCCATATTATTTTCAATGATGGCATTAGAGTAGATCCTCAGAAAACCGAGGAAGTAAGAAACTGGCCCAGACCCGTATCTCAATTAGATATTAGAAGTTTCTTGGGTTTGGCTGGCTATTACAAATGGTTTGTCGAGGGATTTTCTTCTATTGCATCTCCCATGTACAGATTGACTCAGAAAAAGATTAAGTTTCAGTGGTCAGATTCATGTGAGAAGAGCTTTCAAGAGTTGAAGACTTGACTCACCTCATCTCCAGTTCTAGCTATTCTAGATGGTTCAGACGGTTTTGTAGTCTATTGTGATGAATCCAGAGTGGGTTTAGGTTGTGTCCTCATGTGGAATGGTAAGGTCATAGTGTTCGCCTCCGTACAGTTAAAGCCACATAAGAAGAATTATCCTACACATGATCCTGAGTTAGTAGCGGTAGTTTTTTCCTTGAAGATTTAGAGGCATAATCTCTATGGAGTTTATGTAGATGTCTTCACAGACCATAAAAGCCTCCAGTATGTATTTTCCCAGAAAGATATCAATCTTCACCAGAGAAGGTAGTTATAGATCTTGAAGGATTACGACATAAGTGTTCTTTATCATCCGGGAAAGGCCAATATTGTGGCCGATGCTCTCAGTCAACTCTCCATGGGTAGTATTTCTCACATGGAGGATAGTAAGAAAAACGTGGTTTAGGAGACCCATCAGCTTTCTAGACTAGGAATTTACTTAGTTGATTCTTCAGAGGGTAGTGTATGTGTTCATAGTAGTTCATGGTCATCTCTAGTTTCCAAGGTGAAAGAGAAACAAGAAAGGGATCCTAGCCTTGTCAAGCTCAAAGAGTTAGTTCAGAATCAGAAAGTTGAGGTTTTCTCCCAAGGGGGAGATGATGTTCGTCATTGTTAAGGTCATCTATGTGTTCCAGGTGTAGATGAATTAAGGCAGCAAATTCTTGCAGAAGCTCATGGTGCGTGATACTCTATTCATCCAGGGGCTACTAAGGTGTACCGCGACATGTGGGAGATCTATTGGTAGAGTGGGGTGAAGAGAGATATTGTAGAGTTTGTGGCTAAGTGCTCTACATGTCAGCAGGTTAAGATAGAGCATCAGAAACCTAGTGGTTCCATGCAAGAGTTCACCATTCCTACTTGGAAGTGGGAAGAAGTTAACATAGACTTCGTCACGGGTCTGCCTAAAACTCGTCATCAGCATGATTCAGTCTGGGTCATTATAGATAGAATGACCAAGTCAACTCATTTCCTTCTTTTTCATACTTTTTATTCTACTGAGGATTATGCCAAACTCTATATCAGAGAGTTAGTCAGATTACACGGTGTTCCACTATCTATCATCTCAGACAGAGGTACCTAGTTCACTTCTTATTTTTGGAAAGTGTTCCAAAAGGGTCTCGGTACCTAAGGCCATCTCAGCATAGCATTTCATCCTTAGATAGTTAGTCAAACAGAGAGGACCATTCAAACTCTTAAAGATATACTAAGGGCGCGTGCAATTGACTTCAAGGGAAGTTGGGACGATGACTTGACTTTGATTGGATTTGCAATCAACAATAGCTATCATTCTAGTATTCAGATGGCTCCATTCAAAGCTCTCTATGGTAGGAGATGTAGATCTACGATTAGTTAGTTCAAAGTTAGTGAGGCCTCAATCATAGGTCTTGACTTAGTATTCGATGACTTAGAGAAAGTTTAGTTGATCAGAGAGAGACTTCGGGCTGCTCAGAGCCAACAGAAGTCCTATGCAGATGTTCATAGAAAGGATCTCGAGTTTGAGGTTAATGACTATGTCTATCTTAAGATCTCTCCTATGAAGGAAGTGAAGAGGTTCAACAAGAAAGGGAAACTCAGTCCCCGATATGTCGGTCCCTTCAGAATTATTTTTTGCTTTGGCAAGGTAGCTTATGAGCTTGAGTTGCCTTCAGATCTAGCCTCAGTCCATCCAGTCTTCCACGTCTCTTTGGTAAAGAAGTGCATAGGTGAACCAGCAGTTGTTATCAATAATCAGAGCATCGAAATTCATAACAGCCTCTCTTATGAAGAGATTCCAGTCGAAATATTAGATTATCAAACTCGTAGATTGAGGAACAAAGAGGTCGCTCTAGTCAAGGTTCTTTGGTGAAATCAGTCCCATGAGGGAGCTACTTGGGAAGCAGAAGCAAATATGCGTACCAAGTATCCTCACTTCTTCCCCTCCAATTCAGATCAAGCTCAAGGTAATAGTTCTCCTTAAGCTTATTAAGTTTCATGTTCATGTTTCCAGTATAAACTTAGTACCTATTAACCGTTTCATACTCAGTCATGCATTCATGTATCAGTTGTCTGTGCATCAGATATGCACGAGTTCAGTATGTTTAGTGTGTCAGCCATGAAATCAAGTTTCAGTTCTTCATGTTCAGTTTAGGTTCTGTTGTCTTGTATCTTTTCTCAGTAAATTCCCATTTGAGGATGAATGTTCCAAAGAGGGAGATATTGTAATACCCCGCATGTTTCTAAGCTAGGAAGTGAATAAGTATTCCTACATATGAAATCTCCTATCCTATGATTCATACTTGAGTACATGACTTACAGTGAACATCCTAGTGACTGGATAGCTTATGATGCATTAAGAATGTTCATATGAGTCACTGAAGGTAATACAAGCTAAGAGTTTTTGAATCCATCAAGTTTTAGTGTTCAATTTTGCTAGGGTCATCTTTGAATGAGATAACTCGATGATAATGTGGTATTTTAGCTGATTTAGACCCACCAAATTGTAGAGAATCGAATTATATTTCCAACGATACCAATTTTACCTTAATCCAATACCCGAGCAAAACGTTATGCCCATTTTTGTGAGAGACAATAACCATAGGCGATTGGTTCAGCACCGCTTAACCCAAACATAGGCGATTGGTTAGGCGCCGCCCAACCCAAGCATAGGCAACACATGGGCGCCGCCTAAGTCAATTCCAGGTGTCAAAAACACTCCGTCTTGAGTTATTTTAAAAGTAATTAAGTCTTTAAATACTCCTTACACGTCCCAACACTTAACCCTACAAAATATATATCTTCTAAACATATTGCAACCCTATTTTCATCTCAAAGCTCATCATCTAAGAGAAATAAAGGAGAAAAACAACTAGGGTTGAACAATTAAGCTTGAAGATCCGATTTTAAGGAAATTTCTCTATCAATCATCAAGAATCTTCCTTCTAAGTTATGCATAGTGTTCATCCACGGATTTCTTTCATCCGTGGAGTTCAAGAATGAATCTTTAAAATACAAAATCTTGGCTGATTATGGTGATATGATCATACCCATGTTGATGCTTGTTTGTTTTCCTCATTTTCATTATAAAGTTTGATTTCTATAGTGTTGGGTGTTGATGATCATGTTGTCGATATTGGGTGATTCCCAAGATGGAATATTTATATGTTTTTGTGAATTCATGATATCCTATGAGTTGGAAACATGTAAATTTGGTTGTTCATGATGTATAATTTGATGAATGATGTTCATGTAAGGTGTTTGATAAAATACCTAAGGAACTAGAAATCATGCAATATATCTAAATTGTGACTAAGTGAAGGATTCATGATATGCCCTTACGTTCCAATGAATTCTATGTTGTTAATATGCCTTGTAAATGTTGTTGGAATACTTATGAACTATTTTTATGAGATTATGCAATGTTTACTTGTAAATCCTAGTTATGAACAAGATGTATGATAACCATGCAATCCACATGAACTTCCATGCTATTAGTATGTGTTGCTAATATGATTATGCAACAAACATGATATTAAGATTGTGCAAGTACTTCCATGTGATATGAAATCCTTTCCATGCAATACATTTTTGATAACTATGCATAGTATGAGATCCCTACTTATGATATCATAGATTATGGACTCTACTCCTATGATCAAGTCAGTCATGTGCGTCAGTTTCCTTCCATCGAGTCCTAGGGGTACTTGTACCCGAAAACTATAGCTGTGTGCCTAGATCCATTTCATGTTTCATGATATCTAAACTCAAGCTATGATTCCATAGACTTCAGTCAGTCATATGACTCAAGAAAACCTCATGATATTAGTAAGTTATCAGATATCAGTAACATTCTGCCAGTCAACAAAATTCAGTAAGATCAAGTAATGCACAGTAAGTTATTCATGTCCAGTACCTCTAGATGGGAGTAGAGGTTAGCACCGAGTGAACCTAAGGATGGGAACTCACCCGCCATATCAGGGTGTAATTCTTAGTAGCAATTCTTATCTTCCAAAACTACGTAGCCAACATAGGTTGAGACTTCTTAACCCGTTAGCTCAGGGTTGATGAGGTGGCTTAACCGGTCAGTTTAGGGTTCCCACCGCTCTCATTGAGTACTTACTAGTATAGGGTCTCACAGCTGTTCTTACCAGTGGTGTGGTATTAACAACCCTCCAGTCAAGGCAGAGATTGGACCTCAGCTTACCGATAACGGCATACATGGGGCATGTTGGTTAAATACTACTTCCCACAGTTTTAGTATCAGTCTCTGTAAAAGAACTCAGGGCGTTCTTCAGATTTTAGTATATACAGGATTGTCAAATACCGTCGTCCATGTTATCAGTTTCAGTATCATTCAGGAAAGTTATCAGTAAGCCATGTATTAGCTTACAAATTATGCTATCATGTATTCACGATCCCAGTTTATATATATATGTGTTTACGCTCCCACATTCATATTAGTCAGTCAATGTTGTTCATGCATGAAACCCTTTATGTTCATCCTTACCTTCCTCGTATACTTAGTACTCCAGTTGTACTGACTAATTTTTGCTATGGTGCTTTCTTTTCATGTTACACCATAGGTTCAGAGACACGAGCTCCAGCGCAGCAGTAGCGGTAACATTCCAGTCGTAGAGAAATAGTGATTCCTCATTGATTTGAGGACAATATGATTTGATTCATTTATTTCTTCAGTTCAGTTTTACAGAGTTAGTTCGAGACATGTTCCTTCAACTCCTTATTCAGACAGTTTAGAGGCTTTCGGATTTATGTTTCTAATTTACGTTTAGATTGAGTTGTTTTGGGTATTTTTACCCACATGGTTGTATTCATTTGAACCTTATGGCCTTACAGTTCCATGTATTCCACATTATTATATTATGGGTTGTAGTATACAGGTATAGATATCAGTCATGGGCTAGCTTGTGGTCCCTAGGGGTTATGAGCACTGTGTAGCATTTCGGTTCAGCCAATCGGGGTGTTACAGAGACATAGAGCCTGCTCCTATCATTGCTGTTCCTCCAATTTTCCTTCTCCCTACCTTTATAACCAGGCTTATCATAATAATTCTAACCTTGATTCCCTTGGCCATTGCCTCGGAAACACCCCTGATTATTAACATAGTTTGCCTCTTCTTTTGCCTTAGCACCCACTCTATCTTGAGACCCTATAGCATTCACCTTCTCAGTCTTGCTTGATAGCAGATGGTTGGTTAGTAAATCCATCTTCATTTCCA
The DNA here is from genome assembly GCA_026120095.1 of Capsicum chinense. Classification (NCBI taxonomy): domain Eukaryota; kingdom Viridiplantae; phylum Streptophyta; class Magnoliopsida; order Solanales; family Solanaceae; genus Capsicum; species Capsicum chinense. Next base: position 92,987,334 of record JAPEIP010000007.1, read on the forward strand.
GGTGAGCCATGTCTTGGTCACACTTCTTATCTCCTCTGTGTTGTTCCGCAGTCATACCCCCCAAAACAGTAGGGCTAGCTACCACAGAGTCTCTGGTTTGCCATGCATGCCTCTATTTGGTTATTTTCTCTAGCATTTCTGAAGCCTCTGGGAATGTAAGAACAACAAAAAAACCACCAAAAACATTATCTACAAATGGTTATATAATAGAGTTAAGAGCCCTATACAAAGTCTCCATCAAGTGTATGTCCGTCATATTGTGGTTCAGAAACTATGTCAGCTTCTTCTTGAATCTCTCCCAAGTTTCATGCAAGGATTCAGTCGGGAGTTTCCTAAAGTTACTGATCTCATCAATCAACTATACCCTTTGGGAAGGCGGAAAGAACCTTTCGAGGAAAGATCCTTTCAACTGCCTCCAGTTGGTTAAAAAATCGGGTGTCAGCTTATAAAGCCACAATATTGCCTCCCCAGACAAAGACAACGGAAACAACCTCAACCAGATAGTATTCCAGCCCACTCCTAGGTTATCAAAAGATTTACATATGGTGATAAAATTCACCAGATACAAGTTTGGGTCATCCTCAAGATGGCCACCAAACAACCCCTCCAGATTGAGGAGTTGAATCATAGTACTCGTAATGTTGAATTTTTTCCCAGGTGCCAGCGGTGGAGGAATGATTGCACCCATTGCACTTGCTCTATCCATTCTGTCATCATCATCATTGAGATCATACTGGACCGGCTAGTATTCTTTCCTTTCTCAGAATGGATGGTTCCTATTAATATTACGTGGTACTGGAGCAGCTACCTGCTCTGCACGCCTTGGGTTACCAGGATTTAGCAACTCCTCATCTCCCAAATATTCATCCTTAGGATTTGGATGCCGTGCTTGTTGACCGATATTCTAAACATTCACCTGAGCTCTAGCTAAGGATGCTAATCTGTCAGCCTCTTGCTGGTCTGCCTTTCTACCAATTCATTGCGATTTCTGATTAAGTGGTAATAATGGTTCTCCAGAACTTCTAGTTCTTGGCATACACTAGAAATATCCTGCAATAAAAAAAACAACAAATAAATGTAAACCTAGAAATCTTGACTAACAGTCAATTAGCGTACACAAACTTCAGTTTACAATCGTATTCCCAGACAACAACGCCATTTTTTATAATGCTCAAACTATACCTCTCTAATGAGAATGTAACCAATCGTGGTCAATATATAACTCAACTAGGTTGGGTTCGAATCCCACAGGGAGTATGGTGTGAACTTAAGTCATTTACAAGTTAATCTACTGATAGTTGGATATTTCCTAAAATGGGGGTTTTGAGTTTAACAAATAATTATTGGTCACTTTAGCTTCAGTGTTTGTAATCAAGAGTTAATAGAAAAACTAGAATTATGTTCACTAGGGGTTTTACTACTAGAAAGATGCTATTAGTGGTTCAAGATTCTCGCAGTAGGTAGGACAACAAGTTATCTTTATCAAAATTATGCCTAATTGTCTCTCAACCTACTTAAGCATTTAATTTCCTAATCCACTCGGACTTAGGGAATTTATATTTATTAACCAGACTTCACCTCTGGTAATCAACCTTGTTACAACGTTGATTATTAAATGGAAGTTTAGTGTTTCCAAGTCCCTGTCGATAATTCACTTCCCACTATATTTGATTTCTTTCTGAAGCAAATCAAAGTAGGTATTATCTATCGTTTGCAACCAATAGACAATAATTAAAACCTCAAAATTATCAAGGAGTCCTATTACCTTTTGAATCTTGAACACTTACCACCTTATCAAGACTTAACTTGAGATCCCATAATTCAGGTTAAAGGGGTTTAGCCACTCATGATGTAATGATCGAATCAACTAGATGAATTCATAATTTGAAATATAAACTTACCACAAGATAAATAATAACTACTGATTCTCAGATTAGATCAGAATAGGAATCCGAAAGTAATAATTAAAATCTATTCAAAGTAATTTCTTTTTCAAGCGAAGAAACTACAGAGAGAAAATAAAAAAATATGTGTCTCAAAACTCAGGTTCGGAGCCCTTAAGAAAACCCTAAACAATGCTTTAACTAGTTCACCCTAATTATGGAAACAAAATAATAAAGTTCAGTAATTCCTCGGACAGGTGACGCCACTCGTGGCACCCTTTAAGGAGGCTGACGACTTATCACAAATGTAATTAGCTCCTCTTTTCATTTGGTATTCGTTGCCTTAGGTTGACGATAGTTTTGATGACCTATCGGCTCCTTGATGACTTATCACGAATATCGTCACGTCTCTATCTCAACTCTCATGTTCTACCTTAGGATGACGCTAATTTTGACGACCTATCAGCTCCTTGATGGCTTATCTCAAAATATCGTTACAACTCTCAAATCAAGTCCATTCTCTGCCTAAGGCTGATAATGAAGCTAATAACTTATCACAGGGCTGACGATATATCAGGAATGTTATCAGCCACACTTCTCTTCTTTTCACTTTAGATTTTAACTCTTTTCTTCCATCCTTGTTGGTTCTTTAGCATCTTAACTTCTACTGCAAAATCAAAGATAAAACAATCAAAAATGATAAAAGTTGCTTAAGACTTCGCAATTATTCTCAGTTAAAAATCTCAAATGTGTTAGCATCAGCTCACACATCAACACCCTTATTGACTACTTTTGGTTCGGGGTCAAAACGGATCCCCGAAATAGGTTTTCAAAAAAAAATAGAATATCAAAACTTTACTTTAAAAATATATTTCACATATTTTTAAGAATCTACAGCTAAAAATTTAAGTTAGATCGAGTTAAAAACGAGGTTCAAATTGAAGAAAAATTATTTTTAAGCTTTATCGGGTAAAATCTTTGAAATTCGGATTAGAATAAAGAATCCGAGTTGTTTTAAAGGTTAAATTGATGAAAACTAGTAATTATAAGGTAAAAATATTATTTAGGTTGAAAAGAAGTTAAATTGGGGTTTAAAATCAAGCTCAATATTGTTGGGGGTTTTGAGAAATTAATTAAGGAATTAAAGTAGAAAATGATGAAATCTCACCTTAAATTCGTAATAGAATCAAGAAATAGGTGTTAATCTAGGTTTTCAATCTCACAAAAACTTCACTTTTAAGCTCTCACACTATTTTAGGGTTTATCTCTCAAGAGGCAAGATGAAAAATAAGCAAAAAGGGCCCAAAATTGCTATATGTATTGCAGAAAAATATACACACAAAGCTAATTTTTTAGTCCAATTCGGACTTCGACGGGGTGTCCCAGATTCATTCAGAGTCCGATATATGCAAATGAACTATGTAACCACACTAAATTTAATGCTCCAGATTTAATGGCGATATATCATATTTTTGAAAAAACATTATTTTACAAAGTTGACCAACAAAATCCAAATCACAATTTTCAAAACTAAGGGTCGAAATAAGATTTGAAAGTCATATAATCATACCAAACATCTTAGCATCCTAAAATCAACATTTCAGATATACTGGGAAGTCGAATTTTCTATCCGAGGTTATTTCGACCAAATGTGGGTCCCACACCCTTATTTCTAATTTTCCAACTTTTTGACCAATAGGTCGAAATAAGATCAGATGCACTGAGACTCGAACCAAAGGTCTATCCAGCCCTAAATCGGTATTCCAAAGCTGGTGGCACAGTCCGTTCAGCAGTTCATTGCACAGATGAAAAGATACCCCATAAATCTAAAATAAGGTGCTCGAAGCCATCAAAAACCATAATATCGCATAAATGGTATCAAAATACATCAAAAACCATGCCAATTACTCTCATACCCCAGAACTACCATAATGCAACTACGAGGAGGGGTAAGATAGTCAAATCACACAAAATCATAAATTTTAGATATTTTATTAAATTTTTAGGTCGTTACATCATCCACTACTAAAAATCTAGTTCGTCCTCAAACTAAGGGAAATAAATACCTGAATCAATGAAGGGCTGAGGATAAGAACTACACATATCAAACTCAGCCTCTTAAGAAGCCTCATCTACAGGTGGGTGTCGCCACTGAACCTTAACCACAGGGATAACTCTATAGCACAACTGCCTAACATCCCTAGCAAAAATAGAAACCGACTCCTCAACAAAGGACACCCGTTCATTTAACTGAACCAACTCCCAATGAATAATATGAGACTCACCAGGAATATAGCGAAGAAGCATAGAAAAATGACAAACTATATGAACAATTGATCGATCAGGGGGAAAAGCCAGCTCATAAGACACATTAGCAACAGTCCTAAGAATCTCAAATGGACCAATATACCTGGGTCTAAGCTTTCCCCTCTTTCCAAACCTCATCGCACCCTTCATGGGTGAAACTCAAAGGACAACAGGATCACCAACACCAATCTCAAGGTAAGAAGTCTACGATCAGCATAACACTTCTGCCTACTCTGAGCCACTTTAGGTCTATCCTGAATGACCTGAACTCTATCCAAAGATTCACGAATCAAGTGCGTACCTCAAGGTCTCACCACTGAAACATCAAACCAACCCACAGAGGGTACAAATACCTCATGGATGTATGTATGATGATGTGATTCTCACAGCCAAACTAGCATATAGATCTCAAAATTCATTCAATACATGTACACATGAGTTCAGAATCCACTCAATATTTCAACCAACCATGATTTCGTAAAAGCAATGTACTGTTAGAGTGAAAAATTCAAGTAAGACATTACCAATATCTCATCAACCTTAACATAGCTATTTCTATCATGAAGAAAGAAACCAAATGCATAGAAGAAGCCAATAATATTATATAAGGCCCCCCACGGGTCGCATGTAGTATATATCATCTTAAATCACCAACAACAATTATATCAGCCCCCACACAAACACACAATATATAAATATTATTTTCATGATTGTTCTCATAAACATACCATACTTTTATATAGCTATTAACTACCAAGCCAATATGAAGAAAGTTAAGCTATAACCTACCCCGTGACAATGAAATCGGAGCCAACAGTACTTCAATGTGGAGCTTTTCCTTCATGAACGACCTTAAAACTAATTAAAATGTAAAAATATAGAATCTATACGACAAAAGATAGTCAACGATACCCATATTGCCTCTAAATTGGGATTAAAATGGACACCCAAAATGTGTTTTCGAAAAGAAAATTAAAACCAGAATTTTTTTTAGAAAGACCTTTCCCATGATTAAAGAAATCCATAGAAGAAAAGCCAAGTGAAAACAGATCTAAAATGAGGTTTAGATAGAAGAAAAAATATTCTAAGTCTTTTGCGCCAATATCCCTAAATTTTACTTTAGAAATCATGATTTAACGAGTTTTTGATGATAAGACTTGAAGTATAATAATTAAAATAGTGATTTAAAGCTTACTCAAGCTAACAAAATATAAGAAATTGTCTAAAACCCTCTCAACACAAAGCTCAAGTTCTCAAAAATGAAATATAATTAGGAGAAGCACTATTTATACTGACCCAACGATGGCCGCTTAAGCAGTCAATGCTTTATCATAGGTCGATACTAAATCCGCCCAGCCCAATAGGGGAGGGGGCGCTAAAGAAATCCCCTACCACTAAAGCGACCCCCTACCGCTAAAGTGGCCAAGCCTTCACTTTAGTGGTAGTTTCTAGGATTTTGCAGGGTCTGCTAAAGTGGCTACACCATATATGGATGCACCATCAACTTTGCTAAAAATGTAGAGTTGTGGATTAAGTCATCTAGATTCATTTACAATTTTGTAAGGGCAAACAAAATATTCTACTAGACTAAATTCGACATTTTAGAATCAATCACGATACTAGATTTTTAAAAAGAGTTTTTTTTTTCACAAAATTGACCCCCAAGATCTAATTTTATAATTTTTTATACCCAGGATCAAAATGAGATCCAAGAGCCATAAAATTAAACCAACCATACTACAAGGCTAAAATCAATGTTCCAGATCTGTTAGTACAGTCTGTTTTTCAATTTGACATATAGAACAACAAATGTTGATCGAAACCAACTATAAGGCCTTTTAACTTCTAAAAGTCAAAAACTCCCACAAATCATTCTAAATTGTATTGGAAATTGTGCCAACCATTTTCCCTTCTTAGAATATCATTTAGCAACCACAGGAGGTATAAAATGGTCAAAACATATAAAAGGGAAAACTTCACAGAATCAAGTCCACACACTATCCACCACTAAGAATCTAGTTCTCCTTGAACTAAAGGTAAGACAAATACCTGAATTAGCGAAAAGTTGGGGATAACTACTACACATGTCTGACTCGACCTACCAAGAATCATCATCTACCAGATGCTGTCTCCACTGGACCTTAACCACCGGAGTATCTTTAAAATATAGCCTCATAGCATCCCTAGCTAATGTGGAGTTTGGCTAATCAACAAAGGATAAACTCTCATATAACTATACTGTGTCCCAAAAATAACATTAGACTCATTCGAAATATAATGTCATCCATAGATATATAAAAAATTAGATGAATAGTTGATAAATCTCTGGGCAATGCAAACTCGTGACATTCCCAATAGTTCAAAGAATCTTAAATGGCTCGATATACCTAGGTTTAAGCTTGCTCCTCTTCCCAAACCTCATCGTACCTTTCATGGGCAAAAATAATGAAAGACTTGATCACCAATACTAAATATCAAGGCATGTAGTCTACCATCTATATAGCACTTCTTCCTACACTGAGACACTTGAAGTCTATCATGAATGAAAAGCTCTATCCAAAGACTCACTAAGCAAGTCCGTAGCTTGAGTTCTAATCTCAGAAACCTCAAATCAACAAACTGAAGAGCAACAACACCTACCATATAAATCCTCAAAAGGTACCATCTTAGTATTGAAATGGTAGCTATTATTATATGTAAACTCTGCCAAGGATAAATACTGCTCCTACTAACCTCTGAAGTCTATAACATAAGTGCTGAGCATATCTCTAAAATCTGAATAGTCCGCTTTGCCTACGCATCAATATGGGGTGAAAAGTCATACTAATATGCTAAGATCAAGCTGAGTACCTAACTCCTCCTAAAATATCTTCCATAAGTGAGAAGTGAAATACTAAAACTCTATTTGAGATAACAGATACTAGTACACCATGGAGATGAACTATCTCATGAACGTAGATACGGCCAACCTATCAGCACTGAAGGAAATATAAATACGGGCCATACTAGTTGACTTACGGTTCAAGACATCCGCAACCATATTAGCCCTGCCCGGATAATAGAGAGTAGTAAGGTGATAATTCTTAAGAAACTTAAGCCAGTGACACTACCTCATATTAAGATCTCATTAGCGGACTCCCTACAAATAGTACCCCACAACTTAAAGGAAAATACAACCACGCACAACTTTAAATTATAGGTAGGGTAATTCTTTTTATGGGTATCCAATTGATGAAAAACACATACAACAACTTACCTTTCTGCATCAATATGTCACCTAACCAAATACTAAAAGAATTATAAAAGGTAATAAAACCAACGCCCCTCTTAAGAAAGGTCAAGATATGAACTAATGCCAATAAATCCTTAAACTTTTGAAAGCTCGCCTTACAAAAATTGGAATATTAAAAAGAAATCATCTTATGAGTCAACTTGGTGAAAGAGCCTTATTAGGTGTAAAACCCTCTTTAAACTACTGATAGTAACCTGCTAAACTAATAACACTTCTAATCTCGACTAGAGAAGTAGGCCTGGCCTAATCATGAACTATTACAATCATAGCCATTGACTATGATATCATCCTTATTTATAATATGACCTAAGAAAGAGACAGGCTCCAACAAAAAAATGCACTTGGAGAACTTAACAAAACACTTCTCATCTCAATTAACAGATGCTCCTTATCATCAGCCTCACTAATACGATGACAAAAGAGTTCAGATACAATTAAAACATTAGTTCATCAACTCCATAAACTGGTCAATCTAAAGTACATGACTAAAAACTAATAATAACCATATCGAGTCTGAAAAGATATCTTCAAAATATCTTAAGCTCTAATCCTCAACTGGTGATGCCCAAATCTCAAATCAATATATGAAAATACCTCAAGCACTATAAAGCCAATCAAACAAGTCATAAATTCAAGGAAGATGATACTTATTCTTACTTGCTACCTTGTTCAACTATCGATAATCAATACACATACACATCGACTCATCTTTTTTCTTTACAAACAAGATAGGTGCACCGTAATGTGATACACTAGTTCAGATAATCCCTTATCTAACAACTCCTGCAACTAGTCCTTTAACTTTTTTAACTGCACTGGTGGTATCTATAAGGAGGAATAGAAATAGGTTTGGTGCCTAGCTCAACATTAATAGAAATGTCAATATCAAGATCTAGAGGCATACCAAGCAAATACGTAGGAAAGAAATGCATGAACTCACAAACAATACAATTAAGACAAGCATCCCTTTTGGGACCCCAAATGTGGCTGATATAATATGAATATTAGACTAAAACTATGGTTGTTTACTACAACCGACATAACCCAACATAAGTAAATCTGGGCCCAACCTGTGACCCCAGTTGGAAGGGTGTTGATACCTTGCCAAGGTTACCAACACATGGCTGACATGGATTCACTAAACGGATGACTAATCTCCTAAAGGACATGGGTGTCATGCCTCTTCTCATGAGGGGCCCCTTATAATCTACGATGGTACCGTAGGTTTAGAACTCAGTAACTACTACTAGTGACTGATGCCTAAAATACAAGGGAGCCACTATCTCTGTATTTACTCGGTGCTAAGTGTTACTCCAAATTGAATGACATAGAAGCATAGACTAGTACATCCATTGATAACTGATATGGTCAAGTCATAGTATTCTAAAAATAATAGTGCATGTATAGCCTAAAGTATTTAAAACCATGTAAATCAATCCTAATAAGGGAATTTTATGAATAAAGTCCAAAAATTCAACAACTGATAAATGCTCAACATTAATATGATAATCTAAATATTATGATACAAACATGGTTTGAATGACTTGTGACTTGAAAATATGAAACATGCATGACTATCGAGGTATCGGGTGTTCATAACCTACCTACAGTGAAATTACAGTTAAATACGATAATTTCAAAGCAACGAAATAATAGGAAATTTCATGACATAAACTTTAAAATATTGCAATTTCATCAATGTAATGAATTATCATGATTAAAGTATGAAAGAATACTTGAAATTATGAGGAAACACTATTTCATGGTTTAATTCAAGAATTACACGAAGCAATCATGAGATTTATAATATTTCATGGAACTATAAATCAAAAAAGGGAATTACAATTGAAAATTGGAGAATACTTTCGCACTCAATGGATGAAAGGATCCCACTGATGAATATTACACATACATGATTTTCCTGATTTCTTGAAAGGAAACATGGATTTGGAGCCTTTAGAGGTCAATTCTAGGAAGAAACCCTTGCTTGGTGTTCTTGAGAATTTAGGAGGAAAAAGGACCATGTATTTGATGTATTTAGGGTTATGGAATGATAAAATCACATTTATATAAGTCATAGTATAGTTTAGAATGTAAATGACTTGTTTTCCCTAAAAAAATTGAAGAGAAACACGGGTTTTAGCATTTTTAAACAAGGTCCATGCCAGGCTGAAAATCCGGAGCACAAGGTCCATGCTGAAATTGTGCACCCTCACTGGTTCCTCATAAAAATGCTCATAACTTTTTGCTTGGCTATTAAATTTAGAGGAAATCAGATGTGTTGGAAAGAGGAAACATTTATAAATAATTTGGTGGGTCTCTAGCTACAAAATTACATATATTTCATAAGGTATAAACGTTCATAGTTGAACCTTGTTGGATCGAATACCAAAATTTTGTCGAATCAAAAGTTCTTAACTCAACTTTGCTCTAAGTGTTACTATGCATTTTCACCTCACAATCACTCTACATTAGGCTAATTATCATGAAACTATTCATATGCAATTAGAGTTTTTTTTACATGTAGTAATAATGCTTTAAATTCTAGCCCAAAAATACGAAGTGTTACATTTATCTCCCCCTTGGAATAATTCATCCTCGAATGAAGGGGTAGGAACTTAGTGAAGCTTTAGGAGTGTGGTATAAATTATGTAACTTCACATTAGGAATTCTCCCTCAATAAAATACATTTAGGAATCTAAAGAAAAGGGCTTCATGGCATTGCTAAATAAATTATGTAAGCACGAATCATGAGACAACGAGACTAATGTCGTACAAGGGTAAAATATACAAAGACCCTCACCCCATGTGAGAAAGCTGAAACTAGACAAAATTTTACCCCTTGGCATGGAACATTGCCTATCATGGAGGATAACCTCCATCCCATGCCATTTATCACAGAGAGTAGCCTTTGTGACATGACATTATAGGGGAGGCTTACTGCCTCAAAATTCAAAAATAGCCCTAAACTCATCTAAAAATTCCAAAACTCTTCCGAGACACCGTACTAACATACCTGAACATATCTTAAGTTAAAAATTGATGTTTTAAATATGGGAGGGCCAAAAATAAAATGCTTGAAATTTTAAGGGTATCATAGTGAATAGTCATGACACTTATCTATGGTTTGACATAATCGTTTTGGGACCTTTAAACATGTGATGAATAGTTGGAAACTTATCTAGGAACTTATGGGGTATTACAATGTCTGAGATAGAATATTAGGAAAATTGAAATCATGCACTAAACACTTATGAACTGGATCATGACTAAATATCTAAATTGAGACATGATGCATGGACTGAACTGAATTCATAATTTGCATATATGTGAATAAAGTACCCCATGGAATAGTCATATTCATGAAACTTTGTATAGTAAGACTAGATGGAATGATGGAAACTATATGAGTTTATCTATCTGATTGCTAAACTGAATTCCTGGCTATATGGACTGACTCATATTGAATGTTAATCATCAACTAGAGTATTTCTTCAACACTTTTTCTAAGAAGTTCTAATAATATTAGGGAGAAAAGAATTTTGGTATCTGAATAAAGAATCACAACATAGCTACAACTCTATAACATGGACTATAAGACAATAAAACATAAGCTAGATATGCCTTAGGGAATGCAGCTGCTAACTTTCAAGCTTAACCACACTTCCCAAATACTCCCTCAACTATGATTTTCCTCTTAAATACCACCCTTCAGTTGGCGCCACTTCTAATCTTCACATGAGTATTGATAACTCCATCTGCTAAAGTCTGAGCTAAACTAAATTCTCTTACCATGTTCAAGCCTACTCAAAGTCAAAAGGTACCACACATAACACTATAATAGTAGTCTAAACCATAGATTCAATATCCTATGTGTTTTCATAGCTCTCATCTTAAGAATAATACTTCTTACCACTTCAACAAGTAACTTCAACCTCTTGCTATGAATTCAGTAGAAAATAATGCATTTATCCACATATATACCAACATGACATTTAAGCCTATTATTATAACCGCATATGAACTTATAGGCAACCATCCCACCTAGGAATTTTCCCCATTCTCTAATACCTCTATTAGTAACAACTTTCTTGCAGTATCCCCAAGAAGACACACCTAGAATTTTCAACTATCTATGACATATACCAAAGCTTTGACTCAATCTTCCTTCTCACTTATAGCCTTAGATAAAGAAAGCATACAAAATTCCTTCCCCAATAAGAAAAATTTACTCTCTCCCATCTAAACCATTATTCATCCATTTCCATGACCGTTATCTTTACATAAGAATAGTTCACTAAAAGGTTAGACCATGAGGACATAAAGCATGAAAACATACTATATATAGCTTTGACATTTAACTGAGGCTTGAGTAATAGAGTATCAAAGGCATCCATTCATTAAATAGATCAAAACTGAGGCATACATTCCATGATCTGAATTTCACCAGTCATTAAGGGTGTACCATGAGATCGGGGAACTTAGTATAATGTAAAACATGAGTGCATGAGTCATGAGTTCTATGACCTGAGTTTGGAGTTCATAAATTCATGGAATAGGAGTCATGCTTCTGAGTGAACTGACACTCTTTCAACTAGAAATTTGAAGCATACATGATTCCATATAAAGTTCATAAATATGATTTATGGCCAAAGATATGACTTGTAAGGCATTATTAGATTTCACAATGAATGAAGTACAAAAGAAATTATACAAATATAGGAATGAGTTGGATATCTTCTTCTCCTACTGTTGCTCTAGAACTCACTAGCATTACTACTAGAATCAGAGAGCCTGTCTTGGTTCCTTGATCTATCATCTTCCCCTTAGATTTATGCCATCGTTCTAAGTTTGAGGATCCCTTTTAATAAACTATAAAGTGAATTGAAACCACTCTATTCTAGAGTCTAAGATATATCAATACACACAAATAATAAACTCACCCTAAAAGACTATATCTTAAAGTGTAAAACCCACTGCTAGTACTTTATTTTGAGATAGAAACCTTAACTTTCTATAGCCCCAATAGTCATCATATAATAACTTAAACATTTATTCTAACTTAGAATCATTAGGAGTATCACCATACCCTGAGTTCACACCATCTAGAATTTCAAACTCTTCTATCTATTAGCTTATCATAAAAGAAATATACTTAGATTCTAACACTTAACATAGATATCCCCAAACTGTTAATGGACTAAACTAAATTAGCACTACTGGATAGGAATCATAAAACTCTAATCCACAAAATATTTTATGATCATATTAAACCTTAACAAGCTCCCCTATCACAGTGGTCACTGCCTAATCTCTATCCTAACTAAAGTATTAACATACTGTAAGTCTCTTAACTGATAAATCTATCCTAAAGTGCTATGAAATAAACATAACAACACCTCTCTAGATCTATGGATACATAATCTACTAAATACAGATAAACACTATCCCTACTTTACTACTGCTATACTTCTAGGTTCATACTTTTAACTCTAGGTCATATGCTACCATAGGATTCTGAGAAAGGATCTGTGGACATATCTAACTATGGCTTAGTTCACAATTTTCATAAATAGGAATGAAATCTTTCAAACTTTAGAACATAAAGGCAGTAGTGGGATCCTTTTGAGTCTATATCCAATCTCATAAGTATCGGTGGAGATTGATGGATAAAGCTCTATTAGTAGAAATTTAAGCTTGACTATTTCTATTACCTTAAGAAAAAGGTAGAGTTGGCATAAATGGATCAAGATAAGAATCTATATAAGTTTCTTACAGAATATCTCTCTAGCATAATCTGATATATGAAAGGAGGAAAACATTTCTTAAGTGCCTTTTAGCATTTCAAAGATAATTACAGACATTTTCGTATCATTCCACAATACTATACTAGACATAGATTCATAGACACCTTGGGAAACTTTAAAATTATTCTTTGATATTAAGTTTGTCACGATCCAAGACAACTCCTTAGGCACAACACAGTTCTTAGAATTGCAAGTGATCCCAAGCTAACTCATGTACTGGTATGATACTTGAGAAACTAAATTAATATATATGTAAATTCTAAATAACTGAGCGGAAGCATAATCAACATGAGATAAGTTGTTTCAATACATAGCTAATACATTTTACAACCCTAAAATCTGAGAGAAAGCAGAAATTAAATTACAAATACTGACTCTGACTAACCATTTATAAAGCCTCTATTATATTGAATATAAGTACCTAGAACATGTTGTCAACTATCCCAAATCAACACATAAGAATAATGAAAATAAAATACAGGAACTAAAACTTACTTGAGTGTTTGAAATAAGAGAACTCATCACCTACAAGCTGAATGTTGTGAATTGTCTGACCCTGGTGTGTGGGATATATTGGGCGCCTATATCATGAAGGAATACAACATACATCATGTAGGAATGTAGCCACAAACACATATATGTGGTTAGTACTTTGGGATATGTTGAGTATATGAGAAATGCATTAAATCATATAAAAACTTAATGTATGCTTTAAAACTGAGCGTATAAGCTATTTGCTGAAATAAGCATTTAAATCATGGCTTTATGTAAAAATGGCAAGACTTATTAGAATTTCTACATCATAAGCTGAAAAGATTTTTATAAACTGGAAAGCAGTAGAAACATAAGTACCATATGCAAATCTCAAGTTAAAGTTAAATAGGCAGTAAACTCGTACTGAGGATCATGTATGAATACTGAGCACGAATGCATGAACATGTAAACCAAATTCAAGAAAAAGCAAAGCATATGCTGAAATAATCTATAAAACTCAATAACTAAATAACTAATAAATTGAAAACTTGGTCATGCAAACTCAAGTCGGGGGCCAACCTATGACCACGGTTGGAAGGTTGTTGATACCTTGCCAAGGGTACCAATACATAGGTAATGTGGATCCACTAAACTAATAACTGATATCCCAAAGAACGAGGGTGTCATACCTATACTGATGAGGGACCCCTCATAAACTATGATGTTATTGTAGGTCTGGAACTTAAGGACCACTACTAACGACTCATGCTTAACTGATGGGGATCTGTCATCCCTGCATTCACTCAGTGCTAAGTATTACTCCTAACCGAATGATGCAGAAGCATAAACTGGTATATGTATTGATAACTGATATAGCCAAGTCATGATATTTTAAAAATAACACTGCATGCGTAATTTGAATTATTTAAAACCATATAAACTGATCATAATAAGGGAAATTCATAAATAAAGCCAAGAAATTCAACAATTTATAAATGCTCAATATGAATATAATAATCTTAATATAATGATACAAACATGGTTTGAATGACTTGTAACTTAAAAATCTGAAACATCCATGACCATATAAGTATCGAGTGTTCATAGCTCACCAGTATTGAAATTACCGTTAAATATGATAATTTCAAAGTAAAGACATGATAGAAAATTCATGACTTAAACTAAAAAATCTAATAATTTCATCAATGTAACAAATTATCATGATTAAAGTATGGAAGAATACTTCAAATTATGAGGGAACACTATTTCATGGTTGAATATGAAAATTACATAGAGGAATCATTAGAGTTATAATTGTCACAGAACCCTAAATCAAAAATGGGGAATTAAACTCTAAAATTGGGGAGAACTTTAGGACTAAATGAGTGAAAGGATCCCATTGATGAATATCCCACATACATGATTTTCATGATTTATTAATAGGGAACTTGTATTTGGAGCAATGTGAGGTGAATTCTTGGAAGAAACCCTTGCTTGGTGTTCTTGAGAACTTTGGAGGAAAAGGGATCGTGTATTTGATATTTTTGGGTTATAGAATGATAAAATCATGTTTATATTGGTCAAAGGATAGTTTTGGATGTAAATGAATTATTTACACTCAAAAAACTTAAGATAAACCTGGGTTTTAGCATTTTTAGACATGGTATGTGCCACGCTAAAAATTACGGAGCATAAGGTGCGTGCCATGCTGAAATCATACACCCTCACTGGTTCCTCATGAAAATGCTCATAATATTTCTCTTGGGTATCGAATTAAGGTAAAATTTAATACATTGGAAAGAGGAAACATTGATATATAATATGATTTATTCCGTATGTTATACCCCTCCAAAGTTGACCTTTGTAGGATCAAAAACAAAAATTTGGCTGAATCAAATGCTCTTAACTCAACTTTGCTCTAAGTGTTTTGTATGAAAATTTTTTACCTCAAAAGCACTTTTCACACTTGTCGAATTATGATGAAACATATATTCATATACAAATCATGGGATTAAAGTTTTTTTACACATAGGAATGATGATTCATATTCTAGCCCAAAAATGCGGAGTGTCACATCATGTTAGGGATATAACTAATCCATACCAAAGATGACATCAAAATCTACCATATTTAGGATAATAAAATCTACCCAAAACTAATTTCCTAGGAAAGTTACAACACAATATCAATAGGAATACGAATATCCTAAAGCATACCTTCTGGCCTTTTATGCTCAATCTTTACCTCCTGGTGGATTTTGTGTTTAATATGGTTGGGAAGTATTTTAATTAGTAAAAGGCCAAAATGCCCTCAAAGAAAACTAAAAAAATAAAGCTGGCTTTTCCGCTCCCTTGGGCGTGGCACACCCTTATTACGCCACTACAAGGTCGTGGGGCGACCTTATCACAGCGTGCCTATAGCATGGCATTCTCTTATCTTGGACCTTAAATGGTATCCACATAGGGTGTGACTCCCCTCTATGGCACACCCTTAACACAATCCTTTACTATTCTAGTTTCCCAAAATATCCTAAAACATACTCCAAAATTTTTAAAATAGTTCCTAGTGGTCCCATTATCATTCCTTATCATAATTCAACTCAAAAATCGCCATTAAACATCAAGGAGATACCAAAATAGAATTTTTGAAATTTTAGGTTCTAATACTTATGCCATTATAGTTGAATAATTCCCGCTATAGCGATGTCGCTATAACATAATTCGGCTGCTATAACGGGATCAGCATAATAATTTCTTAGTCTTCTCTAAGTTTAGATGTAACCTTATGATAAACTTTCAAGGTTTTATTCTTATAATAATAAGGGAAATAGATAATTTGTGTATCATCTCTTAATGCCTATTTGGGGTTTAATGAATAGTAAATTCGTATCCGATGTAACAATCAATTTTATCATGTAAGACCCCACAAAATTTCTAATCTTGATTTAGTCCTCTAAGCTTGTCAAAGGGTCCCAGACTTAGAAAATTCTAGCTAAGTTTCCAAACATAATTTATTTTTAGCCTTCAAAAGGTCGTAATCTCATTTTGTGACCTTATTGTCCTTTAATAGTCTATATTTTTTTAATTCATTATCAGAAAGGTCAATAGGTGTTCTCAGACAAGTTTCAGATTTTTTGGACGTCATTTAGTTCATGTTTGGAAGTCCAAAATAGTGGACCAATGCGATATTGGCACGCCGTGTCACCTATCGCGTTGGTTAATATTGTTACCAGACTGCCAGTCAAAATTTCTGAGACACAATACGATTATGGTGCGATGCGTTGAGTATCATGTCGATGCTACATCACCAAACGCGTTAGTGCCCAGTTTCAGTCATTAAATGACCGCGTCCTTAAGGGTAATTAGGTTATTTTCTCCCAAGCTTCATCCCTCATAACACAAAATTTAGCCCTCTTTTGGCTAAATACAATCATTATTTCGCCAGTGCTCCAGAACAACAAACCCTAGGTGATTAATTTTAATTCAAGAACTCAAGTTTTATTCCATTAATCTTCAAGTAATTGCCAACTAAGGTATGCAAAATATTCATCCAAGGGTCCTTTCAACCCTTGGAGCTCAAGAAACCCTTTTCAAACTATAAATTTTGAATTCTAAGTTGTGGGTTTGATTGTACACATGTTTATGTTGTGGTATGATTACCAAGGTTGAATCTTTATTAAATTCTCATAATTTCATGTTAGAATGTTGATTGAAATCCTTAAATTTGAAGTGCTTGATATAGCCATGCTGTATTAGTTGTTGATTCATGCCCTAGAAAAGGTTATGCCTTTCATGTTTTTGTTAAAATGCCTAAATGAATAAGAATTGTGCATTATGACCTATTTGTGAGTTGTATGGTGAACTTATGATGTACCAACAAGTTCAAAATGACTCCCATGTTAAAGCTATGTCTTGTAATAATTTGGTGGAATGCTTATAAGTAAGGATTTGTAAGATTATATTATGTTAGCATGTATTACCATTCATGTGTAATATTGTGACTTGTGAATCCATCATGAAATCCCTCAATGATAGTATTGTGAATTGTTGACAATGGTGATGTATTGAAGTAGTGTCATGTCTCATTTATTTTCGTGCTATCGAGTCCTAGGGGTATTTAATACCCAACAATTTAGCTCTGTGCCCAAAGCCAATAGCAATTTTCAAGATAACCTCAGTCAAGCCACGATCAGTTGAATTCAGTCAGTCTTAAAACTTAGGAAAACTTAGTAGTATTCAATTCAGTCCTCAGTAACTTAGTAAGTTAACAGAATTCAGTAATATTCTGTCAGTCAATAGAATTTAGTGAACTCAGTCCAGTTCAGTCCAGTATACTCAGTTCAGTATCTATTAAGTTAGGAGTAGGATTCAGTATTGAGTAAACCCAAGGATGGGAACTCACCTACCAGTAGAGGGTGTGATTCTCAGAAGCAGTCCTTGCATTTCAAAACGACGTAAGTAGCTTAGGCTGAGACATCAAAACCTATCAGATAATGGTTGATTCGGTGGTTTAACTTATCAGATGAGGGTACCACCATTTTTATTAGAGTACCTGATAGATAAGGGTAACACACAACTTATGCTTGCCAGTGGCGTGGTATGGACACCCTTATAATTGGGGCATATCGGTTAGATGACTACCTCTCACTTTCTCAGTCTCAGTCTTTAGTAAAGAACTTAGATAGTTCTACAAATTTTAAGACTATCAGATACAATAACTCAGTTTAGTACGGAACTCAGCTAGTTCCATTAGAATCAGGACTGTTAGATATAGTTACCCAGTTATCAAGTATAATAGTTATCAGTAATCTATGCTATCAGTAAACTCAGTATTTAGAATCCTTATGATTTTAGATACAATTATGTATTCATACATGTATCCTTACATAGTCATGTTCATGTTATCCAGTCAGTTTAGTTCTTGCATATGAACCTTAAATTATGCCTTACCTCACTTTGCTTACCAGTACATTCACACGTACTAACGTATGCTATGGTGTTTTATACCATAGATTTGGACACTCAGGTTTCCAATCGTGCCTAGAAACCAGATATAAACAGTAGAGTCAGTGGTGAGTCCTCATATTTTAAGGACGTGATTATTTCATTCTTTCAGTATTTTAGTACTTAGTTACTTTCAGTAGATAGAGTTAGTTGGGGACATGTACCATCAACTACTTATTCAGACAGTTTAGAGGCTTTCAGACTGTAGCATGTTCAGATAGTTATTTCAGTTTTGGTATTATCATACCTTGTTCAGACGTTGTTTTATTCACTATTTTTTAGTATATGAACCTTATGGAAAGTTTTTCCCTAGATTTCCACATTTATTTCAGTTATATTGTTATTACAATATTACTATTATCCAGTGCTTAGCTACAGATATCAGTCATGGGTTAGCTGGTGGTCCTTCGAGATTGTTAGCATCGTATTGCATTCGAGGTACAAGGATTGGGGCATAAAAAACTGGGTATCATAGCCTAAGGTTCAATAAAGTCCTAGGAAGTCTGAAAGCCACATCTAGTAGAGTCTTGTGAATGGGTATATAGCGCGCCACATATATCTGCAGTCATCTATGAGATATTGAAGGAATAGTTTCCCTTCTTTTAGTATTCATGTCATGTGAATGAGCATGAGCTCCAGTTAAACTCTCAGTCTAATCTTTTTTTCTCTTCCATATATAGAAAAATTCCTTCTAAGAGAACCCAATAAAGATGAATAGGAGATCAGCCAGCCCCTCAGCCTGATTAGCATAATCTTTTAGGCGAATAGTTTCCTATGTAGAATTCAGAGCTGCATTCACTACTCTTGCTCATTCAGTTACTGCCCAAAATGAACATCCAACTGTCGTTCTGGCTAACCTAGTGGCCAATTCTATTGCAGCTAGAATTTGGGACTTCACCCGAATGAATCATCCTTCTTTTATCGGGTCTAAGTCAGATGAAGACCCTCAGGAGTATCTTGATATAGTGTAGAAGATTACTAATATTATGGGAGTGACTGCTATCCAGAGTGCTGAGATAGTTGCATATCAGTTGCAGGATGTGGCTCACACTTAATTCAAACAGTGGAAAGTAGAGAGGGCTATAGATGCAGGGCCTATTGATTGGGAGGAGTTTGCCACCGCTTTTATAGATAGATTCTTTCCCCTAGAGCTGAGAGAAGCTAAGGTGTTTGAATTTGTTAACCTCAGGTAGGGCAACATGATAGTGAAAGAGTATTCTGTCAAGTTTACTGAACTAGCTAGATGTACTCCTCATGTGATGGCAGATAGCAGATCCCAAATAAGTAAGTTTGTGTCTAGAGTAAATGATAGGGTGGTCAAGGAGTACAGGATCGCCATGTTGATTAGTGATATGGACTTAGCTAGGCTAATAATCTATGCTCAATAGATAGAGGAGAAGAAGAATAAGGAGAGAGAAAATCAAATTAAGAGAGCTAGAATAGGTAGTTTTAATTTCAATAAGCCTAAGTAAAAGGGTGGGAATGATTCTCAGTTCCGCCCAAAGTCCTCAATTCCAGCTCCTTCCCCAGCTAGTGCTCTAGTTACTAATTTCAAAAATGGTAATAAATATAGGGTGCCAGGCTCTAAGTCTCAGAGCAGTGTTAGTGATGCCCGAACTCATCCTCTTTGTCAGACGTATGGCAAGCACCATCAGGGTATTTGTATAGATGGCAGAGATGTTTACTTTAGATATGGCAAGCCAAGCCATAGAGTTAGAGATTGTCCCCAGTTAGGTTTTCAAGGTCCACCTAACCGTTCCTTAGCTTAGTCCGATCACCCAAATAAATAGGGTGCCACTTTCAGCGCCACCAGTAGGCAATGCCCAAATAGACTTTATGCTCTTCAGATTCGACAAGACCAGGAGAATACTCCTGATGTGGTCATAAGTACATTACAAATCTTTTATATATATGTTTATTCTTTGCTAGATCTAGGATCTTCCTTGTATTTTATTACTCTTTATATAGTAGTTGATTTCGAAGTCAGTCCTAAATTCTTGTAGAAACCTTCTCAGTCTCTACCCCAGTGGGTAAAACTATCATAGCCTGGTGGGTATACAGGAACTGTTCGATTATCGTATTCCAGAAATTCACTTCAGCAGACTTAGTCAAATTAGAGATGACTGATTTTAATGTCATTCTTGGCTTGGATTAGCTTTATTCCTGCTATACCACAGTTGATTGAAGAAATAGAATTATCCAGTTTTAGTTTTCAAATGAACCTATCCTAGAGTGGAGGGGTAATACTTTAGCCTTCAGGGGTTAGCTTATTTCTTCCCTAAGGGCAAGGAAAATGATATCCAAGGTATGTGTCAATAATCTTGTTCAAGTTAAGGAATCTAGTTACTAAATTCCCAGTCTTGAATTAGTCTCAATAGTGAATGAATATTCAGATGTGTCCTCAGAAGATCTTCCCAGAATTTCTCCAAAAAAGGAAATAGACATCAGTATAGACCTTCTCCCACATACTCAGCCCATATTTTTTCCGCCATATAGAATGGCACTAGCAGAACTCAGAGAGAAAAAAGAACAATTGAAGGAGCTCCTATACAAGGGGTTCATTAGAACCAGTGTATCCCCATGGGGTGCATCAATTCTATTCATGCAAAAGAAATATGGTTCTTTAAGAATGTGCATACACTACTGTCAGCTCAATAAGGTCACATTGAAGAACAAGTATCCACTTCCCAGAATCAATGACTTGTTTAATCAACTCTAGGGTCCCAGTTACTTCTCTAAGATAAACCTCAGAATAGGCTATCATCATCTCGGAGGCAGAGAATATGACATTTCAAAAATAGCCTTTCATACTTAGTATGGTCACTTTGAATTCTTAGTTATGTTGTTTGGTCTTACCAATTCCCCAGTAGATTTCATGGACTTAATAAACCGTATGTTCAAGAAGTACTTGGACATGTTCAACATAGTCTTCAAATATGACATTCTTGTCAATTCCCACTGTGAGCATAATCATGCAGACCATCTTAGAACAATATTGCAGACCCTCAGAATTCATCCGTTATATGCCAGATTTAGTAACTACAAATTTTGGGTAAGGTTAGTAGCATTCCTTGGTCATATCATTTTCGATGATGGCATTAGAGTTGATCGTCCAAAGACCAAGGCAGTGATAAACTGGCCTAGACCCATCCTTCCATTAGATATCAAGAGTTTCATAGGTTTGGCTAGCTATTACAAATAGTTTGTTGAGGGATTTTCATCTATTGCCTTCCCTATATCTTGATTGACTCAGAAGAAAGTCAAATTTTAATAGTCAAATTCATGTGAGAAGAGTTTTCAGGAGTTGAAGACAACTCACCTAAGCTCCAATTTTGACTTTTCTAGATGGTCCAGATGGGTATGCCTTTACTATGATACATCCTATGTAGGTTTTGGTTGTGTCCTCATGCAACATGGTAAGGTCATATTGTAACACCCCAATTTGCTGAGCTGAAATGCTATACGATGCTTATGACCCCAAGAGACCATAAGCTAACCCATGATTGATATCTGTACCTGTATACTGCAAATCATAATATAATAATGCAGAATACATGGAACTATAAGGCCATAAGGTTCAACTGAATACAATCATATGGGTGAAAATACCCAAAACAACTAAATTTAGACATAAATCTGAAAGTAATTTCGAAAGCCTCTAAACTGTCTGAATAAGGAGTTGAAGGAACATGTCTCAACCTAATTCTGTAAGACTGAAATGAAGAAACAAATAAATGAATCAAATCATATTGTCCTTGAATCAATGAGGACTCACTGTGTCTCGGTGACTGGAATGCTATCACTAATGCTGGGCTGGAGCTCATGCTCGAAATGTATGGTGTAACATGAAAAGAAAACACCATAGCGTAAATGCGTCAGTACAACTAGAGTATTGAGTATACGAGGAAGGTAGGATGAACATAAAGGGTTTCATGCATGAACAACACTGACTGACTAATATGAATGTGATAGTGCAAACACACACATATAGAAACTGGGACCATAATACGTGATAGCATGACCTGTAAGCTAATACATGGTTTAATGATAACTGTCATAACTGATACTAAAACTAATAGCATGGATAACTGTATCTGATAGTCCTGTATATATACTGAAATCTAAAGAATGCTCTGAGATTTTTTACTGAGACTGATACTCAAACTGATTACATAGATGACTGTATCTGACAGTCCTGTATATACTAAAATCTGAAAAACTCCCTGAGTTCTTTAACTGAGATTGTTACTGAGATCGTGGGAAGTAGTGTTTAACTGACATGCCCCGTGTATGCCGTTATGGCTAAGCTGGGGTCCAATCTCTGCCCCGACTGGAGGGGTGTCAATACCGCACCACTGTTAAGGATAACTGTGAGTGACCCTTATCTGGCGGGTACTCAATAAGAATGGTGGGAACCCAAAACTTATGGGTTAAGCCACCTTATCAACCCTAAGCTGACAGGTTAAGATGTCTCAACCTACTCTGGCTACGTAGTTCAGGATTACAAGGATTGCTACTAAGAATCACACCCTAAACTGGCAAGTCAGTTCCCATCCTTGGGTTCACTTGGTGCTAACCTCTACTGCCATCTAGAGAGACACTAAAATGAATAATTAAGGTGAACTGAATAACTAAACTGAACTGATTAGTTGAACTGATACTGATTAACTGGACTGATACTAGTGGTATTGTTTAGCAGAGCTAAACTATGTTTTCTGGATTACAATGACTGACGGAATATTACTGATATCTGACAACTGACTAAGATCATGAGATTTTCCTGAGTCACATGACTGACTGAAGTCTATGGAATCATAACTTGTGTTTGGATATCGTGAAACATATTTAGGCACACGGCTATAGTTTTTGGTACAAGTACCCCCAGGACTCGATGGAAGGAAACTGACGCACATGACTGACTTGATTATAAGAGTACAGTCCATAATCTATGATATCATAAGTAGGGATCTCATACTATGCATGGTTATCAAAAATGTATTGCATGGAAAGGATTTCATATCACATGGAAGTACTTGCACAATCTTAATATCATGTTCGTTGCATAATCATATTGGCAACACATACTAATAGCATGGAA
>JAPEIP010000007.1:93011336-93054770 GCA_026120095.1 Capsicum chinense
AACGTAAGGGTATATCATGAATCCTTCAC
Source organism: Capsicum chinense (assembly GCA_026120095.1). Classification (NCBI taxonomy): domain Eukaryota; kingdom Viridiplantae; phylum Streptophyta; class Magnoliopsida; order Solanales; family Solanaceae; genus Capsicum; species Capsicum chinense. The sequence continues at coordinate 93,011,366 of JAPEIP010000007.1, forward strand.
TTAGTCACAATTTAGCTATATTGCATGATTTCTAGTTCCTTAGGCATTTTATCAAACACCTTACATGCACATCTTAAGCGTAGGTGAATTCATCAAATTATACATCATGAACAACCAAATTTATATGTTTCCAACTCATATGATATCATGAATTCATAAAAACATATAAATATTCCATTTTGGGAATCACCCAATATCAACAACATCATCATCAACACCCAACAATATAGAAATTATACTTTTATAATGAAAAAGAGGAATACAAACAAGCATCAACATGGGTATGATGATATCACCACAATAAACCAAGCATTTGTATTTTAAAGATTGATTCTTGAACTCTATGAATGAATTGAATCCATAGATGAACACTACGCATACCTTAGAAGGAAGATTCTTGATGATTGACGGAGGAATTTTCTTGAAATCAGATCTTCAAGCTAACTTATGCAACCCTAGTTGTTTTTCTCCTTTAGTGCTCTTGGATGATTAGCTTTGAGATGAAAATAGGGTTGCAGTATGTTCAAGATATATTAATTTTGTAGGTTTAAGTTTAGGGACGTGTAAGGAGTATTTAAAGACTTAATTACCTTTAAAATAACTCAATACGGAGTGTTTTTGTCACCTGGAATGGACTTAGGCGGCGCCTAAGTGATCGCCTATGCCTGGGTTGGTTGGCGCCTAACCAATCGCCTATGCTTGGGTTAGGATGTGCCTAACCAATTGCCTATGCTTGGGTTGGGTTGCGCCTAACCAATCTCCTATGCTTGGGTTAGGCGGCGCCCAACCAATCGCCTATGCTTACCGTCTCTCACGAAAATAGGCATAACGTTTTGCTCGGGTATTGGATTAAGGTGAAATTGGTATCGTTGGAAAGCTTATTCAATTTTATACCATTTGGTAGGTCTAAAGCAGACAAAATACCACATTAAAATCTAGTTATAATTGTTCAAATATGACCCTTACAATATCGGACACTAAAACTTGATGGATTCAAAAATTCTTTGCTTGTATTACCTTAAGTGATTCATATGGACATGCTTAATGGATCATAAGCTATCCTATCACTAGGATATTCATTGTAATTCATTTAATCAAGCATGAATAACAGGATTAGAAACATGTAGGATATTATAATATCTCCCCCTTGGGAACATTCGTCCACGAATGAGAATTTACTGAGAAGGGATACAAGACAATAGAACCTGAACTGAACATGAAGAGCTAAAACTTGATCTCATGACTGACATGCTAAACATACTGAACTCATGTATATCTGATGTATGGAAAACTGGTACATGAATGCATGACTGAGTAAGAAATGGTTAATAGGTACCAAGTTTATACTGGAAACATGAACATGAAACTTAATAAGCTTCAGGAGAACTGTTACCTTGAGCTTGATCTGAATTGGTGGGGAAGAGGAGAGGATACTTGGTACACATATCTATTTCTGCTTCCCAAGTTGCTCCCTCATGAGACTGATTTCGCCAAAGAACCTTGACTAGGGGGACTTCTTTGTTCCTCAATCTACGAGTTTGATAATCTAAGATTTCGACTGGAATCTCTTCATAAGAAAGGTTGTTCTGAATGTTGATGCTCTGAATAGGGACAACAACTGCTGGGTCACCTATGTACTTCTTTAGCAAAGAGACATGGAAGACTGGATGGACTAAGGCTAGATCTGAAGGCAACTCAAGCTCATAAGCTACCTTACCGAAGCGATAAAGAATTCTGAAGGGACCAACATACCAGGGACTGAATTTCCCTTTCTTGCCGAACCTCTTCACTCCCTTCATGGGAGAGATCTTAAGATAGACATAGTCATTGACCTCGAACTCAAGATCCTTTCTACGAATATCTGCATAGGACTTCTGTCTGATATGAGCAGCTCGAAGTCTCTCTTTGATCAACTGAACTTTCTCTAAGGCGTGGAATACTAAGTCAGGACCTATGATTGAGGCCTCAATAACTTTGAACTAACCAATCGGAGATCTACATCTCCTACCATAGAGATCTTCGAATGGAGCCATCTGAATACTAGAATGATAGCTATTGTTGTATGTAAACTAAATCAAAGACAAGTGGTCATCCCAATTTCCCTTAAAATTAATTGCACACGCCCTTAGCATATCTTCAAGAGTCTGAATGGTCCTCTCTGTTTGACTATTTATCTGAGGATGAAATGCTATGCTGGGATAGACTTGGGTACCGAGACCCTTTTGGAATGCTTTCCAAAAGTGAGAAGTGAACTGGGTACCTCTTTCTGAGATGATAGATAGTGGAACACCATGTAACCTGACTAACTCCCTAATATAGAGTTTGACATAATCCTTAGCAGAATAAGAAGTACGAACAGGAAGGAAATGAGCTGACTTGGTTATTCTATCTATAATGACACAAACTGAATCATGCTGGTGATGAGTTCTAGGTAAATCTGTCCCGGTCCATATTAACTTCTTCCCACTTCTAAGTAGGAATGGTGAATTTTTGCATGGAACCACTAGGTTTCTGATGCTCTATCTTAACCTGCTGATATGTAGAGTACTTAGCCACAAACTCTGAAACATCTCTATTCATCCTACTCCACAAATAAATCTCCCGCACGTCGCGGTACATCTTATTGGCCCCTGGATGAATAGAGTATCGCACACCATGAGCTTTTGCAAGAATTTATTGCCTCAATTAATCTACACCTGGAACATATAGATGACCCTGACAACGAAGAATCCCATCTCCCCCTTGGAAGAAAACCTAGACTTTCTAATTCTGAACTGACTCTTTGAGCTTGACAAGGCTAGTTTCCCTATCTTATTTCTCTTTCACCTCGGAAACTAGAGATGACTCTGAACTACTATGAACACATACACCACCCTCTGAAGAAACAATTAAGTAAATGCCTAGTCTAAAAAACTGATGGATCTCCTGAGCCACCTTTTTCTTACTATCCTCCACGTGAGAAATACTAACCATGGAGAGTCGACTGAGAGCGTCGGCCACAACATTGACCTTGCCTGGATGATAAAAAACACTCATGTCATAATCTTTCAAGAGCTCTAACTACCTTCTCTGGAGAAGATTGAGATATTTCTAGGAAAAGACATACTGGAGGCTCTTATGGTCTGTGAAGACATCTACATGAACTCTATAGAGATAATGCCTCTAAATCTTCAAGGCAAAAACTACCGCTGCTAACTCAAGATCATTAGTAGGATAATTCTTCTCATGTGGCTTTAACTGTCTAGAGGTGTAGGCTATGACCTTACCAGGATACATGAGGACACAACCTAAAGCCACTCTGGATGCATTACAATAGACTACAAAACCATTTGAACCATCTGGAATAGCTAGAATTGGGGCAGAGGTGAGTCAAGAATTCAACTCTTGAAAGCTCTTCTTCCATGAGTGTGACAACTAAAAATTAATCTTCTTATAAGTCAATCTGGACATGGGAGATGCAATAGAAGAAAATCCCTCGACAAACTATTTGTAATAGCCAGCCAAACCCAAGAAACTCCTAATATCTAATAGAGATACTGGTCTGGGCCAGTTTCTTACTACCTTGGTTTTCTGAGGATCTACTCTAATGCCATCACCAGAAATAATATGGCCAAGGAATGCTACTGATCTTATCCAAAATTTGCACTTGCTAAACTTAACAAATAACTGGTGATCCCTGAGAGTCTGAAGAACAATCCTGAGATGGTCTGCATGATCATGCTCTGTGCGAAAATAGACAAGAATATCATTTATAAAGACTATGACAAACATTTCCAAATACTGCTTGAACACACGGTTCATCAAATCCATAAATTCTACTGGGGCATTGGTAAGACCGAATGACATGACTAAAAATTTGAAGTGACCATACCGAGTATGGAAAGTTGTCTTCAGAATGTTATATTCTCTAACTCTGAGCTGATGATAGCCTGATCTGAGGTCTATCTTTGAGAAGTAACTGGCACCCTGAAGTTGGTCGAATAGATCATCGATCCTGGGAAGAGGATATCTGTTCTTGACTGTGACCTTATTGAGTTGACGATAATCAATACACATCCTGAGAGAACAATCTTTCTTGGGCACGAATAATACTGGCGCAACCCATGGGAAAATACTGGGTCTGATGAATCCCTTATCTAAGAGATTCTTCAAATGATCTTTCATTTCCTTGAGTTCTGCTGGTGCCATTCTGTATGGCGGAATAGAAATAGGTTGAGTATCTGAAAGAAGGTCTCTGCCGAAGTCTATTTCCCTTTCAGGAGGAATGCCTAGAAGATCTTCAGGAAATACATCTGAGTATTCATTAACGACAAGGACTGTTTTGAGGCTGGGAGATTCAGAACTAGAATCTTTCACATATATGAGATGATACACATACCCCTTAGAAATTATTTTCCTTACTCGAAGGTAGGAAACAAGTTGACCCCTGAATGCTGAAATGCTACCCTTCCACTCTAGGATGGGCTCATTCGGGAACTAAAACTGAACTATTGTGTTTCTAGAGTCGACTATGGCATAGTAGGAATGAAGCCAATCCATGCTGAGAATGACATCAAAATCAGTCATCTCTAACACCACTAAATCTGCTGATGTGGATTTCTGAGATATCATAATCGATCAGTTCCTGTATACCCGCTGGGCTATGATGGTTTTACCCACTGCGGTAGAGATTGATAAGGGATCTTCTAGGACTTCAGGACTGATTCCAAAATTGCTTGCTATGTATGGAGTAACAAAAGACAAAGATGCACCTGGGTCTAGCAAAGCAAAAACATGAACATGGAAAATCTGTAATGTACCAGTAACGACATTAGAAGAATTTTCTTGATCCTGCTGGGTCTGAAGAGCATAGAGTCTATTTGGGTGTTGCCCACTAGTAGCACTGGAAATGGCACCCTGTTGATTCGAGTGACTGGACTGATCTGTAGAATAATTTTGCTGACCCTGAAGACTTGACTGCAGACACTCCCTAATCCTGTGGCCTAGCTTTCCACAACCAAAATAGACATCACTACCAGCTCTGCAAATGCCCTTGTGGTTCTTACCATAGGTCTGACAAAGAGGATTCATTCAGTCACTGCTAACACTGCCCTGAGATATAGAGCCTGGCGCTTTGTTTCTATTTCCATCACTGAACTTTGGCACTGGAGTGCTGGCAGAGGAAGGAGCTGGAATGGCTAACCTGGAGCAAAACTATGAACAATTTTCTCCATCTAACTTGGGGTGAGCAAAGTTGAAATTACCTCACCTTGCTCTCTTATTCTGCCTCTCCCTAGTCTTAAACTTCTATTTTTCTACTTGCTAGGCGTGGGTCATGAGTCTTGCTAAAGCTATATCATCGATCATTATCACAGACCAATAATCATTTACCACGCTATTATTGACCCCTGAAATGAACTTGCTCATCTTAGCTCTATTGTCTGCAACCATATGAGGAGCATACCTGGATAGCTGAGTAAATATGACAGAATACTCCATAATTATCATATTCCCCTGCCTGAGGTTGATGAACTCAAGAACTTGGGCTTCCCTTAGCTCTTGGGGAAAGAATCTACTTAAGAAGGCCGTGATAAATTCCTTCCACTCGATAGGGCCTATATTATGTAACCTCTTAGACTTTCACTATTTATACAAATCATGAGCAACATCCTATAACTAGTAGGCGGCTAACTCAGCACGCACAATAAAAGTATCACCCATGATTTCAATGACCTTCTGGACATGGTCAATGAACTCCTGAGTGTCCTCATCAGACTTAGACCCATGGAAAGATGAAGGGTTCATCCGGGTGAAATCCCAAACCCTAGCTGCTTTGGGAGTAGCCACTAGATTGGCTGGAATGACTGATGTCTATTCATTCTGTGCAGCCATGGACTGAGCAAGTGTGGTAAATACAGCTCTAAACTCTACATGGGAAAATGTTCGCCCAAAGGATCTTTGGTATAAGGAGCTGGCTAGTTTCTTCTCTTTGGGGCCATGGTCTGGAATAAGAGAAGAATCGATTAGACCAAGAGTTTAAGTAGTGATTATGCTCACTAGCATGACATGAATAATAAAGAAAGGGGACTATTCCTTAAACATCTTATAGCCTCCCACACAAAAATGTGGCGCGCAATACACCCATGTACAAGACTCTACTAGATGTGGCTTTCAGACTTCCTAGGACTCTATTGAAACTTAGGCTCTGATACCAAGTTTGTAACACACCGATTTGCTGAACCGAAATGCTACACAGTGCTCATGAGCCCGAGGGACCACAAACTAACCCATGACTGATATCTGTACTTGTATAATGCAAATCATAATATAATAATATGGAATACATAGAACTATAAGGCTATAAACTTTAACTGAATACAATAATATGGGTGAAAATACCTAAAACAACTAAATCTGGACGTAAATCTTAAAGTAAATCCGAAAGCCTCTAAACTGTCTGAATAAGGAGTTGAAGGAACATGTCTCCAACTAACTCCGTAAGGCTAAACTGAAGAATTAAATAAATGGGTCAAATCATATTATCCTCGAATCAATAAGGACTCACTGTGTCTCTGTGACTGGAATGAGGACTCACTGTGTCTCGGAACCTATGGCGTAACATGAAAAGAAAGCACCATAGGTAAATGCGTCAGTACAACTGGAGTACAGAGTATACGAGGAAGGTAGGCTAAACATAAAGGGTTTCATGTATGAACAACACTGACTGACTAATATGAATATGAGAGTGCAAACATACACATAGGAACTGAGACCATGAATACGTGATAGCATGAACTGTAAGCTAATACATGGTTTACTGATAACTGTCATGGATGATACTAAAACTGATAACATGGATGACTGTATCTGACAGTCCTATATATATACTGAAATCTGAAGAATGCTCTACGTTCTTTTACTGACACTGATACTAAAACTGATAGCATGGATGACTGTATCTGACAGTGCTGTATATACTAAAATCTGAAGAACGCCCTGAGTTCTTTTACTGAGACTATTACTAAAATTGTGGGAAGTAGTGTTTAATTGACATGCCCCATGTATGTCATTATGGCTAAGCTGGGGTCCAATCTCTGCCCCGACTGGAGGGGTGTCAATACCGCACCACTAGTAAGGACAACTGTAAGTGACCCTTATCTGGTGGGTACTCAATAAGAATGGTGGGAACCCTAAACTAACGGGTTAAGCCACCTCATCAACCCTAAGCTGATGGGTTAAGATCTCTCAACCTATGCTTGCTACATAGTTCTAGAACACAAGGATTGCTACTAAGAATCACACTCTAAATTGGCAGGTGAGTTCCCATCCTTGGGTTCACTCAGTGCTAACATGTACTCCCATCTAGAGGGACACTGAACTGAATAACTAAGGTGAAATAAATAACTGAACTGAACTAATTAGCTGAACTGATACTGATTAACTGGACTGATACTAGTGGTATTATTTAGCAGAGCTAAACTAATTTTTCTGGATTACAATGACTGATGAAATATTACTGATATCTGACAATTGACTGAGACCATAAGATTTTCCTGAGTCACATGACTGACTGAAGTCTATGGAATCATAACTTGAGTTCGGATATCGTGAAACATGACATGGATTTAGGCACACAACTATAGTTTTTGGGTACAAGTACCCCCAGGACTCGATGGAAGGAAACTGATGCACATGACTGACTTGATCATAAGAGTAGAGTCCATAATCTGTGATATCATAAGTAAGGATCTCATACAATGCATGGTTATCAAAAATGTATTACATGGAAAGGATTTCATATCACATTGAAGTACTTGCACAATCTTAATATCATGTTCGTTGCATAATCATATTGGCAACACATACTAATAGCATGGAAGTTCATGTGGATTGCATGGTTATCATGTATCTTGTTCATAACTAGGATTTACAAGTAAACATAGCATAATCTCATAAGAATAGTTCATGAGTATCCAACAACATTTACAAGGCACATTAGCAATATAGAAGTCATTGGAACGTAAGGGTATATCATGAATCCTTCACTTAGTCACAATTTAGCTATATTGCATGATTTCTAGCTCCTTAGGCATTTTATCAAACACCTTACATGCACATCTTAAGCGTAGGTGAATTCTTAAAATTATACATCATGAACAACCAAATATATATGTTTCCAACTCATATGATATCATGAATTCACAATAACATATAAAGATTCCATCTTGGGAATCACCCAATATCAACAACATGATCATCAACACCCAACGATATAGAAATCATACTTTTATAATGAAAAAGAGGAAAACAAATAAGCATCAACATGGGTATGCTCATATCACCACAATCAACCAAGCTTTTTGTATTTTAAAGATTAATTCTTGAACTCTATGAATAAATTGAATTCATAGATGAATACTACGCATACCTTAGAAGGAAGATTCTTGATGATTGATCGAGGAATTTCCTTGAAATCGTATCTTCAAGCATACTTATGCAACCCTAGTTGTTTTTCTCCTTTATTGCTCTTGGATGATGAGATTCGAGATGAAAATAGGGTTGCAGTATGTTTAGAAGATATAAATTTTGTTGGGTTAAGTTTAGGGACGTGTAAGGAGTATTTAAAGACTTAATTACCTTTAAAATAACTCAAGAGGGAGTGATCGCCTATGCCTGGGTTGGGCGATGCCTAACGAATCGCCTATGCTTGGGTTAGGAGGCGCCTAACCAATCGTCTATGCTTGGGTTTGGCGGCGCCTAACCAATCTCCTATGTTTTGGTTAGGCAGCACTACTTGTATTGGGTGCATGTAGATGTGTTCATAGATTAAAAAATCCTCTAGTACATTTTCCAATAGAAAGATCTTAACCTCATTCAGAAAAGGTGGTTAGAGCTCTTGAAGAATTATGGAATGAGTGTCCATTATTATCTGGCCAAGGCCAATGTAGTGGTTGATGCTCTTAGTAGATTGTCCATGTGTAGTGTTGCTCATGTTGAGGACGGTAAAAAAAAGTTAACCCATGAATTTCATCAGTTATCCAGACTAGGTGTCCGCTTAGTTGATTAGCTGAAGGTAGTGTGTGGGTTCAGAACAGTTCAGAATCATCTCTAGTTTTTGAAATTAAGGAAAAGCAGGATAGAGATCCGAGTCTAGCTAAGATAAAAGAGTCAGTCAAAGATCAGAAGGTAGAGGTTTTCTCCCAAGGGAGAGATAGTATTTTAAGTTATCAAGGTCATATATGTGTGATAGGTGTTGATGACTTAAGGAAGCAAATTCTTGCGAAAGCGCATGGTGTGCGTTACTCTATTCATCAAGGGGCCACTAAGATATACCATGATTTGCGAGAGATCTATTGGTAGAGTGGGATGAAGAGAGATATTGTAGAGTTTGTAGCTAAGTGCTCAACATGTGAGCAAGTTAAGATTGAGCATCAAAAGCCTAGTAGGTCCATGCAGGAGTTCACTATTCCTACTTGGAAGTGGGAAAAAGTGAACATGGACTTTGTGATAGGTTTACCTTGTAGTCATCATCAACATGATTTAGTCTGGGTCATTGTACACATAATGACAAAATCAGCTCATTTCCTTCCAGTCCATACCTCTTATTCAATCGAGGATTATACTAAACTTTACATCAAAGAGTCTATCACATTGTATGGTGTTTTGTTGTCTATTGTCTCTGCTAGAGATACCCATTTCACCTCTCACTTCTGGAAAGCATTCCAAAAGGGTCTTGGTACTCAAGTACGCCTTAGTACAACCTTTCATCCTCAGACTAATAGTCAAGCTAAAAGGACCATCCAGACTTTAGAAGATATGCTGTGAGCATGTGTAATTGACTTTAAGGGTAATTGGGATGACTACTTTTCTTTGATTGAGTTAGCATACAACAACAGCTATCATTCTAGTTTTCAAATGGCTCCATTCAAATCTCTCTACGGTAGGAGATGTAGATCTCTAATTAGTTGGTTCAAAGTTGGTAAGGCCACAGTGGTAGGGCCTAACTTAGACATCGATACCTTAGATAAAGTTCAATTGATCGGAGAGAGGCTCAGATAGCTCAGAGACGATAGAAATCATACGCAGATATATGGAAAAAAGATCTCAAGTTCGAGACTGGTGATTATATGTACCTAAAATCTATCCCATGAATGGAGTGAAGAGGTTTAGCAAGAAGGTTAAGCTCAGTCCTTGATATGTCAGTCCCTTCAAAATTCTCAGTCGCTTTGGCAAAGTAGCTTCTAAGCTCGAGTTGCCTTCAGATCTAGCTTCAGTCCATCCAGTGTTTCATATATCCTTGCTTAGGAAGTATATAGGTGAACCAACAGTTGTAATACCTATTGAGGGTGTAGATATTCAGAACAGTCTCTCTTATGAGAAAATTTCGATCGAAATCCTTGATTATCAGATTTGCAGACTGAGGAACAAAGAAGTCCCTCTAGTCAAAGTTATTAGGTGGAATCAGTCCGTTGAGGGAGCTACTTGGGAAGCAGAAGCAGACATACGGAACAAGTATCCTCACCTCTTCTCTTCTAATTTATACTCATCCCAAGGTAATGGCTTTCCTTAAGCTTATTCTGTTTCATGTTTAGTTTTTAGTTACAAACTTGATATTCAATTTCATGCTCAGTTTTTTATTTCCAACTTGGTATCCTTTAGCATTGCATGTTCAGTCGCATGTTTAGGAGTCAGTTCAGTCATGTATTCATGCATCAGATATTCATGATCAGCTTATTAGTACTCCCAGTCATGCATTCATGTATCAGTTCAGTCAAGATATCAAGCATCAGATAAGAATGCTCAGTATGAATATTAGTAAATCAAAAATGTCAATCATGTAATCATGTTTCAGTCATTCATGTTCAGTATGTACATTAGCTTATCATTTTTCCCATCTCACTCAGTCTCATTCGAGGACTAATATTCCCAAGGGGGAGATATTGTAAGACCTTGAAAAATTTCTAAGCTTTATTTAGTCCTTTAAGTTTGTAAAGGGGACCCAGACTTAGAAAATTCTAGCTAAGTTTCCAGACATAGTTTATTTTTAGCCTTCAAAAGTTAGAAATCTTATTTCTCGAACATAATGTTCTTTAATGGTCTAAATTTTTTTAATTCATGATCAGAAAGATCAATAGGTGTTCCTAGACAAGTTATGGATTTTTCAAACCTCGTTTAGACCATGTTTGGAAGTCCAAAATAGTGTACCAATGCGATCTTGGTGCACTGCGTTGCCTATCGTGTTAGTTAATATTGTTACTAGACCACCAACCAAAAGTACTGAGACATGGCACAATCATAGCTCAGCACGTTGAGTATCACATCGATGCCATTGATGTGCCGCGTCGGGAAATGCTTTAGTGCCTAGTTTTAGTCATTAAATGACTATGTCCTTAAGGGTAATTAGGTCATTTTCCCCCGACCTTCAGCCCTCATAACACAAAATTTTGCCCTTTTTTTGCTAAATATATTCATTATTTCACAAGTTCTCAAGAATAAGAAACCCTAGGTGATTAATTTCAATTCAAGAATTCAAGCTTTCTTCCATCAGTCTTTAAGATATTGTAAACTAAGGTATGTAAAGAGTTCATCCAAATGTCCCTTCTACCCTTGGAGCTCAAGAAACCCTTTTCAAACTATGAATTTTGTATTCTAAGTTATGGGTTTGATTGTACACATGTTTATGTTGTGATATGATTCCAAAGGTTGAATCTTTATTAAATTCTCATGACTTTATGTTAGTATGTGGATTAAAATCCTTAAATCTAAAGTGCTTGATATAGCCATGATGTATTAATTGTTGATTCATGCCCTAGAAAAGGTTATGCCTTTCATGTGTTTGTTAAAATGCCTAAGTGAATAAGAATTGTGCATTATGACCTATTTGTGAGCTATATGATAAACTTATTATGTACCCACATGTTCAAAATAACTCCCATGATAAAGATATGGCTTGTAATGATTTGGTGGAATGCTCATAAGTGAGGATTTGTGAAATTATATTATGCTATCATGTATTCCCTTTTATGTGTAAGCTTATGACTTGCGAATGCTTCATGAAATCCCTCAGTAATAGTATTATGAATTGTTGACTATGGACATGTGTTCATTAGTTGTGTGCTATCGAGTCCTGAGGTTATTTAATACCTGATAATTTAGCTGTGTGCCTAGAGCCAATTCCAGTTTTCAAGATAACCTCATTCAAGCCACGATCAGTAGAATTCAGTCAGTGTTAGAACGCAGGAAAACTTAGTAGTATTCAGTTTTGTCCTTAGTAACTCATCCAGTTAATAGAATTCAGTAATATTCTGTAAGTCAATGAAATTCAGTGAACTCAGTCTAGTTTAGTCTAGTATACTCAGTTCAGTGTCTATTCAGTTGGGAATAGGATTCAACATCAAGTGAACCCAAGGATGGGAACTCACCTGCCAGCAAAGGATATGATTCTTAGAATCAGTCCTTGCATTCCATAACTACGTAGCCACCGTAGGTTGAGACATTAAAATCTATTAGAAAAGGGTTGATGAGGTGGTTGAACCTATCATATGAGGGTCCCACCATTCTCGTTAGAGTACCTGACAGATGAGGGTCACTCACAGCTTGTCCTTACCAGTGGCACAGTATGGGACCCCTTTTAATTAGGGTTACAAATTGGACCATAACACAGTTATAATATCTTATTTGGGGCATATCAGTTACATGACTACCTCCCACAGTCTTAATCTCAATCTTTAGTACAGAACTCAGATAGTTCTACAAATTTTAGGACTGTCAGATATAGTCACTCAGTTCAGTACAAAACTCAGCTAGTTCTATTAGAATCAAGAATGTCAGATACAGTCACCCATTTATCAAGTATATCAGTTATCAGTAATCCATGTTATCAGTAAAATTAGTATTTAGAATCCTTTTGATTTTAGTTACATTTATGTATTAATGCGTGTATCCTTATGTAGTCATGTTCATGTTATCTAGTCAGTTTAGTTCTTGCATATGAACCCTTAAATTATGCCTTACCTCACTTTGCTTACTAGTACATTCACACGTACTGGCGCATACTTTTCTTTTGCGCTATGGTATTTTATACCATAGGTTTGGATTCTCAGGTTCCTGATCACGCTTAGCAGCTCAGATATCAGCAGTCATAGTCAGTGCTGAGTCCTCATATTTCAAGGACATGATTATTTCATTCTTTTAGTATTTCAGTACTTAGTTACTTTCAGTAAATTGAGTTAGTTGGGGACATTCTCATCAACTTCTTATTCATACAGTTTAGAGGCTTTCAGACAACAGTTTGTTCTGACAGTTATTTTAGTGTTGGTATTATCATACCTTGTTCAGACATTCTTTTATCTAGTATTGTTTAGTGTTTTAACCTTATGGCATGTTTTTCTCTAGATTTCTGCATTTATTTCAGTTATATTGTTATTATAATATTACAATTATCTAGTGCTCAGTTACATATATCATTCATGGGTTAGTTAGTGGTCCTTCGGGATTGTTAAGACTATGTAGCATTCGCGGTACCAGACTTGGAGCATTACACATCATTACTGAAAATATATATAGTAAATGTATAAGAATCTAATTCTTCATATGTGTCAGAATCAATTATTTAATATAAGGTCATATTTGGTAACTACTAAGGTTGTAAAATACTCCTAGAACAATGTTAAGATTAAAGTATCCTTGTCGATTTAGTTTTAGGCTAAGTTTAATGAAGAGTCAAATTCAAACGAGCACTACTCCTAGAATATAAAATTTATGGTACATATTACCCATAAAATTAATGGTCTCTGAGTCTTTTTTTTTCAACAGAACCAACCATTCCTTAATTCGCTTCCTAAGTAAATATTGTGACCAATATACTAAAGACTATCCATGTAAAAAAGCTAAGGCCACTATAGCAGGTTAGGTTGCTATAATAACACAATGTATATATAGCAATTCTACAATATTTTATAACCTATTTTTTATGGGTTTCAGTCCCCAAACCCCAAAAATTTCATTCCTAATCCTTATAAGGGTAATATTCACTTGATATAGTGGAAATTCTTCATTAAGGTAAGTTTTTTTGGTCATCTTCTTGCTTTTTAAATTATCAAAAATCCTTGAATAATTAGAACAACCCTTAATTGTGAAATTCTAAGGGAATTGAACCCTAATTTTAGGATATTTTAGGGAAAATCTATCACCTAGAATCACTTATAAAATATTAATTAACAATCCTTATTATGAATTAGTGATTCTAAAACTTAAAAAAAGATTAGTTGGGGATATTGAATTCAATAAAGGTTAAACCTTTAGCCTAAAAATTCCATTACTTATTGCAACAGTTTGGTGCGCAGGTAGGTTATGGTTTATGAGTAGTAAACTGTGGTTAGTAATCATATGCAAAATGTTGATTTTTCAAGGAAGACCATGCTTAGGTCTATGGGCACAGAGTTCGGGTGAAAAATATAAATTAATTTAGTAAGGATGTAATTATTTATTGATATGTTAATGTATGAATCCTTGATTGGTGTTTTCTGTTTGTGTGATCTTATGGTAGATTCTAAAGTTAATTGCGTGAATATATATGACAATAAGATAGTGTGAGCTCATAATATATTTATTTAGCTTAATAAGAGAAAATTTGGTGAAGTTTATTTGTAGATCTTGAAATTGGGATAATCTTGCTTAAGATGGGCCACAAGGACTGATTATAGTATCAAAACGTTGTGACTTAACTAAAGGGCCTAACATCAAGTTAGGCTAAGGATTAAGAAATACAAGTAATAAAGGTGTATGACTAAATCAAGATTGTATGTTGAATAGAGTTGAATAATTATCTAATGGAGTAGGTCCTGAACCTGGTAATGATTGAGTGTAAATATTAGTAAATAATGGTTAAATCCCTTGTTTTGGTATAGATAAAAGGGTAATAGAAAAATGAATAAATTACTAGATTTTAGACTTCATTAGATTTAATATGTGATCCTATAATAACTACTTGAACTTACTAAATAAAACCTGATAATGCTTACTTGATAAGCCAAGGATTGAGCTTTAGACTTTCTATAATTGATGAAACCAATAATTCTTATCTATGTGTGATTTAATGTGTTGAAGTATAATTTTAATTTACATATATTGATTAACTCGAGTTGAAAAAGTATATATTTGGCTGGTTGTCTATTTCCACAATGAGTATTTAAGGAATGTAATTCTTAAATGATATCTTAAGTATTAATCACATATACTGAGGTTTTATTAAGGGCTTATGCGCTATACAGGTATGTGATATTTGCTATTATTGTGGGATGTATCGATATTTAAATATCTTCATAGGATTGGTTGATTAGATTCATTAGTTGGCTTAGTTACCTTATCGGTACAGTACATAGATAAGAGCCTATCCTCTATAGATGCTGACTAGATGGCAACCATAAGACCCTTAAGATATATGTACATGGTATGTATGAGTGTGATGATTCTTTAGTGGACTGGGTATATGGTTATTGATATTTTGCAATTTATATTGGTTCTATGAGTAGACCGAGTTTGTATTATCATTGTTGTTATGGGTTCCTTGAGTGAACCGAATTATTGTGTTGCTTGATATATTTAAGATTATGTTGTTAGAGTCATAGTTTGTTGACTTGGATATTATTAGAGTCAAGATTGTTGACTTGGTCATGCTTTGACTAGACTTGTTGTCCTTTAACTTCTACTTGACAAAGTTATAAAGTAACTTGAAAAGAATAAGAATCATAAACATGATATATTTATCATAATTTGTATTCATAGTTATACTTGTTACAAGGTCATGGTTATTGGTTTTCAATTATCATTGAGGTTAATTGAGGCATAAGAGAAATCAATTAACATATAATAACTATTAGGGTAAATATCTTAGAGTTAGGACGGATGATTATTGATGTAAAGATAATGCATGATCAACGAGAATAATAATTGAAGAACTTTTAGGTAACATAAGTGGATAATAGTTTTATGGATTTATTTGTTATTTAAGTTGTCATATTTTCTTGTGTGATTTCTATATTGTGTTTATTTGATCTAGCCTTTGTAGTCCGATGATACCTTCCAGTATATGTTGTTTATGCTGATACTACTCTTGCTATACAATTTTTGGGGTAAGTCCGGTTGCAAGATCTGTTGATAATTCATATGTGATATGGATAGTGATCTCCAACATCTTTTACTTCTCTTATTCAAGGTGAAAGTTATGTCCAGTTTTATCATTCTTGATTTCGAAGCTCCTTCACCTATTTAGACTAGTTCATAGGGGTACTTTATAGTTCCTCACTTAATATTTCTAATAAAATAGTTGTAATAAAGGTTGGTTATTTCTATTTAATAAAGACTTCTTCACGTTATGTTTAACGGGTGGTATGGGGTTCTCCTATCTAGATGGATTACAGTAGGTGACCTCATGATTTGGTAGTTTGGATCATGATAGAAGTATGACATATAAAATAAAGATTAAAGATATAGAGACTGTGGCACTCATAGAGGAGTGCATTTTTATGGCTTTAAGTAAGATGTCTTAAAATCTTAAGGACCCTGGGAGTTTCACTCTCCCCATACACATTGTCTATGGTGACCTTGTGATGGATCTTCATGATTTGGGGGAAAGCATCAATTTGATGCCCCTTTGTATGTTTAATACACTTAGTTTTGGGAAGCCAAGGCCCTCCTTAATTGTGCTACAAATGGCGGATAGAATTAGAGTGGCCCTCAAATGAATTATTGAGGATGTTATTATTAAGGTTAGTAAGTTCATTACTCCTACTGACTTTATTATTCTTGACTATGATGCAGATAATAGGGTACCAATCATATTAGGACATCCAATTTTGGCTATTGGGGGAGATTTAATGTCAGGGAGGGCACACACGAGATGAGACTAAATAATGAAGGAGTGGTCTTCAGAGTGTACAAAACTCTCAACACACTCTAATACTATAGAGATCTATGCATGATTATAGTTATTGAAGTGGATGAGTATGGGGTGGTGGAGTTCAATACTCCAGTTGCCTCTTTAGACTATCTCATACAGTTTCCAAATTTGGTTAGTATGCTTGAGCCTAAAAATTATTTGCTATATCTTGTTTTGATGATCAACTAATAACAAGGGATCAGGTCCCTGGGTCTTTATGAAAACATATAGCAGTCACATGTCTATGCCGTTTTCTCTGTTAAATTAAAAAACTACGTAGGTGATCTGTGTACCAATTAGGACCCCTGGCCTAATAAAAATTCTACCCTAATCATTATCATTCTATAAATAGAAAAGAATGCTTCTCAATCCAACAGTTTTTGCAATTTTGTTATTCAAGAAGAAAAATGGCTGAAACTCAATATTACTTACGTTCCAAGTTTCTGTGTGAAGAGAGTATAATTGTTCTTGAGTCAAGTCTTGGATGTAATCAAATTACTCTATTCTTATAAGAATAATGATTTTCTTATATATGTAGAGTGCTTAGGTAGAGTTTCCTGATTTGATATTGGTTAGATTTAATCAATATTGAGAAGAGGTCTTGATAGAGTTGTGAAGGAGAGTTTGTAATAGAGTTTTTACAAATTAGTGGAGCATAGAGTTTAGTGCCAATGAAGTCTATAATCATGAGTTTGGTTATAATGTATTCTTTAGTGCTTGTGAAGGAAAGCCGTGATTTTTCTTCTCGTGAGTAAGGTGGTTTCCACATTAAATCATTGTGTTCTTTACTTTCCTGCAAAGTTTTATTTCTTTACTGCTTTACTACTTTATTACCTATATTCGACTTTGAGGGACCTAGTCCCTTATATGGTGGTGCACCCCTATATTTCAATAATTGGTATTAGATCTAGGACATTCTTAAAGTTTCATACCTAGAGTGATTTATTGTTCATTATTACTCCACCTAATCTAGAAGAAGGGCAATCTACAACTAGACCACCCCACGTTAATGGTCAGTACTATGGGTAGTGGAAAATAAGGATATATGACTTCATTATATTTTAGGATAGAGAGTTGACCGATGTAACACTTAATGCTCCTTATATTCTAGTTAAAGAGGTAAAATAAGGATACATAACAAGGATGGTTGTTAAAACCAAAAGAGAGTTTGACGATGAAGATCAAAACAAAGTTGAGAAGAATTAAAGGGCAAGGAAATTGCTTGTCTGTGGCATATGACTCGAGGAATAACATAATTTATTCTTGTGAAAATGCTAAGGAAATGAAGGAGATACTGATGTGAAAGATTCAAAAGTTTAAATAATGACTACTCATTATGAGACCTTTACCATGAAAGAAGAAGAAACTATCCAAGAGATGCTTACTAGATTCACTTAAATCACCAATGAGTTGCACTTCCTAGGAGAAGTTATTCCTTTGTAGAAAAAGGTGAGAAAATTCTGGAAGTTTTTTCTAAATCTTGGGAAAACAAAGTAGATTCTATAACTAGGCAACAAACCTGGAAACTCTCACAATGGATGAACATATTGGTAATCTGAAGACTCATAAACTCAAGAAGCAGCAAGGGAAAAAGAAGAATGAAGAAAAAATAGAAAAATATCTGGCATTGAAGGCTTCAAAGTCCGATTTAAGTGAGGAGGACACTAATTTTGCCTATTTGAGATAAAGGATTGTTCGAGCAATGAAGAAAAGTGGTTAGTTTCAAAGAAGAGGAAGTAGAGGAAAAAAGTGAGGCACAGTTGAAGTTTTCCACAAATGTGGAAAACCTGGGCATTTCATCAAAGATTGCCCAATTCACAAACTTGATTATCAAGAATATCTAATGACTAGAGGTGAAAAAGGAATGAAGAAGGACCCAATCCTTGAAAAGTAAAGAAGAAAGGTTGCAATTGATTATGCAATGAAACATGCATTTGTTGTCTAGGGAGATTCCTCTAGTGAATATGAGAAGGATAAAAGGCTTGAAAATATTTCTATGCTGTTAGTAGTGGATGAAAATGTCACCTTTTACTCCTTGTATGTTCTTATGGAAAACACTGAAGATGAAGACGATAATGAGGTAAAAATTTTTGAAATTAAAGAAATTTTAGATTACTAATTAGCTTGAAAGATAAAGAAGCTTTCAAATGTGCTGATTGATTCTGTGTGTGAACTGGCTATTGGAAATAATGTATTAGAAGAGAAAGTATAAATCAAGAGCACGAATTAATTGCCTTAACTCTCCAGATATCTAAAATAGTGAAACAAATAATTAAGTTAAAATCTGAAAATCTGAGTCTAATGAATCAACAGAAGAATGTGGATGATTCTAATGGTAAAGGGAAGAAAGAAGCCTCAAGTCTTCAAATTGAGCATGAATAAAAATTTAGGGATTCTCAAAAGCATCTGATGACTGAACTCAAAAACAATTGATAGTACCCAAGGGCACATGCAAGTGTAGGTGGTCTACCAAGTAATATACTGGCCTTAAAGAAAGCCGAGTATCGATCCCACATGGACTAGTTCCAACAACTATTCAATTTTAGTCCACTTATTGAGATTAACTTGATGCAAAGTGTTACCAAAATAATGTTTGAAAGTTGTAAACTGAAATTAAAGTAAAAAAATACATAAAGTAAAGACTTAAGACAATTAAGAGGGTAAAGCTCAAGGTTAAAGAACTCTGAACAATCATACTACGCTATTAAATATCATTCATTAGATCTCTTATCTTGAGTGTTCATTCATAGGGTTTATCGCATAATTATGGTCTCCCGACCTCTGATTGTTTACCTAATATGGACATTATGAATACATCATTGAGCGGGTATGTAATAATATAATTAAGTTTTAATGCTATCATCCTACATGTGAACTAAGCAAGGCTTCTAGGTACATCCCTGTCCTAGATGCTAATTCAAATTTCTTATTGCATAAAAGAATAAGAACTTTACTTTGTTTATCCCCACGTTCTACCTTCCAATTCCCCCTCTCAAGATCACAAGGTCGACAATGAATATATTATAAGAGCAATGAATACTTAAAATAGTTAAAACAAGGATAAACAGACAACCAAATATGATATACAAATCAAATGAAGTCAATTCATAATGATAGTAGTCATGTTCTTGGTTTTAACCCTGGAAAGGGACTGTTTATCCACTAATTGACATAATTATGATCCAAATACTTGAATACATAATCAATCAATTAATGAACTAATTAAAATATATAAAAAGAATAAAATATGGGTTGAGCAGCCTCCACAAGCTCCCAAATATGTCAAAAAGTGTTTAGAATAAGTTACAAAGTCCTATTTATAGTAAACCAAGTCTTGGCCGTGTTTGGGATTTGCTCAGCGTCGCACTGGATTTTGCATGGTAATAGCAGTATGTCATGGTGGATTTCATATGGAAAGAGATACACTAGGTATTTTAAATCATGTGTATGGAGGTTCGCGAGGTGTCCAATTCGCGTGGGTGCTCTGGAATTAGCCTCTCGAAAATCAACTAACTCTTTTGCTTTCCTCTTCCATCCCTTGCCTTTTGGTATTGTATTCCTTTGGTTTCTATCTTGTATTTCATCAAAATATCATCAAAATGAACTCACCAAAATCCTAATGACCAAACACAAAATATTAGAGCTCAAATCATTATGATATTCATAACAATGGACTAAAAACACGATCTCAGACTAGGCTAGTCCACATTGATCTACAACTTATTGTTTCGACTCTTTAATTAATCCAATTGAAATTTTCACATTACAAACAAATTGTTCCATGTGCAATTACATAATAATAACCTTAGGAACTCAATACACCCACTAGAATTCATTGAAATAAACTAGCACAACACCTAGCTTAAGCTAGTAAAACTAGTTTTCTCGCCTAAACTCTAATTGAACGATTTAAGTCGAAACTTGTTTGAAAGCACTTCTAAACATTATAATTAAGTACTTAAACACTTAAATGATTATTTATATCATCATTAAATCATCAAGAACATGAATTGTCCTTAAAAAGACTAAATAGTCTAGGATAATGATACTAAAGTGCATAAATACACCCAATATCACAACCCTACATTTTAAGCCTTGTTCATCCACGAACAAATTTTTACTCTAAGAAGAATAAGCTAAGGAGAATAGACACTTATACTAGATTCAAGAAATTTAAGCTAGTGCTATAATGATTTCACAGAATGAAAGTTTCTACACTAAGCATGTTATTTACACAATTGATAATTCAAGAACACTACTTGCAAACATCATAGCCTCAAGAATTAACTCACCAAGTTGGAAAACTCATGCGTATTGTTCAATTAAGGACATCATACAAATCACTCACTTTCATAAAAATGGTTCCCTCACAATAAAAGAGTTACCCATAATTACTCATATAATGAGATTTATTACACAATGGGTACAAGAATCAAGTCACGCTCACTCTCACAAGGAATTCAAAAGTTATACATAATGAACCATATGCTTGCCATTAGTGTAGTACTCCACTAATATCTGAATGATTAAGCTTAGGATTAAATAGGCCTTTAATGGTTGTAATGTCGGCTAAGGGATGCGTAGAAACTATTTTGGCTTAATAGTGACTATCTTCCCTAAGTCTTTAATACATCACTTTTTGCAATTGAGAACAATATCTAACAATCCATGTACACCACTTTCATCTACCACATCTTCTTTTTTCCTCATCTCATTATGTTCATTCACATATATCATGGTGGGAGTATACTATATGCATATCCTTCAATTTTTTCCTTTTTCACACCCATTATACGTTACACACCCCTATGATATCCACCCTCAATTTAAGAGATTTATCTTAATTGAGGTGCACAATGTTCAAGGAGGACCATGGCCAAAACAGGTTCATTGTAACACAACTGGTATACAAATGGGAACTTTTCAAGCAATAATTTCTCTAACTCCCAACCACAACACAATAATTTTTATATAACAATAACTATCACCTAGGGGCTTTGATTTTACCTTTCTCCCTCTTGAATTTTCAAATCCTTACAGTTAATTAATTTTACACTAGAGCTTAGGAGCTTTTGGATCAAATTAAGGTCAATAAAGGAAGGTATTAGGCTATTTGTGAAGATGCCAAAGAAAAAGCTAAAGGCTTAGTAGGGCTAACTAGGATTATGAATAAGGGTAGGTCAAAATAAGGTATAAAGCACGGCTATCAAAGAAATGCCTATATCATCTCCTAAACCCACATTATTTTATTTTGCGCACACACCAGGAAAGTTATAGAATCACATGCAACAAGGAATATACAAACACCTTACAGACACATGGAATATGTTCAACTAAAGTAGGATCATCATAGACTCTTAACCAAATAATCACATGAATTCAATATTAAGACAAGAAGTACAAAAGTCATAATCAAGAGCCTATGAGTCTCAAAAGTAGTAATTCACGCAATCAACATGATTTTTTCAAGGAAAACACTTGCATAATGTAATCAAATATAGCACCAACAATAACATCCCACTTATTCTTAACATAAAAATTTTAAAATTACTTCTAAAAATGGGAATTCTCCCACCCCAGACTTAAAAATCTACTTTGTCCCCAAAGTAAACTTAAAAGTAGAGATATATATACTCCCTGAGGCCTCTAGGACTAGCTACTAGCATCTTTATACATCAAGAGGGTCCGAGAACCCTACACTTAGTTTTGGCCATGCTCCTTAGCTCAGGTTTTTCATTACTCAGACTTCCCATCAACTTGTGACTCGACAAAAAAAAGTAGTAAAGAAAGAAAACTAAAAACAGTAAATATAAAACATACCTACTTAAATTTGTTTCCTCCCAAGCAACGCTTGATTTAATGTCACGGCATGACCCAACTACGAATCATCAAGATTCCTTCATCCTTTTCCTCACACTTGGAGGACATTTCCTTATTCATTTCTGACCTCTTGAGTGTGAACTCTTAAGGTTAGATACTTGCTCAATATTAGCCTTTTCAGGCTCATCAATCCACATCCTGTTGGGCTAGGGTGGTTGTGGCTTAGGCTACTCAATAAGAAAGTCAGAAAAGGTCTTTTGTGGAACCATATCCACCACCCCAAGCTTATCCCCTTCAATTATAATAATCATGAATCAGTATTTGTAATGGGATAGTGTGTTAAGCGGTTTGTACACTTTAAAAACTGGCTCTTCATCTTCCAATCTCATTGTAAGTATGTTCTCTCTCACATTTATCGAAGCTCCTCACGTCGCAAAGAATGGGCATCCCAAAATGACTGGTGCTCTTTATTATTCCTGAAAATCTAAAATAATAAAGTCAGCAGGAATAATAAATTTACCAACCTTAATGAGAACATCCTCTATGACTCCTTCAAAAAGGGCTATGGTCCTAAGGATTTCCAAGGCTAATGTGTTTAATAAAGATAGGGTATCAAGTTGATACTTGCCCCTAAATTACTAACTGCATGAATTATCTCATTGTTGCCAATCTGAATGGGGAGAGTGAACATCCCAGGTCCTTAAGCTTTTAGGGAATCTTTTGAGTCATGACAAAGCTACACTCCTCAGTAGGTGATATAGCCTCCACATCCTGTAGATTAACTTTATTAACAACCATATCCTTCAAGTACTTAGCGTACTTGGGCATTCCCTCCAAAACATCTAGAAGAGGAAGGTTAACATGTAGCTCTCTAAATATGTCAAAGAACTTCTTGAAGAATGCATCCTCCTTTGCCTTAATATGCTTCTATGGGAAAGGTAGTGGTGGGATTTTCTTCACTTCTTTAGCAACTTTTTCCTTTCAAGTACTCAAACTTCCTCTAATTTTCATTAACCTACTTAGATACCCTTGGGGGAATCTACTCTACATCAAACTCCTTAGTTTTATTTGGAGGTTCTTCACTCAGCTCTTTGCCACTGCTCAAAGTGATTTCCATGACTTGTTTAGGCTTTTCAATATCACTAGGCAACCTACCTTGCAACCTGGTGTATTGTGCTACTGTTATATGATCTACCTATAACTCTAAGCTCCTTATAGCCTTTTACTGGCTTTTTATATCTACTTCTAATTATGCTTGAGCAACTAAAATTTATTTCATCATCTTTTCCAGATTGCTATTTGTGGCCAAATTTTCTTGAGCTTGTGGTTGCTGAAACTACTATTGTTGGGAGCTCCATTATTAATTTAATTATTGAGTCCTCTACTTCATATTGTAGGAATTCCCATAGATAGGCCTATGAGCATTTCCCACAAACATTATGGACTTAGGATTTGCAGCATATATATCTATATAATGACTACTATTTCCACACCACACACCACATACCAAGTGCTTATCTACTGAATTGCATTGACCACAGCTGTAGGAGATATAGAACCTAACTTCATATTATAAAGTTGTGTAGTAAACTAATTTTGTAATACAGCAATCAAAGCAGATATTGTGGTAAATTCATCCACCTCCAAAAGAGCTACAAAATTTTTAGTAGCATTCTTTGACTTTGAATACCACTTCGGATTTCCTTATGCAATCCAGTTCAGTAAAGTATAAAGTTCATCATATGTTATCACTAAAGCTTGACCACCAATAGTTGAATCTAGAAAAATATTTGTATTATGGTTAAGTGCCTCAACAAAAGTATAAGCTAATATCTCATTGGATTATTTATGGTGTCGAAAGTCCCATAGAAGAGCCTTGAAATGCTCTCAAGCATGTTATAAATTTTCATCTGGCTTCTTCTTGAAGCATATAATCTCACTGCAAGGTCTTGCAGTCTTGCTAGATGGGAAAAATTAGATAAGGATTCTCTAAGCTAAGTCATCCCAGGTAGTGATATAATTTGACAGATCAACATTCAAACACTTCTTTACTTTCCCCAATAATGAAAAAGGGAATAGTGTTAGCCTCACATATTTAGTTGACTCACTTGTAGGGATAAATATGTCAATAATCTCAAGAATGTTTCATAGGTGGACTTGTAGATCTTCAAGAAAGACTAATAAACCGTCCACTGCTGATCAGAAGCTGCACCATATTTTGTTTAAGCTCAAAATTACCTCCAGTAATCGTTTTTTAAAAGGGAAGGTAAAATTTATTAGAAATGGAGTTGCTACTTCTCGAACTGTCCTACGGGCTGCTTGTTATTTAGTAATAAGAGTAGATGTTCTTGATCTTCTTCTATTTGTAGAATATGAGGGAGAAGGATTGCTTCTCTCCTTTATTGATGGAAGCATTCCTCAGGTTCCGAGTTTGGTTTAACCAATTCCATATCCTTTGCCAGCTTATTAGCGTGAAAACCTATTTTCTACAAATAAAAAACCAAGACCAAGTGTAAAACACCATATAAATCTAAAATGTAAAACTAAAAGAAGAATAGTTGCCAAATTACAAGTCCCCGACAATGGCACCTAAAACTTGACAGTGCCTAAGTGCATACTCAAGTGTATGTTGTCTACCAAGTAATATATAGGCCTTCAAGAAAGATTAGTATCGATCCTACAGGGACTAGTTCCAGAAAATATTCAATTCTAAATCACTTAATGAGATTAACTTCATGAAAAAGGTTACCATAAGAGAGTTTGAAACTTGTAAACTGAAATTAGAGTAAATAATGCATAAAGTAAAGACTTAAGACGATAAATAGTGTAAAGCTCAGGGTTAAAGCACTTTAAACAATCATACTACTCTATTAAACATGTTTTATCAGATCTCTTATCTTGGTTGTTTATTCGTAGGGTTTATCGCATGATTATGCTCTCCCAACCTCTGACCGTCTATCTAACTTGGACATTACTACTACTTCGTTGAGCGGGGATGTAATAATACAATTAAGTGCATAAATTTATCATTCTACATGTGAACCAAGAATGTTTTCTAGGTATATAGCTGTCCTAGATGCTAATTAATATTCCTTATTTCATAAAAGAATAAGAACCTTATTTTGTTTATCCCCACGTTCTATCTTCCGATTCCCCTTCCCGATATCACAAAGTCGATAATAAATGTATTATAAAGGCCATGAATCTTTAAAATAGTTATAAAAAGGATAAAAAAATAACCAAATATGATAATCAAATCAAACGAAACTAATTCATAATAATAGTTGTCATGTTCTTGGCTTTAACCCCAGAAAAGGGGCGTTTAGCCACTAATCGAAATAATTATGATCCAATTACTTCAATACATAATCAAATCAATGAATGAACTAAGTAAAAGAGAGAGAAACCCTAAATTTATGTTGATCAGCCTCCATAAGTTCCCAAAGACATCCAAAAGTGTTTAGAATAAGTTTGAAAGTCCTTTTTACAGTAAACCAAGTCTTGGCCATGCTTAGGATTTGCTCCACATTGTAGTGGATTTTGCAAGGAAAGAGCAGCATATAATGGTGGATTCTATATTGTAAGAGTTCTTCTGGGATTTGTAAATCGTGTGGAGGGAGTTTCATGAGGCAGCCAATTCACGTGGGCTCTCTAGAATTAACCTCTCGAAATTCGACTAAGTCTTTTGCTTTCCTCTTCCATCCCTTACGTTTTGGTGTTGTTTTGGTTTCCATTCTATATTGTATCAAAATATCATCACAATAAACTCACCAAGAATCCTGCATGATCAAAAACCAAATATTAGAGCTTAAAACAACACGATATCCACAACAATGGACTACAAACAGGTGCTAAGACTAGGCTAGTCCACATTAATCTTCAACTTATTATTTTGACTCTTGACTTAATGCAATTGAAATTTGCACATTAAAAAAAAGTTTTTACATTTTTAATTATATAATAATAACCTTAGGAACTCAATACACCCACTAGAATCCATTGAAATCAACTAACACAACACCTAGCTCAAGCTAGTAAAACTAGTTTTCTCACCTAAACTCTAATTGAATTATTTAAGTCCAAACTTGTTTGAAAACACTTATAAACATTATATTTAAGTCCTTAAAAACTTAATTGCTTATTTATATCATCATTCACTTATTAAGAACACAAATTGTCATTAAAACAAGGCAAAATAGGCTAGGATAACAATACTAAAGTGCATAAACACACCCAATATCAACCATGAGGAACTAGAAAGGGACCTGGTCCATACAACAAAAGAACTTAACAAATCACTAAAATATACCCCATCCTTACCAATCCTTTCTAATTTAACTTGTAAAGGTGTCAATGATAGTAAAGGCCTTGGATATCAGTTTAAAATTCAATCACTTGTGTCTTAAGGGAAAGTTGTTCATGGTCTTAGACATAAAGTCCACATACCTCTATACACTAATTTTGGAAGAGATGGGCGGTTGAAGAAAAATTGTAAATTTTTTCTTAGAGCTATAATGAGTAGTGCTAGATACACCCAACTAGAAAATTGTTACCATAAGGGTTCCATACCCTTGAAAAATATGAAAAAGCACTCTCTTCCTAGATGATTCAAGAAATATTTGGTCACACCTTTATCTTCCTTTTGGGAACTCAAACTTAAGCGGGTTACTAAATATAACAAATAATTTTGATTACAAGTAAGAGAAAAAGGAATGCAATCAAAATTGGTTTATGGATAATGAATGCTTAAAGAATATAATTGGAAGGACTGACTTCTTTCTTTCTCTTAAGACATTTCAAGGTGGAGGTTTCTCTTTTGGAAATGATAAAAAGGGTTATATCCATAGTGTGAAAGATAATGGAAAGTCACCTAATCAAGTAATAGAATACGTGTCCTATGTGAATGGCCTCAAGTATAGTCTTCTAAGTGTTTCTAAAATCTATGACAAAGGTAATAAGGTAAAGTGATCATTTGATGGATGTGTTGTCTCAAGATTGAAGTTTGGGAGAGATATTCTCAAATCTAAAAGGTTTAAAAATATTTATATGGCTTATTTAGAGTCTGCAGCTGATGGGGAATTAACTTGCTTAAGTGTTCGAAATGAAGATAATGATCTATAGTACAGAAAACTAGGACATGTAAGTTCCTCTTTGCCAAACAAGTTGATTTCAAATAACCTGGTCAGTGGCATGCAAAAACTTACATTTCCAGATAATAATGTTTTTGATGCTTTAGTTAAGGGTAAACAAACTAGGTCTTCCTTTAAGTTGAAAAAACAAGTAAGTACTTCTAGACCTCTTGAGTTGTTGCGGATGGATCTATGTGGACCTGTTAAAGTACAAAGTAGGAGAAGAAAGAAGCATGTGTTTGTCATTGTGGATGAATACTCTAGGTTTACCTAGATAATGTTCTTGAGAACCAAGGATGAAACCTTCAGGTTCTGGTAACTTTTGCCAAGAAAATTCAAATAAAGCTAAATTGTAAAATTGTTGAATTTAGATCTCATCATGGAGATAAATTTAAGAACTCTTAAGTTGTAGGATTCTATGTTGAATATGGAATTAGTACAACTTGTCTACTCCTAGGAATACTCACCAAAATGGAGTTTTTGAAAGAAATAATAGAACCCTTATTGAGATTTCCAGGACCATGTTTATTGATAGTGATCTTCCAAATAGCTTTTGGGCTAAAGCTATTAATACTGCCTATTATGTGATAAATAGGTGTTTGTGTAATACCTTGTAGTTCTCTTAATTCAGTTTAGCTCCTAGTGTGTGAAATGTTTAGTAGGTGCAAAATGTTCATAGAAATCACTAACAGCCAAGTGGAACCAGGAACCTCAGATTCGTCCAAACGTTGGTGTTCAATTCTACAAGGGTCATCTTTGAAAGGGTGTAACTATTGATGTATGTATAATTTTATAGATTAATACTTTAAAATTATAGATAATTGAGTCATCTTTCTAATGATACCAATTTCGCCTAAATCCTATACCCAGGTGATAAGTTATGACAATTTTTGTAAGAGGCAGCAGCTCACCACAATTATGCCGCATCGCAGAGATCCAAAATAACACTCATCCCTTTCCAGTAGCTTAATACAATTGGATAGTGTTGCATAAAAAATCACGGTGCAATAGGTACCACATTTCTTTGGAGTGGAAATTTGCACTTATCCATTTCTAGTGATGCAACGCAATAGCATCGTGTCATGATAGAGGATTGATATTTAAATAAAATAAGGGTTTTAAGCACTTACGATTAGTTTATATTCATATTTTTAGAAAAGATTTAATTTTTTGATCTCAGCTAAGATATTGAATATATTTCATAGTTTTGAGTACAATTTAAAGTGAACAGATCCACAACTGGTTTTCATTATAAATCGTTATGCAAATTTTAAAGTGGATATCCTAAAAAATGAGCATATATATTCAAGGGATTAGTGTTTAGCATCGAGTTGGGTATGTTCACATTCCAAGAACTACAAGACAATGTAGGTATAGATTTAGATTATTCTTATTTATATGAATGACAAATATAGATTATGATTAGTTGGCTCACGTTATACTTCTTGGCAAGAGTATGACATCTCTTCCCAATGTGAAGTTTTACCTTAACGGTACTAGACATTTGACTCTATGACAGCTCATATAGTGTATGTCGTTTAGAAGAACCTCCCTAAAACCTAAGTCCTAAAATAGAATAATAGATCAACTTTTTGAAAATAAGTGTAAAGGCTCACGAATTTACTCAGAGATGGTCATACATAAGAAATTACTTACAAAATTTGAATGGTTAGTTTTCATATGATAAAAGTGAGTCCTTCCTATACTTAGTATGCATGATTTGAAAACAGATTTCAAGTATATATTTAGAACTAAGTGTGGTGGCTCTCAGTATTCACATAGTATTTTTCTATTTATGATTTATGACATTGGCTTCCAGTTATTCAAGCCAATGTGAGCAATTTATACTTAGCAAGCATTGTTTGTGAGAAATATATACATTTTGTCACTATTTTATATATGCTTTAAACCCCATATGCTCAGTACATTTCAAAAGTATTGATCCATATATACATCTCTATGCTACATTGTTTAATAATATAGGTTCAGCTGCTCAGTTCTAGTAGTGTGATTGACCAAGAGCATCTTTATATGTATCCTGACAGTTTGTGAGTCCTCATAGTTTGGGGACCCAATCATTCTAATTTCAATTAATTAAAGTCAATTTTTCAATTGTTTCCAATTCATTCTGAGTTAGCTGGGGCCTGTTCTAGTGACTCTCTAGTTATTAGTAGTAGAGGCTTGTTAGGCTACTATCTATAATTCAAATTTTAAGTGTTATTTGTATAGACTTTTAAGTCAAATACTTTTAGATATTATGTTCGGATAATTCCAAAATCAGTTCAGACAGTATTTAATAGTTTAGTATTATTTAGCATGCTTAATTTCTTTATTATAAGTTTTAGATATAGTAGAAGGCTTACAGGGTTATCTTGAGACTACTCATAGTTTTGAGTATCGTGTGACATCTCAGGACCCATTTTTGGGGCATTACTATTTGAATAGATCTCTTCTAAATGAGACTCATATGAGGCGTTC
The DNA here is from genome assembly GCA_026120095.1 of Capsicum chinense. Taxonomy (NCBI): domain Eukaryota; kingdom Viridiplantae; phylum Streptophyta; class Magnoliopsida; order Solanales; family Solanaceae; genus Capsicum; species Capsicum chinense. The sequence continues at coordinate 93,041,711 of JAPEIP010000007.1, forward strand.
AATACAAAGACTAAGCTTGGCTACTTCAAACCTTTTGGGTGCATATGCTTTGTGCTAAACAATAGGTAGAATGAACTAGGAAAGTTTTAATCTAAAAGTGGTAAAGCAACATTTGTGGGCTAATCATTACCATGAAAAGCATACAGAGATTTAAATATAAGAACTTAGTATCTGAAAGAAAGTATACCTGTGGTCTTTGATGAGTCTTAAATGCGAGTGAATTCAGGTGAGGATGAAGATTCTGATATTGTAGAACACATTCCTATTCAAAGGGATGATATTGACGAAGATGATGGTCAAGGAAAAAATGATGCAGTTGGGAATGGTGAAGGTGATGGTGATCCAGGATCTTAGTTACAGACCCCGGCTCCAGTTGAAGAAGATTAATAAGGGTCCAGTCAAACTCTTTAGGGCGCTGGTCCTAGTTGAACTCATCTTTGAAGATCTAACTAGAGGAACAAATCCCCTTACCCACTTGAAAATTTGACTACACCTTTTGAATTTGTAGTCCAAACAAGAGCTCAAGTAAAAATTTCATGGCATTCTTAACATTCTTGTCCCAAATTGAGACTAAATTTTTTAAAAAAGCTCTAAAAGATGCTGATTAGATCAATGCAATATAGGAGAAGATTAAGCAATTTGAAAGAAGTAAAGTCTGGCACCTGGTCCCCAGACCTGTTCATAGAAAAATTATTGGATCAAATGGGTGAACAGAAAAAAGCATGATGAGCATGGATCTACCAACAAAAATATGGCAAGACTGGTCGTTCAAGGTTATAACTAGGAAGAAGAAATTGACTATGATGAGACATTTTCCCCAGTATTAAAGATAGAGGCTATCAAAATTCTTATTGTATTTGCTGGCTACATAGGGTGTCAAAAGTTCATTTTTTTAATGAAAACTTGAAGGGAGAAGTCTATGTCAAGAAATCTCTATGTAATACCCCGTATTAATCTTAGCTTGATTCAGTTTTTAGTTTGATGCATAATGGGATTAAGGCCTAATATTTTTAATAAGTGTTAGGGACTTAGTAATTTTTTTGGACCTCTAACTTTGAGGATTTTTATTTTGGTCTTCCCAACCCTGAGACGCTAGTTTTGGAGTTGATTAATTTTTAGGGATGTAAAAGGTATGTCTTGGAGGAGTTTCAGATTTTTTGGATAAGGTTTGAGTCATGTTTGGATCAAGAAATTAGTGGGTCACCACGATAAGCCCGCGATAAGGCATTAGTCTCAATGTTATGCAGATCGCGTCATACTGAGGGAAATCAATGACTATAATAAGACCACATCACGGTGATCCTGTTGCATCTAGTTATGAAATTAACTGATTGAGGGGCAATTGGATCTTTTCCCCCTCAACCCAATCGTGCATATCATGACTTGGGGCATTAGTGCATTATTTGAACTTCTTCTCCAAATTTACTCCTAACAAAACCCTCCTTTTTTCCCCAAGAACAAAATTAAGTTCCTTTTTTCTGATGAAATCAAGAATTAAAGTTCCCCAAGTTCAAGAACCTCCAAAAAAAGCATCAAGATCAGTATTTTCCTTTCAAGTTAAGAAGCTTAAGGTATGTGGGGTGTTCATTCATGGGTCCCTTTCACCCATGGAGCCCAAAAATCCTCTTTTAAATTATGGAATAGATGTTTCCATTTACTATGGAATTTTATATGTTCAAGATGGGTTTATTTCATTTTTTCCTTGGTAATTTAATTCAATTCAGCCTATGTTTGATCCCATGAAATAATTGATTTACTAATGCTTTAAATCTCATTTTCCCATGTCTTATTCAAGTGAATTTCATGTTGATTTCTCATATTTATAATATCGTCATATTTAAGTCCATGCTTTCCACATGTTTGGTAAAATGTCTATGTCTTGGTTTATTCATAATTCCATACTATAGTTTTAAGCTTAAATTTTATATTTTATGATCATTCAGTGCTGGTGGGTTATGAACATCAGATACCTATGCGTTTTATGTGATTTCAGATTCCTAAGTAATGATTTAATTAAACCGTGAATTTTCCTATTTATTTAGCTGATCTGATCAAGATGAGAACTATCAAAAATAATGTTCAGTTAATCTTAGTTCATTTTAGTACCAGCATCTGTTCTATTAGGAATAGGATTTAGCACCAAGCCAATGCAGGGATGGTAGCTTCCCCATCAATTAGGCAGAGTCATTAGTATCAGTCCTTGTATTCCAGAACTATATAGTCTGTGTAGGATATGAGGGGTCACCCATCATCTTAGGCTTGACTTCCTCTCAGGGGTCACCCGTCAGTTTAGGCTTGACATCCTAGTCATACGTGACATCAGATTAATTGATCGACACAACCAGTGTTAGTATCCGTGGCACAGTACTGACACCCTTCCAACTTGGGTTACAGGTTGGACCCCGATTAGCTTAGATTGGGGCATGTCAGTTATATGATACCTTCCATAGTTTCATTCAAGTTATTTAGACTAAGTACAGCCTAATATTACATGATCAGTATTCAAATATTAGTTAATCAATATACAAACATTAAATAACTAGTATACATATAATCGTTATTTAGTCTTTAGAATGTCTCAGCTTAGGTTTTCTTAACCAAAGCATACAGATTTTCAGTTATTCAACTATTTGCAGATTATCTTAGAAACATATTTATACTTGGTATTGCATTCTCAGATTTTACATGTTCATGCATTTATGATGAGTTGTCTCATGTATTTCAGTCAGTATTTATCTCACTTACCAGTACATTCAAAGTTTAATTGCATACATTCTTTGCACTATGTTATCTTATAACAAAGTTTTGGATGCTCAGTTTCTCGACCATTCTTAAACAACTCAACATATCTAAACAGTAGCAGTGGTGAGTCCTCATCCATCAAGGACATAATTTATTTTTCTAACTTATTTCAGTATTTTCTTATATTCATACATTTGGAGTTAGTTGGGGGCATGTCCCATAAACTCCTCAGTCAGTTTAGAGGCTTTCAGATAATTTGTTAAATAGTCAGTCAGTCAGTTTAGTATTATCAATTGTTATCAAAATTTTAGACTTTTTATTTACATATATTTAGTTATTATGATTTTTAGTATTTTCCATCTTATCTTCCACAATTATTATATCAATGCTATTTTATTCAATGCTCACAGGAAGTACCAGCTCATGGATTAGCTTGTTGTCACTTGTGATCGTAAGCACCATGGTCGTGACTAGGGGTAGCCTCAGGTTGTAACAAAACTTTGTATCATATCCTAAGGTTTTAAAGTGTCCTAGGAAGTCTGAAAGCCGCGTTGAGTAGAATCTTGTACATTTTTATGAAGCATACCGCACTTACGGACAAGAGGCTATGAAACATTTTAGGAAAGTATCCCTTCTTTTAGTGTTCATGTCATGCAAAAGAGCATGAGCTCTATTTAAACTCTCTTTCTAACTTATCCTCCATTTTATAAGCAAATATTGCTTCCCATAAGAAATAATGGAAGAAGGAATGGGGATCAGCCTGTAGCCCCACCTATTCTTGACGATCCCCTGAATAGACATGTCTCCAACGCCGAATTTAGGCCTAGTTTCACTACCTTAGTCCATTCAGTAGCTGCTCATAACAACTAGTAAGCTTTTTCCCCAGCTAATCTAGTGTAAAATACGACTGTAGTTACGATTCAGGATTTTACTAGTATGAATCCCCCTTTGTTTTTGGGGTCCAAGTCATTGGAGAATCCGTAAGAGTTTTTGGATATGGTGTAGAAGGTGATTGACATTATGGGCGTCACTTTGAGTGAGAGTGCAGAGTTGGTTACATATCAGTTGTAGGATGTAACTGACACCTGGTTTAAGTAGTGGATGAAGGACTAAGGTGTTGAGGCAGGTCCTGTAGAGGAAGAAGAGCTTTCCATGGCTTTTATAGACAAGTTTTTTCCCTTAGAGTTGAGGGAAGCTAAGGTGCAGGAGTTCATCAATTTAAGGTAGGGTAATTGTTAGTGAGGTATGGTCTTTCGATGGTGGCTGATAAATATCTAGAATAAGTAAGTTTGTGTCTGGTGTAGCTAATAGTATGGATAAGGAGTGTTAAAATTCTATGCTAATTAAGGATATGGACCTATCTAGACTTAAGGTTCATGCTCAGATGATGTATAAGGAGAATCTTAAAAAGAGAGAAAGAGAATAAGTGGTCCAGAACAAGTAGTTTTAATTTTTCTCAGCTATGGTTAGGAGGTGGTAACCATTCTCAGTTCTGTCAGAATTCTTTAGCCCCGCCTCGATCTTCAGCTAGTGTGCTAGTGCCTAAGTTTAGGCAAGAAAGTTGGGGTAAAGCTCCAGCATCTATGTCCCAGGGTAGTGTGAAAAGTGGTTATACTAATTCACTCCATGGGAAGTGTGGTAGGAATTATCAGGATGAGTGTAAGACTTGTGGTGGTGTGTGATTTGGATGTGGCAAACTAGTCCATAGGATCTGAGAGTGTATGATGGTTGCATAGAGGGGTAGAAGTGATCGCTAGTAGGGCCAAACTACTTCTTTAATAGATCTAGCAGGTCGCCCGACTCATCAGGGTGCTACCTTTATTGCCACTAGTGGAAAACCCCAGAATAGACTGTATGCTCTCAAGACTTGGCATGATCAGGAGAGTTCTCCTGATGTAGTTACGAGTATGTTACAAGTATTTCATCTTTACGTGTATGTTTTAATAGACCCCATAGCTTCACTTTCTTTTGTGAATCCTTATAGAACAGTCAATTTCAGTGTCAGTCCTAAATCTTTCGCAAAACCTTTCTCAGTGTCTACCCTAGTAGGTAAATCTATCATAGCTAGACAGGTATACAAAAATTTCCCGATCACAGTATCTCAAAAACTTAACTAAGTTGATCTTATGGAGTTAGGTATGACTGATTTTGATGTCATTCTTAGAATGGATTGGCTCCACTTATGCTATGCCTCAATTGACTATAGAAAAAGAGTCCTTCAGTTTCAATTTCCCAATGAACTAATTGTTAAATGGACGGGTAATACCTCTGTGCTTGGGGGTCAAATAATTTCTTATCTTAAAGTAAGAAAGATCATATCTAATGGGTATGGTTACCATTTTTTTTGAGTTTTGGAATCTAGTTCTTAGACTCCGAGTCTTGATTTAATTTTAGTAGTAAGGGAATTTCTGGATATGTTCCCTAAAGATCTTCCCGGAGTTTCCCCCAAAAGGGAAATTAACTTTGGAATAGATTTCCTTCTAGATACCCAACCTATCTTTATTCTACCCTATAGAATGGATCCAGCTGAGCTTAGGGAATTGAAAGAATAGTTAAAAGATCTTTTAGGTAAGGGTTATATCAGTCCCAATGTTTCTCTATAGGGTGCTCCAGTCTTGTTAGTGCATAAGAAGGACTTTCTCAAAATATGCATTGATTACCGTCAGTTAAATAAAGTCACCATTAATAATAAGTATTCGCTTCCCAGAATTATTGACTTGTTCGACAAACTTAAGGGTGCCAATTATTTCTCTAAGATAGACCTCAGATCCAGCTATTATAAGCTTAGAGTCAGAGAAGGTAACATTTTGAAGACAACATTCAAAAAATAGTATGGTTGCCCCTGTAGCTTTCATGGACCTGATGAATAGGGTGTTCAAAAAGTACTTGGACATGTTCATCATAGTCTTTATTGATGATATTCTTGTCTATCCCCATAGGAGAATGATCATGCAGACCATCTGAGAACTGTGTTACAGACCCTTAGAGCTCATCAGTTGTTCGCCAAGTTCAGTAAGTGTAAATTTTAGGTAAGACTTGTAGAATTTCTTGGCCATATTATTACCAGTGATGGCATTAAAGTTTACCCTTAAAAGGCCTAAGTAGTGAGAAACAAGCCTAGACCTATCTCTTCATCAGATATTTAGTGTTTCGTAGGTTTGGATAGATATTACAAATGATTTGTTAAAGGGTTTTATTCTATTACATCCCGCATGTGTCTATTGACTCAGAAAAAAGTCAAATTTCAGTGGTTATTTTCTTGTGAGAAAAGGTTTCAAGAGTAGACTTGACTCACTTCTGCTCTAGTCTTGACATTGCTAGCTGGCACGAATAGCTTTATAGTTTACTGTGATTCTTCTAGAGTTGGTCTTGGTTGTTTATTGATGCGGAGAGGTAAGGTCATAGCCTACTCTTCTAGACAACTTAAACCTTAAGAGAAAAAATATCCCACCCATGATCTTGAGTTGGCATCAATTGTTTTCGTCTTAAAATTTTGGAGACATTATCTTTATAGGGTTCATGTTGATGTGCTTACTGACCATATGAGTTTATAGTATGTGTTCATGCAAAAAAATCTGAATCTTTGTCAAATAAGGTGGATTAAGTTGTTAAAAGATTATAATATGAGTTGTTTATATCATCCGGACAAGGCCAATGTAGTGGCAAATTCCCTTAGAAGATTGTCTATAGGTAGTGTTGCACATTTTTAGGAAGATAAAAAGAAGTTAGTTCAGGAAGTTCATCAGCTTTCTTGATTAGGTGTTCGGTTGGTTGATATAGATGAAGGTATTACATAGGCTAAGAATGGGCCCGAATCTTCATTAGTTGACAAAGTGAAAGAAAAGCAATCTAGGGATCCTAGTTTGGTTAAGTTGAAGGAGATAGTTAGAGATCAGAAAGTAGAGGCTTTATCCCAAGGGGAAGATGGTGTACTTCATTGTTAGAGAATGTTATGTTTTCTATGTGTTGATGGTTTGAGGAAACGCATACTTGAAGAAGCGCATGGTGTACAGTATTTTATTCACCCAAGATCCACTAAGATGTACCGTGATTTGCAAGAAATATATTAATGGAGTGGCATAAAGAAGGATATTGTAGAGTTATGGCTAAGTGTCCAAATTGTCAACAGGTTAAGGTTGAGCACAAAACATCTAGTGGTGTATTGTAGGAGTTTAGCATCCCCACTTTGAATTAGGAAGTAATGAACATATATTTTATGATAGGGTTGCCTAGTACGCATTGACAGCATGGTTTAATTTGGGTGATTGTTCATAGAATAACCATGTCAGCCTATTTCTTGCTAGTTAATACTTCGTACTCAGCTGAGGATTATGACAGGCTTTATATTAGTGAGTTAGTTATGTTGCACGAGATTTAATTATCTATCATATCAGATAGAGCTACTCAGTTTACCTGTCACTTTTAGAAGGCTTTTCAAAAGGGGCTTGGTACCTAAATTCATCTCAGTACAACTTTCCATCCTCAGACAGATGGTTAGGTTGAGAGGACCATTCAAACCTTGAAGACTTGTTGAGGGAATATGTTATTGACTTTAAAGGTAGTGGGTATGACTACTATAATACCTCGTACTTTTTCCTAGCTAATTTTATCTCAAAAATGTCTAGTATTTGCTTCTAAATTGAATGATGGTTATTCTATGAGGAATTCTCAAGATTTTCCCTTTTTTTCATGTGGTAAATTCAATAAGCTTTCCATCGATTTAAGATTCGCCCAAATCCAATAACCGGGTCAGAAGTTACGACTAGTCCAAGTTCCCATCATAAAATAGTGTCATATTAGTCAGTGGCGCGCCGCACCACAAGTGGAAATGGCATTTGGAAAATTCCAGTAGGGGTAAATGATTGTGGCGCATCAAGCTAGGGTACAACTTCAGAATTGTTCTTTTCTATTGTCTTAGCGCGATTTACTCCACATTGCACCAAAGTTCCAGGTGAAAAAAGAAGGGGTAATGTGATGGCTTCACGTCGCGCCATCCCTCAGTTTCCCAAGCCATAGCACTACATCGCGCCAGGGGTTCAATTCGTGAAAAATTAACTAAAACTACAAGACGCGTCCTAGGTTAAAAGGGTTAATTTACCACCCTATTTAAGCCATTTAACATGTGATTCAACAACTTTTCACCAAAAATACACTCTCTTATCTCAAAAACCTCTCAAGAGCAACCTAGGACTTTTCATTGAAGATTCAGAATCAAGAATTTCCTTCGTATATCTTCACAAAATCACGAACTAAGGTATGTATAGTATTTATTCATGGAATTCTTTCGTCAATGAAGTCCAAGAATCCCTTTTCCAACTTCAAGTTATGGATTTTCTTTATGATTTCATGATTGGGATGTTCTTGTTCATGTTTATAAATGAGAAATTAAATTCTACTCTATGTTGGGTGATAATTTCTATATGATTTTAATTATTATAGATATAGATTCATGCAAACCTATGACTAAACCCTTGGATGATGAAATTAGAATGTGACCATGATGATTAATTGTTGTACAATAATGTTTACATGTACCATGTCTACAATATGATTGATTTAATGCCTAAATGAAGGAAAAGTGCCTCACTAGCATGTTGTCATGAAATCCCCATGTATGTACAAGCTTATTCCTATCACATGTTTGATGAAATGCTTCAGTAAATGCATTATGGTGATTATTATGTGTTTAAGAAAGTCATGCCTTGTCAGTTTCCTTATATCAATTCCTGGGGGTACTAGCACCCGAAATATTAGTTGTGTGCCTAAAGCCATGTCATGTTTTCATGATACTCTAAGTTAAGCTACAACCCTTAGACTTTAGACAGTCTTATGACTTAGGAAATCTATATGATCTCATGAACTCAGTTAGTTGTCAGATATTAGTAGTATTTCATCAGTCAACGGAATTCAGTTAACACAATCCATGTTCAGTTCAGTAATTCATATTCAGTGTTTATTTATATAGGAGTAGAAATTAGCACCGAGTGATCCCAAGGATGGGAACTCACCTATTATTTGAGGGTGTGATTCTTAGAAGCAATCCTTGTGTTCCAGAACTCTGTAGCCAGCATAGGTTAAGACACCATAGCCTGCTATATGAGGGAATTTGAGGTGGTTTAACCTGTTATATGAGGGTTTCCACCATTCTAAATAGATTTACGTGTTATATGAGGGTTACTCATATATTGTCCTTACCAGTGGTTCGGTATTGACACCCTTCAAATTGGGGCACAGATTGGACCCCAGCTCAGCTATTATAGCATATACGGGGCATATCTGTTAGATAAATACTTCCCACCATTTTTGTATCAGTCTCAATAAAAGAACTCAGATAGTTCATCAGAATTTAGGACTGTCAGATATAGTCAACTCAGGTACAGTATGGAACTCAGATAGTTCCATCAGACTCAGGACTTTTAGGCACAATCACTCATGGTACTAGTAGTTAGATTTAGTAATCATGCTATCACGATATAAGTGTCAGTTGTTATGTCTCATGCATGTATTCTTACATTCATGAAATAGTCTGTTATTACTATTGTTCATGCATATGAACCCCATGTATTCATCCTACCTCATATGCATACCAGTACATTCAAATTACTGACGTATTTGCGCTATGGTGTCTTATACCATAGGTTCAGAAACACGAGCTCCAAACCAATAAACGATTCCAAATATCCAAAGACAGAGTTAGAAGTGAGTCCTGATCTTTTAAGGACATGATTATTTTCTTATTATCTCATTAATCAGTTTATTAGTTTGAGTTAGTTGGGGACATATCCCATTAACTCCTTACTCAACAGTTCAATCAGTTAAAGGCTTTCTAGACTATCATATTTCAGACTTCAGCGTATTCCGTTTTGATTTGGGTATTCACTTACCCCACACAAATGTTATATCATTCAGATCATGTTTAGTATTGAACCTTATGTCCTTTCAGTGTATGTTTCTGCATTATTATGTCATATTATGCAGTGTACAGGTACAAATATTAGTCATGAGTTAGGTTGTGGTCCATCGGGGTCATGAGCATTATGTAGCATTCTGGATACCAGATTTGGGGTGTTTCGAACTTGGTATCAGAGCCTAAGGTTCAATAAACTCCTAGGAAGTATGAAAGCCATATCTAGTAGAGTCTTGTACATGGGTGAGTTGCGTACTACATTTATGTGCAAGAGGTTATAAGATGTTTTAGGAATAGGTTTCTCCTCTTTCAGTATTCATGTCATGCCAGTGAGCATAATCTCAAGTCAATCTCCCAGTCTAATCTGTTTCCCCCTTTCTTCTACAGAACATGCCTCCTAAAAGAAGAAATGAAAATCAGTCAGCCCCTCAGCCTGAAGATCCTTTGGGCGATCATATTTCTCATATGGAGTTTAGGGCCGCATTCACTACTCTTGCTGAGTTAGTTGATGCATAAAATAAACAGCCAGCAGTCATTCTGGCTAACCCAGGGGCCAATTCAGTCGCAGCTAGGATTTGGGACTTTTCCCGAATGAATCCTCTATCCTTCCTTGGTTCTAAGGTACATGAGGACCCTTAGGAATTCCTAGATCAGATGCAGAAGGTTATAGATATAATGGGGGTTATATCTAGTGAGAATGCTGAGCTAGCAGCATATCAGTTATAGTATATTGCTAACACTTGGTTTAAGTAGTAGAAGTTAGAGAAGGCAGACGATGCAGGGTCAGTTGAGTGGGAGAAGTTTTCTTCAGTGTCCATTGATAGATTATTCCCCCTAGATATTAGAGAAGTAAAGGTGCTAGAATTCGTCAACCTCAGGCAGGGCAATATGATAGTAAAAGAGTATTCTCTTAAGTTTACTCAATTAGCCAGATATGCCCCTTAAGTGGTTACAGATAGCAAGGAAAGAATGAGTAAGTTCATTTTAGGGGTTAATGATAACGTGGTTAATAAGTGTAGATCTTCCATGTTTAACAGTGACATAACTTTAGCAAGGATCATGACTCATGCTCAGCAGATAGAGGAGTAGAAGGTTAAGTAGAGAGAGAAGCAGAATAAGAGAGCTAGGACAGGTAGCTTTAATTTTAGTCAGCCTAAGTCAGGAGGAGGCAATCGCTCTCAGATTTGTCCTAAGTCATCAGTTCCAACTCCTTATTCAGTAAGTGGTCCAGTTCCTATGTTTAGAGAGTGTAACAAAGATAGACCACCAGGCTCTAAGTCCTAGGGTCGTGTTAGCAGTGCCCACACTTATCTTCTTTGCCAGACTTGTGGCAAGCACCATTAGGGTATTTTTAGAGCTGGCAGTAGTATTTGTTTTGGTTGTGGAAAGACAGGCCACAGAGTAAGAGACTGTCCTCATCCAGGTCCGCAGGGTTAGTAGAATCGCTCCTCAGCTCAGTCTGGTTTCCCAAATCAGTAGGGTTTCACCTCCAGTACTACTAGTGGGCAACACCTAAATCATCTATATGCTCTCTAATTCCAGCAGAATTAGGAAAATTCTACTAATGTGGTTACTGGTATGTTATAGATATTTTATGTGCATGTTTATGCTTTGCTAGATCTAGGACCTTTTTTGTCTTTTGTCACTTCTTATATAGCAGGCGATTTTGGAATCAGTCCCGAAATCCTAGAAGAGCCCTTTTCAGTCTCTACCCAGAGGGTAAAACCATCATAGCCCGACAGGTATACAGGAACTGCCCGATTATGATATTTCAGAAAGTCACTTCAACAGACTTAGTCGAATTAGACATGACTGATTTTAACATCATTCTCGGCATGGATTGGCTTTATTCCTACTATGGCACAGTAGACTGCAGAAATAGAATAGTCCAGTTTTAGTTTCCGAATGAAACTGTCCTTAAGTGGAACGGTAGTACTTTCACGTTCAAAGGTCATCTTCTTTCCTACCTTCGAGCATGGAAAATAATATCTAAAGGATGTATCTATCATCTTGTTTGAGTGAAAAACACTAGTTCTAAAACTCCCAGCCTTGAATCAGTTCTAGTTATAGGTGAATACTTAGATATCTTTCCCAAAGATCTTCCAGGAATTCCTCCCACAGGAGAAATAGACTTTGGCATTAATCTTCTTCTAGATACTCAGCTTATATCTATTCCTCCATATAGAATGGCACCAGCAGAACTCAGAGAACTGAAAGAACAATTGAAAGATCTCTTTGAGAAAGGATTTATCAGTCCCAACATTTCCTTATGGGGCGCTCTAGTATCATTCATGCAAAAGAAAGACGGTTCTCTTAGGATGTGTGTAGATTACCGTTAACTCAATAAGATTATGGTCAAGATCAAGTATCCTTTTTCCAAAATCGATGAATTGTTTGACCAACTTTAGGGTGCTATTTATTTCTCTAAGATAGACCTCAGATCCAGCTATCATCAGCTCAGAGTCAAATAATGTGACATTTTGAAAATAGCTTTCTGTACTAGGTATGGTCACATCGAATTCCTAGTCATATCATTTGATCTTACCAATCTCTAGCCTCATCAATGGACTTGATTAACTGTGTGGTCAAGCAGTACTTAGACATGTTCATCATAGTCTTCATAGATGATATCTTGGTCTATTCCCGCGGTGAGCCTGATCATGAAGACCATATCAGAACGGTATTTTAGACTCTAAAAAATCATCAGTTGTTTGCCAAATTTAGTAAGTTCAAATTTTAGCTACGGTCGGTAGCATTCCTTGGTCACATCATTTTCGGTGATGGCATGAGAGTGGATCCTCAAAAGACCGAAGCAGTAAGAAACTGGCCTCGCCCTATCTCTCCATCAAATATCAGGTGTTTCTTGGGTTTTGATGGCTATTACAGACGGTTTGTTGAGGGATTTTTGTCTATTGCATCCCCTATGTCTAGATTGACTCAGAAAAAAGTCAAGTTTCAATGGTTAGATCCTTTCAAGAAGAGTTTTCAAGAGTTGAAGACTCGACTCACCTCAGCTCCAGTCTTATCTCTCTCAGATGGTTCAGATGGGTTCGTAGTGTATTATAATACATCCATAGTGGGTCTAGGTTGTGTTCTCATGAAGCATGGGTCTATCCTATTCCTCCAGACATCTTAAACCCCATGAGAGGAATTATCCTACTCATGATCTTAACTTAGCAACCGTAGTCTTTTCCTTGAAGACTTGGAGGCATTATCTCTACAGAGTTTATGTAGATATCTTCACAGATCATAAAAGTCTTCATTATGTCTTTTCTTAGAAAGATATCAATCTTTATCAGAGAAGGTGGTTAGAGCTCTTGAAAGATTATAAGATAAGTTTCTTTTATCATCCTAGCAAGGCCAACGTAGTGGCTGAGCTCTCAGTAGACTATCCATGGGTAGTGTTTCTCA
>JAPEIP010000007.1:93054870-93078700 GCA_026120095.1 Capsicum chinense
ATATCTTCACAGATCATAAAAGTCTTCATTATGTCTTTTCTTAGAAAGATATCAATCTTTATCAGAGAAGGTGGTTAGAGCTCTTGAAAGATTATAAGATAAGTTTCTTTTATCATCCTAGCAAGGCCAACGTAGTGGCTGAGCTCTCAGTAGACTATCCATGGGTAGTGTTTCTCATGTTGAGGATAGTAAGAAGAAGTTAGCTCAGGAAGTCAATCAGCTTACCATACTAGGCATTCACTTAGTCAATACAGATGAGGCTGATATATGGGTTCAGAGTAGTTCAGATTATCTCTAGTTTTTGTCGTGAAAGAAAAGCAAGATAAAGATCCCAACTTTGTCACGTTAAAAGAGTCAGTTTAGGATCAGAAAATAGAGGTTTTCTCCTAAGGGGGAGATGGTGTTCTTCATTGTTAGGGTCATCTTTATGTTCCAGTTATAGATGACTTAAGGCAGTAAATTCTTATACAAGTGCATGCTGCACGCTACTCTATTCATCCTGGGGCCATAAAAATGAACCGCGACTTATGGGAAATCTATTGGTGGAGTAGGATGAAGAGATACATTGTAGAGTTTATGGCTAAGTGCTCTACATATCATTAGGTTAAGATAGAACATCAGAAGACTAGTGGGTCCATGCAGGAGTTCAGTATTCCTACATGGAAGTGGGAAGTTGTGAACATAGAATTCGTGATGGGTTTGCCTCAAACTCATTATAAGCATGATTCAGTCTGGATCATTATAGATATAATGATCCAATAAGCTCATTTCCTTCCAGTTCATACCTCTTACTTAGCCGAGGATTATGCCAAACTCTACATTAAGGAGTTTGTCAAATTGCACGGTATTCCATTGTCCATTATCTCATACAGCGGTACCCAATTCATCTCATTTTTGGAAAGTATTCCAAAATAGTCTTGGTACCCAAGTTCATCTTAGTTCAGACTTTCATCCTTAGATAGATGGTCAAGAAGAAAGGACCATTCAAACTTTTGAAGATATGCTAAGGGCATGTACAATTCATTTTAAAGGGAGTTGGGATAACCACTTTCCTTTGAATGAGTTTATATAAAATAATAGTTATCATTCTAGTATTCAAATGGATCCATTTAAAGATCTCTATGGTAGGTTATATAGATCTTGAATTGGTTAGTTCAAAGTTAGTAAGACCTCAGTCAGAGGTTCTGACTTGGTATTCAACGCCTTAGAAAACTTCCAGTTGATTCGAGATAGACTCCGAGCTGCTCAGAGCTGACAAAAGTCTTATATAGATGTTCATACAAAATATCTCAAGTTCGATATTGGTGACTATGTCTATCTAAAGATCTCTTCCATGAAGAGAGTGAAGTGGTTCGGCAAGAAAGGATAACTCAGTCCCCGATATGTCAGTCCCTTCAAGATTCTCAATCGATTCAGCAAGGTAGCTTATGAGCTCGAATTGCCTTCAGATCTAGCCTCATTTCTTCCATTATTTTATGTCTCTTTACTCAATAAGTGCATAGGTGACCCATCAGTTGTAGTCCCTATTCAAAGCATTCGTGTTCAAAACACTCTCTGTTATGATGAGATTCCAATCAAAATCTTAGACTATCAAACTTGTAGCTTGAGGAACAAAGAAGTCTGTCTAGTTAAAATTCTTTGGCAAAATAAGTCCGTCAAGGGAGATACTTGGGAAGTAGAGGCAGACATACGTACCAAGTATCCTCAGGTCTTCTTTTCCAACTCGGATCAAGCTCAAGGTAATAGTTCTCCTTAAGTTTACTCAGTTTCATGTTCAGTGTTCATCACATACTTTGTATGCATTTTAATGCTCATGTCCCTATTATAAACTTGGTATCAAGTACCATTGCATATTCGGTCATGCACTCATGTATCAGTTCAGTAATATAATTATGCATCAGACATGCATTCTCATTGTAACAAACTTAGTTCTTCAGAATACTCAGTTATGTATTCATGAATTTGTTACACATGCATCAAATATGCATGTTCAGTATTATATGTTTAGCTTGTCAGTCATGTCAGTCATGAGATCATGTTCCTGTTATTCATGTTCAGTATGTATATTAGTTTTCATTTCTGCCCTCTCAGTCAGTATCATTTGAGGAAAAATATTCTTAAGGGGGAGATATTACAATACCTCATACTTTTTCCTAGCTAATTTTATCTTAAGAATGTCTAGTATTAGCTTCTAAATTTAATGATGGTTATTCCATGATGAATTCTCAAGATTTTTGGCTTTTGTCATATGGGAAATTCAATAAGCTTTTCATCGATATAAGATTCTCCCAAATCCGATAACTGGGTAAGAAGTTACAACTATTTTAAATTCCCATCGTAAAACAGAGCCATATTAGTCAGCGGGGCACCGCGCCACAAGAGGAAATGGCATTTGGAAAGTTCTAGTAGGAGTCCGCAATTGTGGCACGTTGCGCCTGGGTCCAAATTTAGAATTGTCTTTTTCCAATGTCTTAGCGCTATTTCCTCCATGTTGCGTCAATGTTCCAGGTCATAAAAGAAGGGGAAATGTGATGGCTCCGCATCGCGCCATCCCTCAGTTTCCCAACTGTCAAATTCTAGTAACACGACGCAATAGCACCGCGTCGCGCTAGAGGTTCAATTTTGAAAAATTTTATTGAAATTGCAAGACATGTCTAGGGTTAAAAAGGTTAATTTCCCACTCCTATTTAAGCTCTTTAACATGTGATTCAGTTACTTTTCACCTAAAATATATTCTCTTCCCTCAAAAACCTCTCAAGAACAACCTAGGGCTTTTTATAGCAGATTCAGAATAAAGAATTTCCTTCATAAAATCATATGAAATCACAAACTATGGTATACATAGTGTTCATTCATGGACTCCTTTCATATATGAAGTCCAAGAATCCCTTTTCCAACTTCAAGTTACGGATTTTCTTTATGATTTCATGATTGGGATGTTCTTGTTCATGTTGATAAATGAGAAATTAAATTCTACTCCATATTGGGTGATAATTTCTATGTGGGTTTATTATTATAGATATAGATTAATGCAAACTTATGACTAAACCCTTGAATGATGAAATTAGAATATGACCATGATGATTAATTGTCGTACAATAATTGTTACATGTACCATGTCTATAATATGTTTGATTTAATGCCTAAATGAAGGAAAAGTGCCTCACTAGCATGTTGTCATGAAATCCCCATGTATGTACAGGCTTATTCCTATCACATGTTTGATGACATACTTCAGTAAATGCATTATGGTGATTATTATGTGTTCAAGAAAGTCATGCCTTGTCAGTTTCGTTATATCGATTCCTGGGGGTACTAGCACCCAAAATATTAGTTGTGTGCCTAAAGCCATGTCATGTTTTCATGATACTCTAAGTCAGGCTACAACCCTTAGAGTTTAGATAGTCTTATGTCTTAGGAAATCTACATGATCTCATGAACTCAGTTAGTTGTCAGATATCAGTTTTATTCCTTCAGTCAACAAAATTCAGTTAACTCATTCCATGTTAGGTTTAGTAAATGATGTTCAATGTCTATTTAGATGGGAGTCGAAATTAGCACCGAGTGAACCCAAGGATGAGAACTCAGATGTTATTTAAGTGTTTGATTCTTAGAAGCAATCCTTGCATTCCAGATTTATGTAGCCAGCATACGTTAAGACATCATATCCTGCTATATGAGAGTAGATGAGGTGGATTAACCTATTAGATGATGGGTTCCACCATTCTCACTAGAGTTACCTGTTATATGAGGGTTACTCAAATGTTGTCCTTAACAGTAGCGCGGTTTTGACACCCTTCTAATTAGCGCATAGATTGGATCCCAGCTCAGCTATTATATTGCATACGGGGTATGTCAGTTAGATAACTACTTCCTACAGTTTTAGTATCAGTCTCAATAATAGAACTCAGATAGTTCTTCAAAATTTAGGACTGTCAAATACATTCAACTCAGATATAGTACGGAACTCAGATAGTTCCATCAAATTTAGGACTGTCAGATACAGTCACTCATGTTATCAGTTATATCAGTATAGTATGTCATGTTACCAGTATTTAGATTCATTAATCATGTTATCATGATATTAATGTCAGTTGTTATGTCTCATACATGTATTCTCATGTTCATGATAGTCAGTTATTACTATTGTTTATGCATATGAACCCTATACATTCAGCCTACCTCACATGCATACCACTATGGTGTCTTATACCATAGGTTTAGAGACACGAGCTCTAGAGCAACAGTAGATTCCAGATATCTACAGATAGAGTTAGAAGTGAGTCCTCATCTTTTGAGGACATGACTATTTCCTTATTATCTTATTAATTAGTTTATTAGTTTAAGTTAGTTAGGGACTTGTCCCATCAACTTCTTACTCAGACACTTAGGTCAGTTAGAGGCTTTCTAGACAATCATGTTTCAAACTTTAGTATGTTCAGTTTTATTTTGGGTATTTTATTACCCCACACAGATGTGATATCATTCAAATCATGCTCAGTATTGAACCTTATGGCCTTTCAGAGCATGTTTCCACATGATTATGCCATATTATGTAGTGTATAGGTACAAATATCAGTCATGGGTTAGCTTGTGGTCCTTCGGGGTCATGAACACCATGTAGAATTCTGAGTACTAGATTTAGAGCGTTACAACCACTTATCTTTGATTGATTTTTATTACAACAACAGTTATCACTCTATTATTTAGATGGATACATTTGAGGCTTGCTATTAGAGATGATATAGAGCCTCTATTGGTTGGTTTGGAGTCGGTAAGGTTGCTTTAATAGAGCCAAATTTAGTTTTTGAGGAAATGAAGAAATTTTAGTTGATTAGGAAAAGGCTGAAGATAGACTAAAGTCATTAGAACTTTTATGCAGATGTGAGGAGAAGATAACTTGAGTTTGATATTAGTGACTTAGTTTATTTGAAAATTTTTCCTATGAAGGGAATTAAGAGATTTGGCTAGAAGAGGAAACTCAATACCTGATGAGTTGGCCCTTAGAGAATCTTGAACCATTTTGGAAAGGTATCTCATAAGCTAGAGTTACCTATAGATTTTGTATCAATGCATCCAATGTTTCATGTTTCTTTGTTAAAGAAGTGCATTGGTGATTCAGCTATTATTGTTCCTGTAGAAGATACAGACATTAAGGATTACCTTTCCAATAAGGAAGTCCCATTTGAGATCCTTAATCGTCAAATTTGTAGGCTAAGGAATAAGGAAGTTCCCTTGGTTAAGGTCCTTTGTTTGAATCAGTCTATTGAGGGTGCTACTTGGGAAGCAGAAGAAGATATGGGAACCAAGTACCCTCATCTTTTCTCTGCAAACTCAGATTCAGCTTGAGGTAATGATTCTTCCTTAGATTGAATCTTTTTAATTCTCAGTTTCAATTATGTAACCATTCCCATGTCATTACATGCATTTAAAAAATTAGTTCAATTCATGTATCATATTTCAGACATAGTTGTGTAATCATGTTCTAAGTCATGCATGTTCAGTATATGATCTCAGTTACCTTAGTACAATACTCTCATTTTAACCAATCTCATTCGAAGATGAATTTTCCTAAAGGGGAGATATTGTAATACCCTATATTAATCATAGCTTGATTTATCTTTTAGTTGCATGCATGAGGAGCTTAAAGCCTGAAATTTTCAATAAGAGTTGGGGACTTAGTAATTTTTTTATTCCTCTAACTTTGAGGATTTTTATTTTGGTCTTCCCGACCCTGAGACGTTAGTTTTTGAGTTAATTCATTTTCAAGGATGTAAAAAGTATATCTAAGAGGAATTTTGGATTTTTTTACAAGGTTTGGGTCATGTTTGGATCACAAAACCAGTGGGTCACCGTGATAACCCACGACATAGAATTAATCTCTATGTCATACTGGCCACGTCGCGGTGATAGAAGTCAACGACCAGATCAAACCATATCACGATGAGCCTATTACGTCTAGTTTTAAAGTTAAATGAATAAGGGGAAATTGGGTCTTTTCCCCCATAACCCAATCCTGCATATCATGGCTTGGGGCATCAGTTAGGGAATTATTTTCCCATCTTCTACAAATTTCCTGTCAAGAAAACTCTCCTCTTTTCCCCAAGAACAAAATTGAGTTTCTTTTTCCCAAGTAATCAAGAATTCAATTTCTCCAAGTTCAATACCCTACAAGAAAACATCAAGATTAGTTATTTCCTTTTAAGTTAAGAAGCTTAAAGTATGTGAGGTGTTCATTCATTGGTCCCTTTCACCTATGGAGCACAAAAAACCTCTTTTCAATTAAATAATGTATTTTTTTATTTGCTATTGTATTTTATATGTTAAAGATAAGTTTAATTCATGGTTTTCCTTAGTAATTTAATTCAATTCAGTTCATGTATGATCCTATGAAATAATTGATTTACTTATGCTTAAAATCTCAGTTTCCCATGTCTTATTAAAGTGAATTTCATGTTGTTGATTTCTCATGTTTAGAGTATCCTCATGTTCAAGTCCATGCTTTCCATATGTTTGGCAAAATATCTATGTCTTGGGTTTAATAATTATTCCATACTTTAGTTTTAATCTTAAATGTAATATTTTATGATTATTCAGTGTTGGTGGGTGATGAACTCCTAATACCTACTTGTTTTACATGATTTTAGATTTTCAAGTACTGATTTAATTAAACAATAAATATTCCTATTTATTCAGTTGATATGATCATGATGAGAACTATTAGAAATAATGTTTAGTTAACCTTCATTTAGTTAAGTACCAGTGTTTGTTCAGTTTATAGTAGGATTTAGTACCGAGCACATGTAGGGATGGCGGCTTCCTCGTTAGTTAGGCAGAGTCATTAGTAGCAGTCCCTGTATTCCGAAACTACATATACAATGTAGGATATAAGGGGTCACCCATCAGTTTAGGCTTGACTTCCTCTCAGGGGTCACCTATTAGTTTAGGCTTGACACTCTAGTCCTTTGGGAAATTGGAGTAGTGGATCCACACAACCAATATTATTACCCATGGCACTATACTGCCACCCTTCCAAGTGGTGTTACAGGTTAGACACTGATTAGCTCATATTGGGGCATGTTAGTTATATGATACCTCCCATAGTTTTAGTCCAGTTGTTCAGACTAAGTATAGTTTGATATTACATGATCAGTATTCATATATAAGTTAATTAGTATACATACATAAGTTAACTAGCATACAGATATCAGTTAATCAGTATTCAGTATGTCTTCGCTTAGATTTACTTGACCAAAGCATACAAATTTTTAGTTATTCAGCTATTTATAGATTATCTCAGAAAAATGTTTATGCTTGGTCATGGATTCGCAGATTTTACATGTTCATACATTTATGCTCAGTTATCTCAAGCATTTTAGTTAGTCCTTATCTCACGTACTAAAACATTTAAAGTAGTGATCACATACTCTTTTTTGTGCTATGTTGTCTTATAACATAGGTTTGGACTCTCAGTTTCCTGACTGTCTTAGGCAGCTCAGCATAACTCAATAATAGCAGCGGTTAGTCCTCATCTATCGAGGATATGATAGTCAGAGTTAGTTGGAGGTTTTTCCCATAAACTCTTCAGTCAGTTTAGAGGCTTTTAGATAATCAATTAGATAGTCAGTCAAATAGCTCAGTATTATCAGTTGATATAGACATTTTAGACTTGTCATTTAGATATATTTCGTTATTCAGATTTTTAGTATTTGGTCACCTTATTTTTCTCATATGTTATGTTAGTGCCTTTTTATTCTGTGCTTACAGCAAGTACCAACTCATGGGTAAGCATGTGGTCACTTGGGACTGTAAGCACTATTTTCATGACTAGGGGGTAGCCTCGGGTCATGAAACTCTAGGTTTTGAAGATACAAATTTTCCTTACCATGTGCTTAAATTGGCCAAATCTCTTTCTGGTTTGAAGCAAGGACCAAGGGATTGGTATAAGAGACTACTAAATTTTTTTCTGAAAAATGGCTTTAAAGGAGGGAAAATTGAAAATACTCTTTTAATAAAGTCAAGAGGTACAGATCTAGTAATTGTTAAGATATATGTTGATGACATAATCTTTGGAGGTACTTCTGAATCACTATGTGAAGAATTTGCAAAGCCTATGGAGACTAAATTTGAAATGAGCATGATGGGTGAATTTAGTTTCTTCCTAGGCCTATAGATCCGGCAGACTTCTCAAGGGACAATGATTTGTCAAGAAAAGTACATCAAGGAGCTACAGAAGAAACACAATATAGAATATACCAAGCCAATTGGAACCAATTCAAAGATGGATAATAATAAACTTGGACCATCAGTTAATGGGATCATTTATAGATGGATTATTGAATCCTTACTATATCTCACTTCAAGCAGGCCAAATATTATATTTAGTGTGGGAATGTATGCCAGATTTCAGGCTTTCCCGATAGAGTCTTATTTGAAAGCTATTAAATAAATTTTTAGGTATTTAAAAGGGATGGGCACTTGGTCCTTTACTATCCATCTGCAGATAGTTTTGATCTGATAGGATATGTTTGTGTTGATTATGCTGGATACTTAGTGGATAGAAAAAGCACCTCAGTAATGGCTTATTTTTTGGGTTCTACCTTAATCTCCTGGGGTGCTAAGAAGCAGAATTCAGTTACTTTATCTACTACTAAAGCTGAGTATGTGGTTGTACCTTCTTGTTGTGCTTAATTGTAATGGATCAAATAGAAACAAAAGTATTTGGGGATTGTCTCAGACACTATCCCTCTTATGTGTGACAATAGATGTGCAGTTAACATGGATAAGAATCTAGTCCAGCATAAGAGGACCAAGCATATTGAAGTAAGGCATCTTTTTCTTAGAGAATGTTGAGAATGGAACTATTTGCATGAACTTTGCTAGATTGAGGATCGGATAGAAGACATCTTCACCAAGGCTCTTTACAAGGAACCATTTGTGAAAAACATGTTGTGGCTGGGGTTGATAATAAAACCTGACTACTGGATGAATCAATTTTTCTCTATATAATTGTCTATGATCAGGAGACAAGTATTCTTGATAAATCAGTACCATACTTTTGCAGATATACACACATGGGGACTTCTTTTAAAGAGAATAGTTGAGACATAAACAAATTGAGGATTCACTCAAGAAACAAAGGGATCTGGTCCTATCTCTCATGTTAGTATCATGAATGTGAATTTTTTTGTATTGTCAGAAAAAGTTGTGTCTCTCTCTCTATGTTAGAAAATTGTCTTATCCTAAAAATATAGATGATTCACCCTAAAATTAAAATCAATCTCATCCCATTCTTTTAAAAGTTTATCTTGTGTATATTAGTTTCTCTAGATTCTTTAGATGATCTATACTCTATTCTTTTAAAGGAGTACCTAATTGCAAATTGCCCAAGTATTATAGTGCTTTTAAAGAAGGGATGGGTATTTAAATGTATAGCAATTCCTCATTCTAAAACCCCACAAAAGACTCAGAATTCCCCTAAAAATTCCTCAACCCCTTTAGAAAATTCCTTTATTGAAATAGTCATGTCCTCAGAATTTAGTGTAGATAAAAATCATCTCTCAAACATTCTTCATAGTTCCAAGACCACTTTAACCTTTGCATCCCTACCAAAACAACATTTAACTAAACCAGTCTCCACAACCACCTACCTAGATGTACCTAAAATAAATGAAGTTCCTAAAAAAATAGAGCCTTTTTATGAGTCTGCTTCTAAATTAAAGGTCAATAAAAAGGCTGATCTCCTTTATTAAGTCATATTGTATGAAAACCTGCTTTTCTTCAAAGAGTCAACCAAGTAAAGTTATCCTATTTCTTTGAAGATAGACACCCTTTTTAGTTAATTCATTGATAATGAATTATCCATGAAAACACAATCCTTCTAGTAGTGTAATAAAAAATGATGATTGGGTTGCTAAAAATCTTATTTAGCTATTAAAGAACAAAAAAAGGGGTCTATCTGGTCCTAAGACACAAAATGTCAGTATGAAAATAAGAAGTTCTAGTGTGAAATCTAGAAGTCCTACAGTGAAGCAACAGACTTCAGAGAGACCTGGTCCCAAAAAGAGAAAAATGACTGAAAGAGAATCAACCAATGCTTCTTATATAAGAAAATTATAGGAGGAAAGAAAGCTTGTGCCTAAGGAAGTTAGAAACAGGTTCTTAAGAAATGAAAAAGTACTAAATGGGAGGGTTTTTGACTCAAGTTTATTGGAAAAATTATGCATAATGGAATTAAATGAGCTTGTTAAACATCAAAGATAGATATATCCTTTTGATGGACCCATACCCACCATCTTTGATAAGGCAGTTAGGGAACTCTACTCAACATTGGGTTTTTCTGAAGACAGACTGAATATGACTGATGTAGTTTAAAAGAAGAAGTTAAATATTGATGTTGTACAACTTAGGAAAATTTTGGATATTTCTTTCATTGGTATAAGGATTATCTCAAAACAACAACCCTCAACAAATTTTATTGGAAATTCATCAAAGGTTAAAGAAAAATCATTAGCTGGAGTAAATAGGAGATCTCTCAAAAGTGAGTTAAATTAGTCTTTAATTTTGTTAA
Organism: Capsicum chinense; assembly: GCA_026120095.1. Taxonomy (NCBI): domain Eukaryota; kingdom Viridiplantae; phylum Streptophyta; class Magnoliopsida; order Solanales; family Solanaceae; genus Capsicum; species Capsicum chinense. The sequence goes on from JAPEIP010000007.1 coordinate 93,065,441, forward strand.
CAAAGTGATTCTACCTAGATCACAAAAGAGGAACATTACTTAAGTTGCTGATTTATATGTGATGGAGTATCTCAGTTGTTTTGAGTTCACCAGTTTTCCTGCACTAATAATGGAGCACATGTATAGAGTTATTTATGGGAATAATTGAAGACATTGTATGCCTAATGTATATTGGTTAAAAAAGTATTTGATTGTTTTTAAATTTTCTGGGAAATAGAACTCCTAGAACTGTGATAAAACTATTTGGTTTGAAAACTCTGATCAATACTGAGTGTATGGAAAAGAATAAATGACTATCTAGAAGATCTCAATAAATAAATGGAGAAATTGAAGCTCAACACAGCTACTAAGGATGCAGAGATTAGCAAATTGCAAATGACAATTCAATGTCTTTCTAATAAGGATCCAAGGTCTCTGAAGAGCTTATAACTTAGAATGCTTAACTAAAGAAGAGAGTTTCAACTCTAACTAATAAGGTTCTTAGATTGAATGTAGAGATAAAATTACTATCCAAGGAATTATTACACTCTCATGCTGCAAAAAACAATAAGATGACACTGCTTCTCCTAACCCTTTTCCATAGTCCTTTACCTATTTAAATTTCTTAATTCTGTGGCTTTTTATATGGAACAAAAAATTTAAATCTTACACTGCAATGATACTTAAATTTTACATATGAATAAATCCTCGTCTGTGTGTTTCATCTATCTCTTCTTTACTTTAAAAGTTGTTCTTCATGATAGAGTTGCCTCATTGGCCATAAATTAACTAACTTATGCTTATTTTACTCTTGGTTTATTGTTCTTACTTTTCAATGATGCCAAAAAGGGGAATACTTAATTCATGTGGTAGGGACTAGGTACCAGGTCTAGACACAAGTATTGAATGATGTATTGAAGTGTAGGTTATTGACAAGGGGAAGCATGTTAGCATAGTGATAGGAAGAAGTAGGGGTGCATGTTGGTGTATTAATAGGGGGAAGCATGGTAAATAGTGATAAGGGGAAAATTCATTGACATTAGTGGTAATCACTCTAATTGGATGAGGTGGATAAAGTTTGATGCTCCAAAATATGTGGTTTGTCATCATCAAAAAGGGGAGAAATTTCTATATCTAGTTTTTATGATGATCAATTGACAACAAGGGACTACGTCCCTCGGTCTTCATGAAAATATACAACTATCATATGTCTACGCTTTATTAGTGTAAAAAATTGTGCAAGTAAGTTGTGTATCAATCAGAATACCTGGCCTAATCGAAATTCTACGTTAATCATTATCCTGCTATAAATAGAAAAGAACTCTTCTCAATTTAATAGATTTCGCAATTTGGTTATTCAAGAAGAAAAATAGTGAAAACTAAACACTGCTCAAGTTCCAAGTTTCTGTGTGCTAAGAGAGTAATTGTTCAAAATTCTTGGTCTGTAATCAAATTACTCATCTTATAAGAGTAATTCTTTTCTTGTGTCTATATAGGGCTTAGGTAGCGTTACCTGAGATGATATTGGTTAGAGTTAATCAATATTTCGAAGAGCTCTTGACAACGTTGTCAAGGAGAGTTTGTAATAGAGTTATTACAAATTAGTGGAGCTTAGTGTTAAGTTCTAATAGAGTCTGTAATCAAGAGTTTGATTATAGTGGATTCTTGAGTGCTTGTGAGGGCAAGACTTGTTTTGTTCTCATTTAAGAAAGGAGGTTTCTACGTTAAATCATTGTGCTCTTTACTTTCTTGAAAATTTTAATTTTCTTACTACTTTACTGGTTTATTGTCTATATCAAACTCTTAGGGACCTAGTCTGCTATAAGGTGGTACATCCCCCAAGTCTCAACTTAATTAAATCTTGAAAAGGTAAATGTTAGAAAAGAAGTAGAAAAGGAGTACAAGCACTCAGGACTTTAGAAAAGAAGTAGAAGATGGGTCCTAAAAAGGCAAAAAAGATATGAGGCTATAGATGACAGTTGTTACATAAGTCGTGCCGCGATGTTAAATTAATTGCTACTTAGAAGCAATCCATTTCATAATATATTTATTCATTTAATTCTTTTATAATGTCACCTATGTTTTGTTTTTTGTTATTTGTTTTGCTGATGACGGGAAGTCCAACTGCCCAAATTTAAGCTATGAAGCATAATAAGAGAAGAAGTATGGGGTCTTCCATCCTTTATTATTGAGATCTCAGACAATGATATGTTGCTAGCTATTCCTACAGGCCTTAGGAATTATATCTAACCAAGTATATATTATCATTTTATTTTTAGGAGCACACTTCATTCACCCCCTTTTTTTTCTATTCCATTAATTTTTGAGGTGGTGCCCTTTGAACTGACTATCCCTTTTTTATTGTCAAGTGTAAATATTAAAATATTTAATCATAGTTTATTTAACTACATATTCCATCATTAGTAAAAATATTTGAGGTATAGGTATAAGAATCTCATTCGTCATATGTGTTAGGATCAATTCTTTAGTATGAGAGTGCATCTGATATGTGCTAAGGTCATAAAATACCCCTAGCACAAAGTTAACTTGAAAGTATCATTGTCACTTTTTTTGGGATACATTTAAAATAAGGTCAAGTTCAAATGAGTACTTCTCCTAGATATAAGGAGTAAAGGGTCCTAAACCCCAACCAATTAAATATATCTTAGTTTTCTTTCCAACATAAGCAACCATTTGACAATTCTTTTTACGAGTAAACTATTATAACTATTTTTTTGAAAATAATTTGTACTGAAAAATCCAAGGGCGTTATAGAAGGTTAGGTCAGTATAGTATCATTTCTATGGTGAAGGAATTCCTCTATAAAAATTCTACAACAGTTTATAACCTATTTTTAATGGTTTTCAGACCCCAAACTCCAAATATTTCATTCCTAAGACCTAGAGGGGCAATTTTCTCTTGTTAAGGGTGGAAATACTTCATCAAGGTAAGTTTCTTTCATCATCTTGTTCATTTTTCTATCCTTCAACATCCTATAATCGTTAGAACAACCTTTAATGGTGAAATTCTTGAGAAATTTAACCCTAAGTTTAGGATATTTTTGAGAAAACCTATTAGTTGGGTTAATATTATCTAGAATCACTTCTAAATTGTTAATTAACAATCCCTAGCATGAATTAATGATTCTAAAACATGGAAATTTATATTTGGGGACCTTGAATTCAATAAAGGTGGAACCTTTTACCAAAAAGCTATAGTAATGAACTTGGGTTAAGCTTAAAGAAAACATTTTGATGACTAATTAGACCTTAGGTAATATTATAGTCCATAAATGAGGGTAAAATTATTGGGCTTAAATTTCTAAGGTTCTTCTTTGAAGAGTAGTTTATTAATTACTCAGTAGTTTATTAATTACTCTTGTTAACATTATTATTAGATGATTTACCCTTCAGAAATATGAATAAGAAGGAAAATACTCCATGCCACATCTTACTTGTTTCAGTAACTTGGCAACCAAGTAGGTTATATTTTATGAGTAGTATATTGTGGTTAGTAATCGTATCCATAATGTAGATTTGTTAGGAGAAATCATGCTTAGGTCTGCAGACATGGAATTTTAAAGGATAAAATATAAATTTAATGTAAATAAGACCTAATGATGGGTTGATGTGTTAATGTATGAATCTGTGATAAATGTTTTGTGTTTGTATAATTCTTTGGTGAATCGTAATGTGAATTATATGATTATGGATGTCAATGAGATGGTGAGAGCTCATCATAAAGTTATTTAGCCTAACTATAATTAGAGGGTAAACTTTGCATTATGTGTTGTTGTAATATGGGATAATATTGCTTAAGGTTAGTGAGAAGGACTAATTATTGAAAAAGGCCGCAGTGACTTAACTAAAGGGCCTTAAGTCAAGTTAGTCTAAGGGTTAGTGTAACACCCCACATTTTCGAGTTATAATTAAAATCATTGTTCTTATGCGTACAGACTTGAACCTAATTATTCTATGTATATACATATGTGATTATCAAATATATGTTATGGGAATATCTTTGTATATTGATCGAGGTATAAATGACCTCTTAACTTAAAGATGAGTTGAGGACTTTTTTATCGATAGAGATTAGACAAATGCTTCAGCTAGGATCCTTTTTAGAAACAGTCACCTTTCCAATACATCTAGTTTTACCTTAATCTAATAGTAAAGTGGAAAGTTATGATTATTTTTTCTCAACATATCCATCTGTTATCAAGGTGACGACTAGGCTAATAAGTCATGAATAAGTTGATGACCTATCAGCCAAGTCATCAACCTTAGGTAGAATCTCTAAATAAGTTGACGACTAGGCTAATAATTTATCAACAAGTTGACAAAGGCCCATAAGCCATGTCGTCAACCTTAGGCAGAAGCACTAAAAGAGGTGACAACAACGCTGATAAGTCATCACCAAGTTTATGACCCATCAACCGAGTGATGAACCTTAGGCAACACATAAAAGGAAGTTGACAACTAGGCTGATAGGCTATCAACCAAGTTAATAAGCCATCATCGAAGTAGTCAACTAAAAAATTTTAGAAAATTTTATTTAGCTCCGAGGGGTATTTTGGTCTTTCATCTCAAACCCTACCCCCTACGACTTAAGATACTATATTAAGCATATTTTTCCCAATTCTCAAACACGTAACACGTTACTTCCTCTCCCATAATCAAGAACAACAATCTAGGGTTTTCTTCAAGATCATCTCCCAAGTCTAAAGTTTCATATTCAAGAATATCAAGAACACCAAGATTAGGGTTCCTCACCCAAAATTCAAACCTCTCTTTTCAAGATCAAGAAATTCAAGCTTTCTTCCCCTAGATATTCAAGTTTCATTTTCAAGATTTCTTCAAGAAGCAATTTAAGTAATGTATGTGGGGTTATGAACAAAGGTACCCTTCCATCCTTATGCCCAAATTGCATGATTGTAAGATTTAATTTCTTCTTTTGAATTAGACTTCATACCCAAGTTTTGATATTATTGAAGCATGTGACAACCATGATATTTAAAGTTTTAAGTATATCAAGAATTGTTTATGTTTATGTTTTAACTTATAAGATTTTTATTATGATTGAGATTGAACTATTATGACTGATATTGTTAAAGTATACCAAGATTTATATTGAGAATAAAGTTTTTTTATGAATTACAATGAATTTAAAGCATGAATTTTTAATCCCTAAGTTAAAGAGTTGAGATTTCAAGAAGATTATGCTCTTTAGTATTCTTTGACAAGCCTATACCAAGATTTAAAGCAATAATTAATGGTTGATCCGAAGCTAAGATATGAGTCCATATTTGTTTATTTTGATTATAATTTAAAGAAAAGAGAAACATAATTGGTTTTAATTATAAACCCTTGTGCGATTTTAATGTGGATTTTCTGAAGTATGAGCATATAAGTAATATGGGAGTAGTATATAGAACTAATTTGGGTATGAGTCTAATGTCACATGCCCCAGAACTATTTTCCACCACAGGTTTAAGTCCCTTCACGTGTTAAGTATAGTGATCACTAAAGTTAAGGTTCTATTTTGATGGAAAGGTTAGAAAAGTTCTTCCCATATGGGTAAGATGTTCGACTCCATGATAGCTCACATGATTTATGTCGGTTATAAGAACCTACCTAAGAAAGAATAAAATAAATATTTTAGAACTAACTGCTATGGCTCACAAATCTTATACTTATGCTTTATTACTCATGTTTATGATTTTACAACTTTTGTTTCATTCAAGCCCAAAGTGAGTCATTTACACTAAGCATGCATTATTTGAAAGTTTATATGAATATTCAGCTAATATTTTACTTATGTATCCACCACCATATACTCAATGCATTGTAGAAGTACTAATCCATATATATGTCTATGTGCTACAATGTCTCATAATGTAGGTACTAGTTGTAGCCCATACATTATAATTAGACAGTGTGCAACTTCTAGTTAGTAGGTCATAAGCCCTTTTGATTCGAGGGCTCGAGTCAATTTTAGTTCGAGTAGCATATTGTTTTCTTTATTTAGTCGTATTGATTAGGGATAGCTGGGGCTCATTTCCTAGCTATCTATAGTCATTATTAGTAGAGGCTTCATATACATTCAGTAGAGTTGATGTATTTGATTTCAGTTTTATTTTGTATAACTAGAGTTGTAATCATTTTACATAGTTTTGTATGGAACCTACTTTGTAAAGACTTCTCTTCTGCATGCTTCTTTAAGATTAATGTATCTTATTTAGTTTCTCATGAGTTATGATAGCATAAGGGTTAACTTGGGATCACTTGTGGCCCTAAGCATCGTGTGATGTCCAGGTGATAGTCTTAGGGCACTATAAAATTGGTATCATAGCACAAAGTTCAAGTGTTCTAGGGTGTCTGTGAAGCCATGTCTATTAAAGTCTTGCATAACTATACAATGACGTCTATACTTTTCTTTACAGGGCTGCATGGCATGTAAGAAGAGTTTCCTTTCTTTCATACTCTTGATCATACAGTAAAGTTTTCTTTTAAAAACTTTTGTTGATTCATTTATTACTCTATAATTCTCCATAAATGACTTATTCTTGAGATAACATAATTAGTAAGTTCTAATTCTTCCCAAGATGATGCTCTCAAATTTACAATTAATAATTTCAGAAGTCACACAAGGGCCTTAAGAGGAGTTCGTTTGTGTGTTATAAGTTGCTCAAGTCAAAAGTTATGTCCTCATCCATATGAGCTATTTTATTGATACAAAATAAGTTATGAATTTAGATTCCTTGTTAACCCTTCATTATAGATTGCGCTCATAAAAGGAGCGAGCACATGCCTTGAGTATTGAATACAGTTTTTATTAAGGCAAAGTGTAACTTAGGATGTTATGATTCATAAGTAGTAGAACATCCTTAGAGTTGAAAGTATGGATTTAGGAGTGTAGTAACAAGAAAAGTTGGGGCTAGCATTTGATTGAGGGTAAAAATTGATAGATCTATGTCTTCTATTAAGTAGGATGGGGATGATTTGTCCTTGTGTGCCAACTAAAGGGTAGTGAATGTATTCCTAAGCACCGTGTGATGTCCATGAGTACAGAAAGAGTTTTTAGTTAAGGTAAATTATGGTATGCTTAAAATGGGTAAGGAGTTTTTTCTGATATTTCATTATGTTAGAAAAGTATAGGTTCCTAATAGAAGTATTATGTTGATAAGAAATGTTAATGTGGGTTCTCCTTGAAGTTGCCAAAAATAAATTAGTTGATATTTGTAGAGCTAGGGGTATAATTTAGATATATGGATGGATAAGTACTAGAGATGTGTGGAAGATAGATATGCGTATGGACTATAATTAAATAGGCTATAAGATTATAATCAAATATTATTATTAGAAGGTTCTAGTGGACTATTGTTTCCTAATGTTTTGAAATGTAAAGAATGGTGTGTGAAATTGTAGTTCGTCATGAATAGTACCAGAATCTAAGATCGAGCAGTGGATGATCATCATGGTGGAAAGAGTGATTACTTGGGATAGTATGGCTAGCTGTATGGGAGGTGAATAAGTAGGCTTGAAATAATGTATGCAAGAGTTTAAGTTTACTTATTCACGATTAAGTATGATTTCATAGGAATAATGTAGAGGTGTACACAAGGTGATATGGGGATTGAATTATTTTCTAAGATTATTAAGGCTCATATGTTCTTAGATTACGCCAGTGAGTTTGTAAGTGTGAATAAGGCTAGTCATATAGTATATGGTATTCTTGATGGGTAGAGATGTCATATTAGTAGACTATGATAAAAAGGGAGGAAGATTATGTGTTTAGTGAGGCAGGTATGTTGGTCGAGTTAATAGAGTATAAGTCTAAGATTATGATTATTGAAGCTAAAAGAAGTTAAGGATGGTATGTATTAAGAGAGTGTCCAAGAATAAAGTTTGTATTATCTAGATATAGTTTATTCAGGTCAGTGAGCATTCATGTGTAGACCGTTAGAGCAAAGAAATTATGGGTTGGTCTCAAGGATATGGAGTAGACCCATAATCTTAGAATGTCATCTTTGAACTGTGTGGGAGATGGTAGAGTGAAGAACCAAATAAGTTTTTGAGAATTAAATTTTAATGCATGTTAATAAGAGTTATGATGAGATGGTGATCCCTTCTTACTCTAGAGTATTCATTGGATTTTAGTAATTATCACACCATATTCATGTCTTACATATAGATCCATGCCAAAGGCCAATGCTTATACACTTCATGCGTATTCTAGTTCATTCTCACCTTCTAGTAAGTAAGTAATAGCTTCACTCTTTGATTTAAGTCATCCCTCATAAATCTATGAATTCTAGTCTTATGTTAAATAGCTTATGATAAGTATGAACTCATGTTTCAGTGTATGATCAGTTCTCAGAACTCATGATACTAGTGAAATTTGCATTATATCATGTATGTCCACACTTTATATCTCTTTAATATATCAATGCCTTTAATATTCTATCCCTCAGACCTCAGTTAAGTGTCATAATTATGTATAGTATTATTTCATGCTTCAGGTCATTATGCGTTAGCCCTTCAGTGACCTCTTCTTATGTTAAGATAGTGGTAATGATAATTTTAAGCAATGGTTTATATGAGAGAGAGTTGGTGACCCTCATTAAGGAAGATTGTTTATGCTTTTTATATCTAAGGCTTAAGGATGAAGGAATATTGAGGAAAATCTTTGGTATATGTCATAGTTAGTTGAGAATTCTGGGTATGTCTTCTTAAGAATAGTGCAAGAAAGTTGTTATTGATAGTGATTTAGAGAATATGAGAGGTATGACTTTATGGGTGTTTTCCTTGAAGTTCACATGTGGCTATAATGATAGGCTTTAATATCATGTTGGGATGTAAAAAGATGAATGAAATATATGCTAGTGAATCCATAATATTAGAGTTAGTCATTGAAGTGGTAAGACATGTTTTGCTTAGTGTATGATCTCTAAAAGAGACATAGAAGATTGAATCATTTGATTTAGACTAGTATTATGGTTTGGCGTGTTGTACCTGGTGATTTCAAGTTAGGCTTGATCACAGTGATAGAATTTGGTTAAGTTTAGACTAATGTAGATGGATTTATCAATGCCCATGTGAAAATTATAAGTTGAATCAAATGAGTATGGTATTTAAGGGGGAAAAGTATAGTTGAGGTCGTATTTGAGAAGTGTTGCTAATCTTGAAGGTAAGAAGTTGCGATAACACCCCGATTTACTTAACCAGAATGCTACACGGTGTTCATGACCTCGAGGGACCCAAGCTAGCCCATGTCTAATATCTGTACCTATATACTACAAATCATGAGGTAATAATGCAGAATACATGGAACTGTAAGGCCATAAGGTTCAAATGAATACAATTATGTGGGCAAAAATACCCAAAACAACTAAATCTGAACGTAAATCTGAAAGTAAATCTGAAATCCTCTAAACTGTCTGAATAAGGAGTTGAAGGAACATGTGTCGAACTAACTCCATAAAAATAAATGGAAGAATAAGTAAATGAATCAAATCATATTGTCCTCGAATCAATGAGGACTCATAATGTCTCTGCAATTGGAACACTACCGCTACTGCTGGACTGGAGCTCGTGTCTCGGAACCTATGGTGTAACATAAAAAGAAAGAACCATAGTGCAAATTCATTAGTACAACTGGAGTACTGAGTATACGAGGAAAGTAGGCTGAACATAAAGGGTTTCATTCATGAACAACACTGACTGACTAATATGAACGTCAGAGTGCAAACACACATATATAGAAACTGGGACCATGAATACGTGACAGCATGAACTGTAAGCTAATACATGGTTTACTAATAACTGTCATGACTCATACTGAAACTGATAACATGGATGACTGTATCTGACAGTCCTGTCTATACTGAAATCTAAAAAACGCCCTAAGTTCTTTTAATGAGACTGATAATAAAACTGTCGAAAGTAGTGTTTAACCGACTGCCCCATGTATGCCGTTATGGCTAAGCTGGGGTCCAATATCTGCCCCGACAGAGGGGTATCAATACCGCGCTACTGGTAAGGACAACTGTGAGACCCTAAACTGGCAGGTACTTAAATGAGAATGGTGGGAACCCTAAACTGACGGGTTAAGCCACCTCATCAACCCTAAATTGACGGGTTAAGATGTCTCAACTTATGCTAGCTACGTAGTTCTGGAACACAAGGATTGCTACTAAGAACACACCTTGAACTGGCGGGTGAGTTCCCATCCTTGGGTTCACTCGGTGCTAACCTCTACTCTCATCTAGAGGGACTGGACATGAATAACTAACTATGCATGACTTGATTTTACTGAATTCCGTTGACTGGTGGAATGTTACTGCTATCTCACAACTGACTAAGATCATGAGTTTTTTCTCAGTCACATGATTGACTGAAGTCTATAGAATCATATCTTGAGTTCGGATATTGTGAAACATGAAATGGATCTAGGCACACAGCTATAGTTTTCGGGTAGAAGTACCCCCAGGACTCGATGGAAGGAAACTGACACAATGACTAACATGATCATAAGAGTAGAGTCCGTAATTTATAATATCATAAATAGGGATCTCATACTATGCATGGTTATCAACAATTTATTGCATGGAAAGGATTTCATATCACATGGAAGTACTTGCACAATCTTAATATCATGTTCATTGCATAATCATATTGGCAACACATACTAATAGCACGGAAGTTCATGTGGATTGCATGGTTATCATGCATCTTGTTCATAAGTAGGATTTGCAAGTTAACATAGCATAATCTCATAAGAATAGTTCATGAGTATTCCAACAACATTTACAAGGAACATTAACAACATAGAAGTCATTGGAACGTAAGGCCATATCATGAATCCTTCACTTAGTCACAATTAAGCTATATTGCATGATTTCTAGTTCCTTAGGCATATTATCAAACACCATACATGCACATCTTATGAATAGGTGAACTCATCAAATTATACATCATGAACAACCAAATATATATGTTTCCAACTCATATGATATCATGTATTCACAAAAACATATAAAAATTCCATCTTGGGAATCACCCAATATCAACAACATGACCATCAACACCCAACAATATAGAAATCATACTTTATAATGAAAAAGAGGAAAACAAACAAGCATCAACATGGGTATGATCATATCACCACAATCAACCAAGCTTTTGTATTTTAAAGATTAATTCTTGAACTCCACGGATGAAAATAATCCGTGGATGAACACTATGCATACCATAGAAGGAAGATTCTTGATGATTGATGAAGGAATTTCCTTGAAATCGGATCTTCAAGATTAATTATGCAAATCTACGAGTCCGATAATCTAAGATCTCGATTGGAATCTCTTCATAGGAGAGGCTATTTTGAATTCAATACTATGAATAGGGACAACAGCTGCTGGGTCACCTATTCACTTCTTTAGCAAAGAGACATGAAAGACTGGATGGACTGAGGCAAGATTTGAAGGCAACTCAAACTCATAAGCTAGCTTGCTAAAGCAACAAAGAATTCTGAAGGGACCAACATACCGGGGACTGAGTTTCCCTTTCTTGTCGAACCTCTTCACTCCCTTCATGGGAGAGATCTTAAGATAGACATAGTCATTGACGTCGAACTTGAGATCCTTTTTACGAATATCTGCATAGGACTTCTATCGGCTCTGAGCAGCCCGGAGTCTCTCTCTGATCAACTGAACTTTCTCTAAGGCGTCGAATACTAAGTCAGGATCTATGATTGAGGACTCACTAACTACGAACCAACCAATCAGAGATCTACATCACCTACCATAGAGAGCTTCGAATGGAGCCATCTAAATACAATAATGATAGATATTGTTGTATGCAAACTCAATCAAAGGCAAGTGGTCATCCCAAATTCCCTTAAAGTCAATTGCATACGCCGTTAGCATATCTTTAAGAGTCTGAATGGTCCTGTCTGCTTGACCATCTATCTGAGGATGAAATGTTATACTGAGATGGACTTGGGTACCAAGACCCTTTCAGAATGCTTTCCAAAAGTGAGAAGTGAACTGGGTACCTCTGTCTGAGATGATAGATAGTGGAACACCGTGTAACCTGACTAACTCCCTGATATAGAGTTTAGCATAATCTTCAGCAAAATAAGAAGTACGAACAGGAAGGAAATGAGTTGACTTGGTCATTCTATCTATAATGACCTAGACTTAATCATGCTAATGATGAGTTCTAGGCAAACCCGCCACGAAGTCCATGTTAACTTCTTTTTACTTCCAAGTAGGAATGGGGAACTCTTGTATGGAACCACTAGGTTTTTGATGCTCTATCTTAACCTACTGACATGTAGAGCACTTAGCCATAAACTCTACAATATCTCTCTTCATCCTACTCTACTAATATATCTCCTGAATGTCGTGATATATCTTTTTGGCCCCTAGATGAATAGAGTATCTTGCACCATGCGCTTCTGCAAGTATTCACTGCCTTAATTCATCTACAGCTGGAACACATAGACGACCCTTACAATGAAGAACACCACCTTCCCCTTAGGAGAAAACCTCAACTTTCTGATTCTGCACTGACTCTTTGACTTTGACAAGGCTAGGATCCCTATCTTGTTTCTCTTTCACCTCGGAAACTAGAGATGACTCAGAACTACTATGAACACATACACCACCCTCTGAAGAATTGACTAAGCAAACACCTAGTCTACAAGATAATGGATCTCCTGAGCCATCTTTTTCTTACTATCCTCAACGTGAGAAATACTAGCCATGGAGAGTTGATTGAGAGCGTCAACCACAATATTGGCCTTGCTCGGATGATAAAGAACACTCATGTCATTATCCTTCAAGAGCTTTAACCACCTTCTCTAGAAAAGATTGACATCTTTTTGGGAAAAGACATATTGGAGGCTTTTATGGTCTGTGAAGACATCTACATGAACTCTATAGAGATAATGCCTCCAAATCATCAAGGCAAAAACTACCGCTTGTAACTCAAGATCATGACTAAGATAATTCTTCTCATGTGGCTTTAACTGTCTGGAGGCATAGGATATGACCTTAGCATGCTGCATGAGGACATACCCTAAACCCACTCTAGATGCACCACAATAGACTAAAAAAGCATCTGAACCATCCAGAATAGCTAGAACTGGATCAGAGATGAGTCGAGTCTTTAACTCTTGAAAGCTCTTCTCGCATGAATCTGACAACTGAAACTTAATATTCCTCTGAGTCAATCTGGACATGAGAGATGCAATAAAAGAAAATCCCTCGAGAAACCA
>JAPEIP010000007.1:93078800-93146283 GCA_026120095.1 Capsicum chinense
AATGCTTTCCAAAAGTGAGAAGTGAACTGGGTACCTCTGTCTGAGATGATAGATAGTGGAACACCGTGTAACCTGACTAACTCCCTGATATAGAGTTTAGCATAATCTTCAGCAAAATAAGAAGTACGAACAGGAAGGAAATGAGTTGACTTGGTCATTCTATCTATAATGACCTAGACTTAATCATGCTAATGATGAGTTCTAGGCAAACCCGCCACGAAGTCCATGTTAACTTCTTTTTACTTCCAAGTAGGAATGGGGAACTCTTGTATGGAACCACTAGGTTTTTGATGCTCTATCTTAACCTACTGACATGTAGAGCACTTAGCCATAAACTCTACAATATCTCTCTTCATCCTACTCTACTAATATATCTCCTGAATGTCGTGATATATCTTTTTGGCCCCTAGATGAATAGAGTATCTTGCACCATGCGCTTCTGCAAGTATTCACTGCCTTAATTCATCTACAGCTGGAACACATAGACGACCCTTACAATGAAGAACACCACCTTCCCCTTAGGAGAAAACCTCAACTTTCTGATTCTGCACTGACTCTTTGACTTTGACAAGGCTAGGATCCCTATCTTGTTTCTCTTTCACCTCGGAAACTAGAGATGACTCAGAACTACTATGAACACATACACCACCCTCTGAAGAATTGACTAAGCAAACACCTAGTCTACAAGATAATGGATCTCCTGAGCCATCTTTTTCTTACTATCCTCAACGTGAGAAATACTAGCCATGGAGAGTTGATTGAGAGCGTCAACCACAATATTGGCCTTGCTCGGATGATAAAGAACACTCATGTCATTATCCTTCAAGAGCTTTAACCACCTTCTCTAGAAAAGATTGACATCTTTTTGGGAAAAGACATATTGGAGGCTTTTATGGTCTGTGAAGACATCTACATGAACTCTATAGAGATAATGCCTCCAAATCATCAAGGCAAAAACTACCGCTTGTAACTCAAGATCATGACTAAGATAATTCTTCTCATGTGGCTTTAACTGTCTGGAGGCATAGGATATGACCTTAGCATGCTGCATGAGGACATACCCTAAACCCACTCTAGATGCACCACAATAGACTAAAAAAGCATCTGAACCATCCAGAATAGCTAGAACTGGATCAGAGATGAGTCGAGTCTTTAACTCTTGAAAGCTCTTCTCGCATGAATCTGACAACTGAAACTTAATATTCCTCTGAGTCAATCTGGACATGAGAGATGCAATAAAAGAAAATCCCTCGAGAAACCATCTGTAATAGCAAGCCAAACCTAAGAAACTCCTAATATCTGATGGAGATACGGGTCTGGGCCAGTTTCTTACTGCCTCAATTTTTTAAGGATCTACTCTAATGCCATCACCGGAAATAATATGGCCAAGGAATGCTACTGATCTTAGCCAAAATTCACACTTTCTATACTTAGTGAATAACTGGTGATCACTGAGAATTTGAACAACAATCCTGAGATGGTCTGCATGATCACGCTCTATGAAAGAATAGACCAGAATATCATCTATAAAGACTATGACAAACAGGTCCAAGTATGCTTGAACACACGGTTTATCAAATCCATAAAAGCTGTAGGGGCATTAGTAAGACCAAATGACATGACTAAAAAGTCAAAGTGACCATACCGAGTAGGGAAAGCTGTCTTTAAAATGTCACATTCTCTAACTCTGAGCTGATGATAGCCTGATCTGAGGTCTATCTTAGAGAAGTAACTGGCACCCTGAAGTTGGTCGAATAGATCATCAATCCTTGGAAGAAGATATCTATGCTTGACTATGACCTTGTTGAGTTAACGATAATCAATACACATCTTGAGAGAACTATCTTTCTTGGGCACAAATAATAATGGCGCACCCCATGGGGAAATACTGGGTTTGATGAATCTCTTATCTAAGAGATCCTTCAACTGATCTTTTAGTTCCTTGAGTTCTATTAGTGCCATTCTGTATGGCGGAATATAAATAGGTTGAGTATCCAAAAAAAGGTCTATGTCAAAGTCTATTTCCCTTTCAGGAGGAATGGCTGGAAGATCTTTGAGAAAGACATCTGAGTATTCATTAAAAACAGGGACTATTTCGAGGCTGGGATATTCAGAACTAGAATCTTTAACATGCACGAGATGATACACACACCCCTTAGAAATCATTTTCTTTGCCCGAAGGTAGGAAAAAAGTTGACCCCTGAATGTTAAAATGATACCCTTCCACTCTAGGACGGGCTCATTCGGGAAATAAAACTGAACTATCTTATTTTTGCAGTTGACTTTGGCATAGCAGGAATGAAGCCAATCTATGCCTAGAATGACATCAAAATTAGTCATCTCTACCTTCACTAAATCTGCTGATATGGATTTATGAGACATCATAGCTGGGCAGTTCCTGTATACCCGCCGAGTTCTGATGGATTTACCCACTGGGGTAGAGACTAAGAAGGGCTCTGCTAGGACTTTGGGACTGATTTCAAAATTGCCTTCTATGTATGGGTAACAAAAGACAAAGATGCACTTGGGTCTAGCAAAGCATAAACATGAACATGGAAAATCTGTAGCATACCAGTAACGACATCAGGAGAATTTCCCTAATCCTGCCGGGACTGAAGAGCATAGAGTCTATTTGGCCGTTGCCCACTGGTAGCACTGGAAATGGCACCCTGCTGATTTGGGCGACTAAATTGAGTTGTAGAATGATTTTGCTGACCCTAAAGACTTGATTGTAGACACTCCTTAATCCTATGGCCTAGCTTTCCACAGCCAAAATAGACATTACTATCGGTTTTGCAAATGCCCTTATAGTTCTTACCACAAGTCTGACAAAGGGGATTTGTTTAGGCACTACTAACACTGCCCTGAGGTTGAAAGCCTGGTGCTTTGTCTCTATTTCCATCTCTAAACTTAGGGACTAGAGCGCTAGTAGAGGAAGAAGCTAGAACGGCTGACTTGGAGCGAAACTGTGAACGGTTTCCTCTATCTGACTTGGGGTGAGCAAAGTTTAAATTACCTGACCTTGCTCTCTTGTTCTGCCTCTCCCTACTCTTAAACTTCTGCTCTTCTACTTGCTGGGCATGGGTCATGAGTCTTGCTAAGGTCATATCACCGATCAGCATTGCAGACCTACACTCATTTACCATGCTATCGTTGACCCCTAACACGAACTTGCTCATCTTAGCTCTATTGTCTACAACCACATGAGTAGTATACCTGGCTAGCTGAGTGAATCTGAGAGAATACTCCCTAACTGCCATATTTCCTTGCCTAAGGTTGATGAACTCAAGAACTTTGGCTTCTCTCAACTCTTAGGGAAAGAATCTGTTTAAGAAGGCTATGACAAATTCCTCCCACTAGATAGGGCCTATATCATCTAACCTTTCAGACTTCTACTATTTATACCAATCATGAGCAACATCCTATAAATGGTAGGCGGCTAACTCAGGACTCTCAATATAAGTAGCACCCATGATTTCAATGACCTTCTGGACTTGGTCAATGAACTCCTGAGGGTCCTCATTAGACTTAAACCCATGGAAAGATGGAGGGTTCCTTTGGGTGAAGTCCCAAACCCTAGCTATTTTAGGAGTGGACATTGGATTGGCTAAAATGATTGGTGACTATTTATTCTGTGCTTCCATGGACTGAGCAAGTGTGGTAAATGCAACTCTAAACTCTGCATGGGAAACATGTTCGCCCAAAGGATCTTTGGGTTGAGGAGCTGGCTGGTTTCTTCTCTTTGGGGCCATGGTCTGGAATAAGAAAAGAATGGATTAGACTTAGAGTTTAACTTGTGATTATGCTCACTAGCATGACATGAATAATAAAGAAAGAGGATTGTTCCTAAAATATCTTATATCCTCCCGCACATAAATGTGGCGCGCAACACACCCATGTACAAGACTCTACTAGATGCTGCTTTCAAACTTCCTAGGAATCTATTGAACCTTAGGCTCTGATACAAAGTTTATAACACCCCGATTTGCTGAATTAGAATGCCACACGGTGCTCATGACCCCTACGGACCACAACCTAACCCATGTCTGATATCTGTACCTGTATACTACAAATCATGAGGTAATAATGCGGAATACATGGAACTGTAAGGCCATAAGGTTCAACTGAATACAATCATGTGGGCGAAAATACCCAAACCAACTAAATCTGAATATAAATATGAAATTAAATCCAAAAGCCTCTAAACTATCTAAATAAGGAGTTGAAGGAACATGTCTCCAACTAACTCCGTAAAAATGAACGAAAGAATAAATTAATGAATCAAATCATATTGTCCTCGAATCAATGAGGACTCACTGTGTCTCTGCGACTGGAATGCTACCGCTATTGCTGGGCTGGAGCTTGTGTCTCAAAACCTATGGTGTAACATAAAAAGAAAGCACCATAGCACAAATACGTCAGTACAACTAGAGTATTGAGTATACGAGGAAGGTAGGCTGAACATAAAGGGTTTCATGTATGAACAACACTGACTGACTAATATGAACGTGGGAGTGCAAACACACATATATAAAAACTGGTACCATGAATATATGATAGCATGACCTATAAGATAATAAATAGTTTACTGACAACTGTCATGACTGATACTAAAACTGATAACATGGACGACTGTATCTGACAGTCTGTATATATTCAAATCTGAAGAACGCCCTGAGTTCTTTTACTGAGACTGATACTTAAACTATGGGAAGTAGTGTTCAACTGACATGACCTATGTATGCTGTTATGGCAAAGTTGGGGTCCAATCTCTACCCCGACTGGAGGGGTGTAACTACCGCACCACTGGTAAGGACAGCTGTGAGACCCTATACTGGCAGGTACTCAAATGACAATGGTGGGAACCTTAAATTGATGGGTTAATCCACCTCATAAACCCTAATATAACGGGTTAAGATGTCTCAACCTACGCTAGCTACGTAGTTTTGGAACCCAAAGATTGGTACTAAGAATCACACCCTGAACTGGCGGGTGAGTTCCCATCCTTGGGTTCACTTGGTGCTCACCTCTACTCTTATCTAGAGGGACTAGACATGAATAACTGACTGTGCATGACTTTATCTTACCAAATTCCATTGACTGGCGGAATGTTACTGATATCTGACAACTGACTTAGATCATGAGGTTTTCCTGAGACACATGACTGACTGAAGTCTATGGAATCATAGCTTGAGTTCGGATATCATGAAACATGACATGGATCTAGGCACACAACTATAGTTTGCAGGTAGAAGTACCCCCCTAGGACTCGATGGAAGGAAACTGACACACATTACTTACTTGATCATAAGAGTAGAATCCATAATTTATATTATCATAAGTAGGGATCTTATACTAAGCATGGTTATCAACAATGTATTTCATGGAAAGGATTTCATATCACATGGAAGTACTTGGACAATCTTAATATCATGTTCATTGCATAATCATATTCGCAACACATACTAATAGCATGGAAGTTCATGTGGATTGTATGGTTATAATGCATCTTTTTCATAAGTAGGATTTGCAAGTAAACAAAGCATAATCTCATAATAATAGTTCATGAGTATTCCAAAAACATTTACAAGGCTTATTAACGACATAGAAGTCATTGGAACATAAGGGCATATCATGAATCCTTCACTTAGTGACAATTTAGCTATATTGCATAATTTCTAGTTTCTTAGGCATTTTATCAAACACCTTACATGCACATCTTAAGCATAGGTGAATTCATCAAATTATACATCATGAACAACAAAATTTACATGTTTCCAACTCATACGATATCATGAATTCACAAAAACATATAAAACTTCCATCTTAGGAATCACCGAATATAAACAACATGATCATCAACACCCAACAATATAGAAATCATAGTTTATAATGAAAAAAAGGAAAATAAACAAGCATCAACATGGGTATGATCATGTCACCACAATCAACCAAGCTTTTGTATTTTAAATATTGATTCTTGAACTCCACGGATGAAGGAATCCATGGATGAATACTAAGCATACCTTACAAGGAAGATTTTTGATGATTGACGGAGGAATTTCCTTGAAATTGGATCTTCAAGATTAATTATGCAACCTTAGTTGTTTTTCTCCTTTAGTGCTCTTGGATGATGAGATTTGAGATGAAAATAGGGTTGTAATATGTCTAGAAGCTATATATTTCATAGGGTTTAGTTTAGGGATGTGTGAGGAGTATTTAAAGACTTAATTACCTTTAAAATAACTCAAAACGGAGTGTTTTTGACACTTGGAATTGACTTAGGCAGAACCCAAGTGATCACCTATGCTTGGGTTGGGCGGCCCCTAACCAATCGCCTATGCTTGGGTTAGGCGGCACCTAACCAATCGCCCATGCTTACTGCCTCTCACAAAAATGGGCATAACTTTTCGCGCGGGTATTGGATTAAGATGAATTTGGTATCGTTGGAAAGCTAATTCGATTCTATACAATTTGGTGGGTATAATTCAGCCAAAATACCATATTAACATCGAGTTATACTCATTCAAAGATGACCCTTGAAAAATCGAACACTCAAACTCGATGGGTTCAAAAACTTTTTGCTTCCATTACCTTGAGTGACTCATATGAACAGGCTTAATGCATCATAAGCTATCCTATCACTAGGATATTCATTGTAAGTTATGTACTCAAGTATGAATCACAGGATAGGAGATTTCATATGTAGGAATACTTATTCACTTCCTAGCTTAGAAACATGCGGGGTATTACAGTTGTATTGACAAAGGCCTAGTAATTCTATCCTAGCTTTCAATTTATATGTCTATGTTCCATGCTATCGAGTTTTAACAATGTTGTGATTCCTTATATAGATTTCTTATTTTGATTATTCCTAAGATTCTCTACTCTCTAATGTTATTAGGACTTTTTAGAAATAGCATTAAAAAAATGCTCCAGTTGAGTATAAAATTTTTGTATGAGTTAGTCCTTAAAGACATCAATTCAGTCTAGCTATTAGAAGGACAAGTTCATATGGTTTTCCATCTTTCCATATTGTCATACTATCTGAAGTCTCGTGAATATGGCTATTCCAAGAGGTAAAAATGTTTGCATCCTAGTAATTTGCGAATTCAGCTTAGTTTATGTACTATGTATTAGTTTTAGATGTAAGATATTCAATCATAATTTAGTCTGCAAGTGTCCCTTGAATCATCTAAGTCTTTCCTTAGTATTTCACTAAGTCAATATCATTTGGGGGACGAACTATCCCAGGGGGAGATATTGTAATACCCCCTAGTTTTCATGTACTAAATCTCTCAACTTTTCTTCACAAAACAAGATCCAGCTTAAACTAATGGGTACTCATAAGTTGACTCTGTTGTTTTTATCTTAGCTTTATAACCATTCTTATGTCATTGCATGTATTCACAAAATCAGTTTAGTCATGTATCATGTTTTAGACTTAGTCATGTAATAATGTTTCCATTCATGCATGTTCAGTTTATGATCTCAGTTCTCCCAATATTCTTAGCTAACCAATCTTATTCTAGGATGAATGCTCCCAAGGGGGAGATAATGTAACACCCCACATTTTTGGGCTAGAAATAAAATCATTATTCCTATGTGTATAGACTTGAACTCAATTATTCTATGTATATACATGTGTGATTACCAAATATAATATGTGCGAATATCTTTTTATATTGATCAAGGTCATAATACCCTCCTAACTCAAAGACGAGTTGAGTATTTTCTATCGATAGAGTTTTAACAAATGCTCCAGCTTAGGTCCACTTTAGATGGGTGTATCTTCTATAGTATATTAATTCATGTGTCCTACTGTATATCCAATGAAAGATCTTAGAGTAATCTTTCCTACACATCTAGTTTCACTATAATCCAATATTGGAAGGGAAAGTTATGATCATTTTTCCTTAACATATCCATTTGTCATCATGGTGACGATTAGGTTGATAAGTCATCAACAAGTTGATGACCCATCATCCATGTCGACAACCTTAGGCAGAATCACTAAAGAAGGTGATGACTAGGATGAGAAGTCATAAACAAGTAGACGACCCATCATCCAAGTTGTAAACCTTAGGCAGAAGCACTAAAAGAGGTGATAATTAGGCTGATAAGTCATCAATGAGTTGATGACCTATCAATCAAGTCGTCAACCGTAGGTAGCACATGAAAGGAAGTTGATGACTAGGCTGATAGGCTATCAACCAAGTTGATAAGCCATCAGCCAAGTCATCAACTAAAGAATTTCAGAAAATTTTATTCATCTTTGGAGGGATATTTTGGTCTTTTCTCACCTCAAACCTTACCCCCCCCCCCCACAACTTCAGATCTATTAAGCGTATTTTTCCTAATTCTCAAAATACTTAACACATTACTTCCTCTAATACTCAAGAACAACCATATAGAGTTTTTTTCAAGATCATCTACTGTCTCAAGATTTAAATTCACGAATATCAAGATAATCACGATTAGGGTTCCTTGCCCAAAATTCAAGTGTCTCTTTTCAAGATCAAGAAATTCGAGCTTCTGTCCAAAAAAATTCAAGTTTCAATTTCAAGATATCTTCAAGAATCCATTTAATTAAGGTATGTAGGGTTATGAACAAGGGCGCCCTTCCACCTTTGTTCCCAAATTACATGATTTTAAGATTCAATTTACTATTTTTGAATTAGGGTTTATACCCAAGTATCAATATTCTTAAAGAATATAATTATCATGAGATTTAAAGCTTTAATTATATCAAGAATTGCTTATGCTCATGTTTTAACTTACAAGATTTATATTATGAATAAGATTGCACTATCGTGACTAATATTTTTGAAGTATTTCAAGATTTATATTGGGCATGAAGTGTTGTTATGAATTACTATGAATTTAACGCATGAATTTTTAACCCCTAAGTTAAGTGTTGAGTTTTTAAGAAGATTATGCTCTTAAGTATTCTTTGACAAACCTATAAAAAGATTTAAAGAAAGAATTGATCCTTGATCCAAAGTTAAGATATGAAATCCACATTTGTTCATTTTGAATATAATTTAAAGCAAAGAGAAGCATAACTGGTTTTAATTATAAACCCATAAGCAATTTTAAGGTGGATTTATTAAAGTATGAGCATATAAGTAATATAAGAGTAGTATTTATCACCAAGTTGGGTATCATGCCCCAGAACTATGTGCCACTATAGGTTTAAGTCCCATCATCGATTAAGTGTAGTGATCACTATTCCGATGGCAAAGGTAGAATAGCTCTCCCCAACATGGGTAAAATGTTGAACTCCATGAAAGTTCACATGTTTTATGTCGGTTAGAGAACCTCCCTAAGAAGAAATAAAAGAAAAGTTTTTAGAACTAAGTGTTATGGCTCACAAAGTTTATATTTATGCTTAACTACTCAAGTTTAAGATTTTACAACTTTTGTTTTATTTAAGCCTAAAGTGAGTTATTTACACTTAGCACGCATTATTTGAAAGTTTATATGAATATTAGGCCACTAGTTTTACTTATGCATTCACCCCCATATACTCAGTACATTCCCGAAGTACTGATCTACATATATGTCTATGTGCTACATTGTCTCATAATGTAGATATCAATTTAGCCCACAAATCATAATCAGATAGTGTGCAACTTCTAGTTTGTGGGTAATGAGCCCTTTTGATTTAAGGGCTCGAGTCAATTATCATTCAAGTAGAATCTTATTTTATTTATTTAGTCCTATTGATAAGGGATAGCTAGGGTCTTGTCCTGGCTACCTATAGACAATATTAGTAAAGGCTTCATAGACATCCAGTAGAGTTGATATATTTGATTTTAGTTTAATTCTGTATAACCAAAGTTGTAATTGTTTTACACAGTTTTGTATTGCCTACTTAGTAAAGACTTCTCTTCTGCATACTTCTTTCAGATTAATGTATCTTATTTAGTTGCTCATGAGTTATGCTAGTATAAGGGTTATCTTAGGATTAGCTGTGGTCCTAAGCGTTGTGTGACGTCTATGGGGTAGTCTCGAGGTGTTACAGTTAGGAAGTAAAAGGTATAAAGGTGTATGACTAAAGTTATATTATAAGTTGAATATAGTTGAATAATTTGTTAATGTTTAATTCATGAACTTAGTAATGATGTGAATGTAAGGGTTGGATGATAATGTCAGAATCCCTAGTTTTAGTATGAATAAAAAGCCATGAGACAAATAAATGGGTAGCTAGATTTTAGGCTCCATATGGTTAAATGGGTGATCCTAAAATGATTTCTTGATTTTAATGAATATGGCTTGATAATGCTTACTTGATTAAGTCGGAGATTGGTCTTTGGACATCTGTAATTGATGAAACCAAGGATTCATATCCACGTGTGATTTAGTGTGTCAAAGTATGATTATTTTTTACATAAATTGATTAACTTATGTTGGCCAAATATATATTTGGGTGGTTTTCTATTTCCACAATGACTATTTAAGGAATATAATTATTAAATGATATCTTAAGTATTAATCATATATAATGAGTTTTTATTAATGGCTTTTTGACTATACAAGTATGATTGCTTATTCTTATTATGGTTTTGATTGTTGTGATATCAGTTATTATTATGGGATGTATGGATATTTGGAAATATTCATTGAATTGGTTGATATGATTCATTGGTAGGATCGAGCACCATGCTGATATAGTACTTGTATAAGATTTTTGTCCCTTACAGGTCATCATTAGTGGGAAACCACAAGACCCTCAGTATATTTCTATAAGGTATGTATGAGTATGATGGTTCCTTGCATGGATGGAGTATATGATTATTATTATTATTACTATTTATATTAGTTCTAAAAGTGGATTAAATTATATTATCAGTTTTGTTGTGGGTTGTTTAATTAAACTAGATTTCAATGTCGCTTGATATATTTGGGATTATTTTGTGATCCAGTTACTTGACATATATTTTAGGATTCTTGTTGTTAGAGTCAGGGTTTGCCGAGGTGGATATTGATAGCATTATGGTTTATTGGCTTGGATATGGTCAGAGTAATAGTTTGATAATTTGGATATTGTTAGAGTCACGGATTCTGATTTATTTATGGTTTGACTTTACTTGTACTTCACTAAAGTTGTAGAGTTACTTAAATAGGCTAAGAGCAATAAACTTGGGGAATTTATGATAATGTGTGTTCAGAGTTGTAACTGTTACGTGGTGATAATTATTAATCATTTACCATGATTAATAGCTATTTAGATCAAACAAGTGAGATTTAGGGTGGGTAAACTTGATGTTAAGTTAATGAATGATCAACAAGAATAAGAATGAAAATACTCTTAGTAATAGTAGGGATAAATATAACATAAGTAGATGAAGGTGTTATGAATTAAATTGCTATATAAGTGGTCATATTTTTTTTGAGATTCCTATATGATGTTTACATCCTCTAACCCTGGTCAGTTGATAATACCTATTAATATATATTGTTTATACTGATACCACTCTTGCTATACTGTTTTTTGGGTATAGTTTGGTTACAGGATCAGTTATATTTCAGAGGTAACCTGGATAGTGATCTCTAGGTGCTTTTACTTCTCTCATTCATGGTGAAAGTCATATCCAGTCTTATAATTCTTCATTTAGTTGCTCTTATACCTTTTTAGACTAGTTCGTAGGGGTAGTTTACATTTTCATACTTAATATTTGTAATAAAACATTTATAATATAGGTTGGTGATTTCTATTTCATAAAGACACCTACATGTTACATTCCACGGATGGTAAGGGGTTCTTCTATCTACGATTAGAATGGGTACCCTTATGATTCGGTAGTTTGGATTATGAAAATTTGGTATCAAAGCCTAGGTTACTGTTCTCCTAGTATAAGTGTCGATATTGAGTGAAGTCCTGTAGATTGGTATGTTGACATCCATATCTAATCTTTGAGAAGCTATAAGGGCATTTTTGGAAACTTTTACACTTTTTTCTTTCCTATCGTACAGCTGGTATAGTAGCTTGCATGTGTTTAATCCAATTGGTATCTCAAAAATCCTAATTGGAATCTAGTCAAGTTCAACTAGTATCTTGTGGAGTTCATAATTGAAACTTTGTTGTTTTCAATTTGTATTTGTTTATGTGGGTTGGACCTTATGATGTTCATTTGAATTATCATAAAATTAGTTGTAACTTTGTTTGTGTAATATAACACTTGTTTGTGATTTGTAGTTGCTTGATTTACTCTGAATTTGTAATAGGCGAATGTTTTAAGTCCACATGTGTTGTATGGTTCATGATAGAATTTGACTATGATTGTTGCTTGTCTTATTGGTAGTAACATAAAGGTTTAATTTGGCTTATAAGGTTAATTCTTTATACTTATGTAAATAGTAGTTTGTTGAATTATTGTAAGTTTTGTGAATTGTGAATGTTCATAACTTGGTCATGTGTTAATGGTTAAAGGAGACTATGGTTTTGTGATTTTAAAGGAAACTGGTATCCTATATGCTGGAAATGATCTTATCATTGGTAAAATGGTAATTGGAAAATAGTACAAGATTGTGGGAACTCTTGTTTAAAATAGTTGGTACGAATAAGTACAATGGAAAAAGGGCGAATGTTTCTTGATATCGGGAATTACAATTAGAATTTATGGTGATTCATGATGGTTACTTAAAAAAAAATTCTTTTGGATTTAGATTTGGTAATAAATTAAAGGTTTAATTGATCACTAAATAGGTGATTAATTAAATGAAAGAGTTAATATAGTAGCCCTCGACATAAAAGTTGATTGTTTGATGTGGGTGATGCTGTCAGTTGAGGTATTTATAATTGAACATCAGACATTATTTGACTTGGTAGTTTGTACTGTTGATTGAGTAACTACTTGAATTTTTAAGATAATGTTTAGTTGATAAGAAAATTATGTGAATAAGGTGAAACCATAGTCCTGGGTATTTGTGAAATTATGGTTGTATATTGGTAGAAACATTCACCCCTGTATTTATTACTTAAATGAATTGTCATTGGTTGTTTACTATTTAAAATTACTTATATGCTTATTATACGACTAATCATTAATTAATAGTATTTTTTTGGAATGGTATAATTGAATTACTAGGTTGCTTGCAATGCGATAGCTTGATTATGATTTATTATCCTTAGTTGTAGGGTCGAATGAAGGAATGGGGTTATTGGATGTGTTCTTGAATATTCATTTCCCACTCATTGATTGTGGTAATTCTTTGTTGGTATTTCTCCTAAGTTATTAAGGTATGTTTGGTCAATAACATAACTAGTTGTTAGGCTAAATAAGTATATCTTATCCTTGAGTGATAAATAAAAAGCTGGTTGGTTATAAATGACTGGTTGTTAAGGGTGGAATATACTAATGTAAGTGGCGGTGGAGAATCTATGTACTAATGATATCTATGATCTATTTTTATATTTCGACCGGTTTCATCGTTACTGAAAAATATCTATAGTAGAGGTACATGAATCTTATTTGCTATATAAGTTTGGATAAATTTTTTAGTATGAGAGTGCGTTTGATATGTACTAAGGTCATAAAATATCCCTTGCATAAAGTAAAGTTAAAAGTATCCTTGCCACTTTAGTTTTTGACTATGTTTAAACCAGGGTAATTTCAAATGAGCACTACTAGTAGGGTGTAAGGAGTTAGGGGTCCTAATACTCACCAAATTATACATTTCTGAGTCTTCTTTCCAATGTGACTAACCATTCATCAATTCTCTTCAAAAGTTAAATGTATGACTATTTTATTGCAGATTGTCTGTGCTAAAAAAACCCAAAAGTGATATAGCGGGTTAGGTCTCTATAGGGGCATTGCTATAGTGATTCTACAATACTTTCTAACCTCTTTTTGATGATCTTCATCCCCTAAATCCCAAAATTTTATTCCTAAGCCCTAAAGGGACGATTTTCTCTTGGTATGGGTGGAAATTCTTCATTGAGATTAGGTATTTTGTCATCTTCTTGATTTTTCAATTTTTTACATCCTAGAATGATTAGAACAACCCTTATGGTGAAATTCCTAGGGAATTGGATCCTAAGTTCAGGATATTTTAGGGAAAACCTACAGGTTGGATTAATATATTTTAGAATCACGTATAAATTATTATTTAAAAATCTTTATTATGAATTAGTGAATCTAAAACAGGATAATTGATAGTCGGGAAGCATGAATTCAACAAAGGTGTCTTTTTCCAAAAAGTACCATTAATGGAATTAGGAGGAGCCTAAAGGAAATATATTGATAACTAATTGACCCTTAAGTAATATTGTAGACCTTAAATGAGGATAAAATTAGTGGGTTTGAATTCCCAAGGTTTTTCTTTAGAGAAGATTTTATTAGTTACATCTGTAATTGTTATTATTAGATAAATTAGACTTCAAAAATAGGAAAAAGAAGAAAAAGGATCATCCATGGAATAACTTTCTTATTGTTGTAGCTTGGCATCCAGGTAGGTTATGGTTCATATGTTGTAGATTGTTGTTAGTAATTGTATGGATGGTGTAAATTTGTTTAGAAAAATTATGCTTAGACCTTTAGGGAGGGAATTGGAGTAGATAAAACATGAATTTAATGTAATAAGGACCTAATAATGTATTGATATGTTAGCGTATGAATCTTTGATGGATGTTCTATGATTGTATAACTTTATGGTCGATTGAAATATGAATTATGTGATTATATATGACATTGAGATAGTGTGAGCTCATAATATGGTTATTTAGCCTAATTACTATAAGAGAGTGAACTTTGTATTATGTGTGGTTAGAATAGGGATAATCTTGCTTGTAGTTAGTGACGAGGACTGATTATGGTATAAGGAGGCAGTGACATAACTTAAGGCTTAAGGCCAGGCTAAGCTAAGGGTTAGGAAGTAAAAGGTATAAAAGTGTATGTCTAAAGCTAGATTGCAAGTTCAATAAAGTTGAATATTTGGATAATGGAGTTGGTATTGAACCTTTTAATAACTTTAATGTAAGGGTTGCTATACAGATGAGTAAATTACTAGATTTTTAGATGCCATTTAGTTGAACATGCGCTACTAAAATGGAAAATTGAATTTAGTGAATATGTCTTGATAATGTTTGCTTAAATGAGTCTGGATTGATGTTTGCTTAAATGAGTCTGAATTGATCTTCGGACATTATACAATTGATGAAGGCAATGATTCATATATACATGTTATTTAGTGTGTTAACTATGGTTGTTGTTTATATGTATTTATTAACTAGAGTTGACCAAGTATATACTTAGGTAGTTGTATATTGCTATAATAAATATTTAATGATGCAATTGTTAAATAATATCTCAAGTGTTAATAACATTTAATGAGGTTATATTAAAAAGCTTGTTGACTGTACAAGTATAATTGCTTATTTTTATTGTAGTTGCAATTGTTGTGATATAAGTTATTATTTTTGAATGTATTGATAGTTGGACATCTTCATGGGATTGATTGATATTATTCATTGGTTGGCTTGGATACCACGTCGGTACAGTGCATGGATAAGATCTTATACCCAATATGTAATGACTAGAGGGCAATCCTATGACCCTCAACATGTATATACAAGGTATGTATGAGTGTGGCGGTTGCTTGACTGGATCAAGTATATCATTATTGTTATAATTGTTGTTTATATTGGTTACATGAGTGGAATAAGTTGTAATATGATTGTTATTGTGTGTCTTAAGTGAACCAGATTATAATGTCACTTGATATATTTGTTATTATTGTGTGGTTCGGTTACTTATGATTTATTGTGATTCTTGTTGTTGGAGTCATAGTTTGTTAATTTGAAAATGGGTAGAGTCATACTATTTTGACTTGGATATTGTCAGAGTTAGAGTTATTTATTTGTTCATGGATTGACTTGACTTGTTATCTCTTGACTTGTACTTGACTAAAGTTGTAGAGTTACTTGAATAGTCTAAGTGTCATAAACTTGGGGAATTTATCATAATATGTGTTCATAGTTGTATTTGTTACAAGGTGATAATTATTAATCATTTACTATGATTAATAACTATTGGGATCAAACAAGTGAGAGATAGAATGGATGCCACTTGATGTGAAAGTTATGAATGATCAACGGGAATAAGAATTGACATACTCTCAAAGAAAACAATGGATAAAGATAGCATAAGTGAAGGAAGGTGTTATGAATTAAATTGTTATATTATTTGTCATGATTTCTATATTGTTTTTACATGATCTAACCCTGGTCAATCGATGATATCTATCAGTACATGTTGTTTGTACTAAAAATACGCTTGTTATACCTTTTTGGGGTATAGTCTGTTATAGGAATCAATGTTGGTTTCATGATTATTGCAGATACTAATCCTGGAACAACTTCTACTCCTTTCATTCATGGTGAAAGTTATGTCTAGTCTTCTCGTTGTTGACTTAGAAGCTCTTGTACCTATTTAGACTAGTTCCTAGGTGTAGTGTATGTTTCTACACTTAATATTTGTAATAAAATAGTTGTAATAAAGGTTGGCTATTCCTATTT
The DNA here is from genome assembly GCA_026120095.1 of Capsicum chinense. Lineage (NCBI taxonomy): Eukaryota > Viridiplantae > Streptophyta > Magnoliopsida > Solanales > Solanaceae > Capsicum > Capsicum chinense. Next base: position 93,095,323 of record JAPEIP010000007.1, read on the forward strand.
AATAAATATTTCCATATGTTATACTTAATAGGTAGTAAAGCATTCTCCTATCGAGGTGGATTAGAGTAATCATGATCAGGTAATTTGGGTCGTGATGATTTTGTAACTTGTCCCGATGATGGATGGATGATAACCGTCATGAGGGGAATTTGGTCATTAGGTTGTTTGAACCCTTTCATTAGTCGGATAATTGATGCTCTTGTTTGTCTACATGTCTACTGGATGTTAATATCATACTAAAAATTGAATAACTATTTTTGATACACCTAAGATCATTTATTTCTCTATATTGATTTTAGGTTAAAAATGAATTCTTATAGCTTCTTGGTTGAGAGTCAGTAGGGATCCTTCTAGAGTTGAAAATGTGTCATGTGTGTGGCTTTTATTACATTCCATGTGTATATTGATGGATAGAACCTTCCCAGTGTGTTTACAAAGGGAGTCCAAAGAATGTTGTTCAGGAGATTATAATAGGCATTTCTGTGATAGCCATATTTTATACCTAATTTATCTACCCATCAATGCATGATCTTAGTTAGCCTAGTTGAGCCTTTAGCCTATTTTGTGGTAGCCTCATATGTTGCTTAATCCTTTTCTTTCAATTGGTTGTATCTTGGTCCGAAACTCCTAAGCACTTTAGTTAAAAAAATTAAGATATTAAGGAGTGTAAAAGTGATAAAGGAAGAAGAAAAGTTGAAGACCCAAAGTAATAGTTATAGGTGTGTTTAAAAAGTTTATGTGTTGATGGGGAGTAATGTAATTCAAAGAAAAATTGATCTAAAGAAGTGAATCATGTGTTGATAGGACATACTCTCTACTAAAGATGTGTAAACAAGATTAAAGAGATGGGGCAAAACAAAAGATAGTTCTAAAGCTAGAAGTGGTAAAAAAAGGTTGGTAGAAGATGAGCTTAATGAAATTGTGGTGTATTAATGCACTTTAGAAAGTTAGTCACTATTTCTAGCCAGAATACTTCCTACCCGTCCCATAGGCTACATTATATTTGATCTTGTGATTTTGTATTCTTATATTAGTGGAGTGATATACTCAGGGAAATCTTATGGTTCATATCATGTTACATGTGAGTTTTTGTGAGAATGAACAAAATTTGATACTTACACCTTATGCTCGTGCAAATTGCATACTTATGAGTGAATTAAGGGACTCTCATAGTGTGAGGGGCAACCATTTGATGAAAGATGTGTGATTCCTTAATAAAGTGATCTCATGAGTTTCTAATATTATAGAGTAAATTATTGAGGTTAGGAAGTTTTGAAGTAGTTCTCACTTGTTTTTAATTGTAATAGGACATGCCTAATGTAGAATGTGCTATTTGTATAGTCATTGTAGTCTTAATTTGAGTGTCTTAGTTTAATTAGTGATGTTAGAGTCATTCTTGATTGTGATTAGTGTAATTATTTGTTCTAGGATGAACAAGGATTAAAGTGTGTGGTGGGATCTTAGACGTATTTATACACATAAGTGTAATAATCTATGTGAGTTTAGCTTAGTTTTGAGGACTCTTAACATGGTTTGTATGGTTATATAGCATATTTGGGGATATTCGTATGATTCTGTGCTAATCCTCAAGTTTATTTGGTTTATAGTGCAATTGAATCACTATATGAGTTGAAATGGCCAAGGGAAGGTTAGATAAGATAACTAGTTAAACCAGCCTAAGCTATTCTTGTTCTTGTGTAGGTTTTAGTAGATTGATGAGATGTATGATTTAATTATTTGAATGATATGTCTTTTGAGACCATTGGTGATGCTTTGGATGATAATGCTGATACATAATATCTACAATGGATGTAGAAATAATGGAAGAAAGATGAGAGAGGTAAGCTACGAAAGTGCACATGTAAAATTTCCTCAAACTAAAGAATATGATGAGTGAAGCCAAAAATGTATCAATAGTAATATTTTATGTATTAAAAATGATATAACGATGCTAAATATAAACTTTAGAGATTTTGGACTATCTTAAAAATAGCTTGGCGCGATGTCAAGGAACCACACAGACAAGGAATAGAAAAAACATAGTTGGGAACAAGTTTATTTACTAGGTAGTAGCCTGCCAAGATATATGTGTGCCAAAGTGGTTTTTTATTGTTTTATCAAATGATCAAGGAGGTTGTGCTCTATTTTATCAAGGTGTCATGAATCTTAGGATCAATAATTTCAAAGTGTCTCAGACTTTGTTTTTTCAGGTATAAATTGTCCCTACACAATAAATATGCACTTAGCGTCAATTCTAACAATCTTGGGATGAGTTAAGAATATTTTAGAGAGGTAAAAACATGAAGGCATCTTCTTCTAAGTTTCTTATTCTTCTCATTTGATTATTTAATTTGAGTATGAAATACACTAATTTTGTAACTGTGAATTAGATTATGGGTGGCTAAAAACTCTCTCTCTAAGGTTGAGGCTACAACATGATTTCTTAATCATGGTTTGTTAGTTTGGTTTGCATGTTTATCATGTCATTTGATTATTCTTGTGTTGTAGCTTTACTTTTCTAATGATTCATGAACTTTAAGATAAATCCAGGTCTCAATACAAATTAACCATCGGAGTGTGGGTATGAAATTAAGATCATAGGAAGTGTGTATCATATCTTTAATTGATTGAATTGTAATTCTTAAGGGATTATTTATGGTTAGGATAGATATATCCCTAAACGCCCCACGTGGCTAATAAAACAGGAGGATGACTAGGTGCATCTGAGTTAGACACTCACACCCCTGCTTAACGATGTTGTTGTGAGTCAATTTTTTATAGAAAACTTAAGACCGTGTCCATCCCTAGTTATATTATCAACCCTTTAGACCAATAATCACGTTAAAGACCAACACTGGATAGAAATCATAGTTATGCATAAATGCGAACTAGATGCCTCAACCATTGAATTCTACATATATTGTTTACAACCAAAATTTCATATCATTGTTATTTTTATTGCTTATTTTACAATAATATAACCCAAACTCTATTTTCATTTAAAATTGCACTTGTTTAACTTTGTTAGTAATACTAGAATTAGATTGTGTGCTAAACACTAAGTCACCATGGGATTGATATTCGGCTTGGAAGTGCCACTTCATTACTTGCACGACTACATACATTTGTGTGTTTGGAAATAATAACATTTCATGACTTGGAGAGCTAACTAGCATTTTGGACTTGAGCACTGAGCTTGTGATTTATCCTTCATCATATGCCCCACAGACTTATATTGGAGCTACCCCAGTTGTTGGCCCAGTGCATTCACTACCTTATTTGAGCACCACTCAACCTCCTTCTTTGTTTACTTAGCCTCCTAGAGCCAACAGGTTGATAAATTTTGCCAAGATGGCTTCCATGACCCTTGCAAATAATATCACTCTTGCTAGATTGTTCATTAATCACTCTTGCTAGATTGTTCATTAACATACCACAGATTATTCTGACGACTACTAATAGAAGTTTTTAGCTTCTTCGTACTTAGATAAGAGACTATGAATGGATATTAACCATTAGTAAGGTAAGAGGGGTAGTGGGGATAATTTAATGTTACCACTCGTAGAGATGAACGTGAAAGTTTTAGAGAAGATTTCCAGATAATTCGATCATCTTTCACACTAAATGAGGCTCAAGTAACTATTCCACAGGTAGATACTGGATCAATCCTCATATTTGAATATTTTTCAAAAATTTTGGTGAGGAGAGGATGTGGGAGTTACTTTGGATACAAGACTGACTAAGGCCTATCAAATTAGGGTTTCCACTTAGCGGTCTCTTGATTATTAGCACGTTGGATTAGTCGGTGCGAGTTTGAGCTCACAAACTTTTGGTGATCAGCTGTCATGACCTAAATTCTAAGGGTCATGATGTTACTTTTTGCGGAAAGCCTTGACTATTAAATCTACTACCCAAATGTATATGAAAAGATAAAACAACACCAAAACCAAAGGAAAGACTCCTAGAATAATGTTGAACCACACATATAAAATAATAGCAGAAAATACATAATAAAGAAATCATAAATCTCCCTATAATCCAGTGGCACACTGCTAGAACCAACTAAGTATCTCAAAGTTGAATCATACAAGTGATAGTCCAAAAGGAACATGATCTCTCTCTGAATATGAAAACAAGACATAAACTAAACAAGAGGTAGTAGTAGGTCAACTCTGGAAGCATATACCGATTGCTACCTCAAAATACTACAAATACCGCTCAAATTAGATATCGCACAGCGTACTCACACTTGGATCTGCACCAAAAGGGCATAGTAGGGGTGAGTACGGTCCACTTTTACACAGTTGGTATCATAGACCGAGAGAGAAAAGTAGAAAATAAAGTATATAAGTACAAACTATGGGCACATCATCTGCAATCTTAAAAATGTCCCAAACGATAGCCCATACTATCTCCACTAACAGTTCTACAATATACACATATACCAAATACAAGTATGAGAAAGAAATACAAATAAAAATACATCAAATTAAGAATGAAAATACAACACAAAATGTGCATAATATATGAAATGCAATGAAGATGTTAATGATGATGATGATGATGATAATATAATTCACAAGATTGTTGCACAACCGCCGTATAAACCTACTAAGATGTGTTCCGGATGAAGGGCCCATGGGGGTTTTGTCAACTAATATACAATTCAATATACAATACCAATCCAATATCTAAAGCTACTCTCCAGCACATACATCGGTAGAGGGTTTTTAAAGATATCACATTTTTTGTCATAGAAAGCTAGTATTTCCACGGTAGTATCAATGTTTAACGAATATATATAATATGAGGATGTAATTTTCACAACCAACTAGAATGAGAATTTCCAATATCCAACCAATATTCCAACCACGTGATCCAAAAATGCACTCAAATCTGCCAACCATCCATGATCGAATACAATTTAAAAACCATAAAGTGAAATATGCAAGTTAGATGTCATTTATACCACATAAATCCCAATTTATTCTTTTTTCCACCAAAAAGAGTACAACCAAATATTTATATATAAAGAGAGAGAGAGACACCAAGCCAACAATTATCAGGACCAAATTTCATAGGTGATGAGGGCATCTACTGTAACCCACCAGTAAACAAGCTAATCCTGTAGTCCAAAATGCTAGAAATGGACTAACAAAAGAATGAAGGAGAGCATGTGAAATAAATATAATAAAATACTAACATACATAAGATAATTCCAAAACCTAGTAAAATTAGTATAAGAGCTTCTAATATAAGAAGGATACAAATGAAGTACTAAATGAAAATACAGATGCAACCATCTAGTACATAAGATGGAGGAAAATAATAATCTGAACGTTAGGAGATCACTTTAAGTCTCCAAACCATATCTTTTCAGCATGACACACACAATAACAGTGATAACCCATACTATGATCTGCAGTCTGCAGAAGTGTAGTTGAGTACCAAACACGTGGTGCTTAGTAAGAAACTACCAATTGAGCTCCAAAGATAATACGAATATATATAACATACAAACTGAAATTAAAGCTACGTCCCAAATGTCCAACAATCACATCAATAATCCAGTGACATAATAAGGATAAACTATTGTTCCTATAACCAAGAAACTATCATAATAAGAATATGGAAGTATTAAGAACGAACCTCAACACTATACCATATATCACTGGCCAATATACGAATAAAAGGAAAAACTAGATATATAACAATATACAAGGATAAGAAATGAGTAAACAATCTAAATAAATGAAGGAAGGGTGGGATATACGGTAATAACTTACCTCTATATAGTTAGATATACATATATAAATAAACAAGATCAACTCAAAGTACATCCTAAATCATCAAACTTGAATTTTAAGATCTCATAATCATAGTAAGGACTAGTGCTTGTATAATCAAGGTGTATAATCTACACGTATAATCATGGGTTAATCATGCATAATAATGAAATTATAAGATAGTAGAGCTAGAATCGTACCTCAAATCTTGATACCAAATTATTAACGAATCTGTCAGAAACTAGCCATAAGAATGATTATAATAATAATAACAACTGTAATGACAATGTGAGTAACTGGCTAGGCTAGACAAATAATACCTAATTAAGACTTTCACAAACCTCCACCACCGTAGGATCAAAAGGTTCAATCAACATACAACATACCACAAGCCATAATCATCACTCATACCTATTATGTTGATAGATATATGCACATATTGGTGATAAGCAATGTGCAAGAAATGATAAATGCCAAATATAATCCATAATAGCAACCATTATGTCATCATCAATATAGTAATTATCATCCAGACTTGAATCGATAATTATATAATCAATATCCAAACTTGAACGAATAAATATATAATCAATATCTAGACTTGAACCGATAAATATATAATCAACACCAAAACTTAAACTGGTAAATATATAATAAATATCATCAACGTCATTAATCATCAGGCTTTACTCAAAATTCATATCATCAATACGATCCTCCTCCTTTGTCCTAAATTGAAAAGATGTGTATCTAGATATATAATAAGTGCACAAATTTAAGACATGGATAAAAAGAGTTTAAATCCTTAAATCCCTTACTGGAGAGAAACTTTGGCACTAAATTATTATAAAAATATAGAAAGGGCAAAAATCTCTCACTAATGATGTAAATAATAGTAATGAAATCATGGATCTAAATCTATCTCCGCCAAATCTCTAAAACACCATTCTCAATCTCAATGCACATAAGTCATCCATTTAGATGGTACAATTCCAATTGTGAAGAAATTAGTTTTAAAGTAAAATGTGGGCTTTAGTTCCCTTTTAGGGAAAACCATTGTAAAATCATATTTTTGTTGAAATCATACTATTTACCACATTAGTGATCATGAATTTACCAACTATATGCATATCATCACCAGTATTTAAACAATGATATCATAAGCTTTATGTTGATAAACTACCATCATTTTCTATACAAGGATGAAATAATTCTTGGAACCTAACCAATAAATATCATGAACATGGCCTCCGGCCTAAGAATATATTCAGAAATAGCTACAACACCATAATCATGGCCTTAGGCCCAAATGTATATCTGACATAATCATAACATCGTAATGTAGGGAAAACCTTCACAATCCACCAATTAATATATATGACATTTGCTAAATATTAATTATTTTTAACTATAACTAAGATGTTAACAACCTATGGTAATAGAATCCTAGAAGCATAATAAGTAGTTCACCTTACAGGTGAAAATCCTTTTCTAATCCCTAAACTTTAATAATCAATATTAGTTCATGGTGTTCTACCTATAATCAATCTTAACATTCTCATTCACATATAATATATAAAACTAATCATCTTATTAAGAAGAGTAAAAAGAAGCCTACCTCAAAGGCAAATAACAATTTCTTGAATCATCCATAAAATATTTGTCTTCACTCTATGATCCTGAAATATTACTATGCTATCAAAATTGTAATCTAAGAATCATTGGGGGTAAAACAAGACCCATATTTCTATATAATGAGTCAGGTCAAATTTGGAGTCAGGGCCCATGGGGCCTTCTAATGGAATCCATAATTGAACCCATCACAAGGTCCCTCAAATGATAAGAAAGTTATGCTTAAAAGTTGAGCACAAACAGAACACAAATCGGGTCTCAAATAAGCCCTTAAAGTTTAGGAATTCAAATCCCTAGTTTCTAAAAATTTATCAATAAATCAAAGGAATTTTACCTTGAATTTGAAGGGAAATCACGGAATAATCATTAATCAAGATCCCAAATAATTTACAATCTTTAATCCCACTTCATGTCGCATCTAGGGTTTTTAGCTCTCAAGAAATAGTTGAAAAATGAGCAAAATCAGGATAAAAATATAGTATTTATACTCACTCTAGGTTCTTGGGAGTTGCTATCATGACTCAACAGACGCGATCACCATATCTTGTAGTTGTACATGCTAACCCCAATCATGATTGTAAAATATAGATCTTGATCATAATTGTCGTGATTGCGACATATATCACATGATCGAAGTATTTTGATGTCTGCCAAGAGTATCATGATCACGACCCTTGGAACCACTATATGATGCACCAGATATAATAATAGAATTGGAAAATCTCTATGTCTCTACTATGCCTTCAAAATTCATGTGAAATCCCATATATGGAATGGACTATGTAACCATGCCAAATTTAATGATTTGGACTAATAGCATAGTTAAAATTTCCATCCAAGGTCATTTAGATGAAATATGGATCCCACGCTTAAATTTCCAACTTCTTAACTTTCTGACCAATAGGTTGAAATGAGATCGGGTGCCTTGCGACCCAACCTAAGAGTCTACCTAGCCTTACATTGAAATTTCAGAGCTGGCAGCACTATTAGAATTCTCATTCGAGGTCATCTAGTAGGATTTTTGGGTTGAGAGCAAATCCTAAACAATAAAAGCTCCAAAATAGGTAACTGAGCCTAAAGACCAAATGAATTATTTGATCACCAAACCAACAGTTTGGCAAGTCATAAATTTTATGTAGCCACTTTGGGAAGGCTCAAACTTTTGAAATGCATGTAAATCAAGGAAATAACTTGGAGGGTAATTACAATATTCACTACTAAAAGGACTTTTATCTACCAATGTTAATGGATAGAAAGATCTCAAAATCTCAAAAGGATGAGGTACTGGGACCGCATGCCTGAGTATGACTTCCCAGATAACCTCCATGAATAGAGAACACTTCCAAGGGATTTTCCCACAAGTATCCTGATGTACACTGATTTCATAGCATTTTGGTACTAAAAATATGAAAATATGCAGGAAATCAGGTTTTGTAACTATTCTAAAGAAAAGGAGTGAAAATTAAAGTATGGAACCACTGAAGTGGGCACCTACGACCCATATGTACTACTTTATAGCCATAGGTAATAGAGTATGTGTTAGAGACATTGAGAAACATAGAATTAAAAGCAGAAAAAGTTTTCTCTACCACCTATAGAGGGCACCTACAATCGAAGTAGAGGCACCCGGTGACTCTCTAAATTCAGTTAGTAAAGGCTTGTCGAACTACTAGATTCAATTTTAGATCTTAGTTACTCTATTTAGATTTTTAGTATTTGCTTTACTAGACTTTTGAGATTAGTATGATTCAGATATACCATTATAATTCAGACAGGTTTTGCATTTTTTATGACTTTTCACTTATACCTTACCAAATATGAGGTTTAGATTTATAAAAGGCAGCTAGGGTTAGCTCAAAACTAATTATAGTTTAAAGCATCATGTGGCATCCCAGGAATTAGATTTTGGGGTGTTACAAAATTGGTATCAAAGCCTAAGGTTTATAGAATCCTAAGGAGTCAGACAAGCCACATTCTGTAGAATTTTTATAATTGGTGTCAAGTGCACTACATCTGTGAGCAAGAGGCTATGAAGCATTTTAGGAAAACATCTCTTCTTTCATGATCTATCATCCATTCATTATCTCTATTTGCTTCTAACTCATGCTTTCACATGATAGAAAATTCCTCCTTGTTGAGCTAACGCATGCAGAAATAATAACCAGCCACCCCAGCCCGCAAATTCTTTAAATAAGAATGTGTCACATACAAAGTTTTGGACTGCCTTTTACGCGCTAGCCCAAGCTGTGACAGCTAACATTTAGGGCAATCATCAGGATGAAGCCCCACCTCAGCAAAATAGGGACTTAGCCACTGCCAAAATTTGAGATTTTATGAGGATGAATCTATTGGAGTTCTTTGGGTCGAAGGCAGGTAAGGACCCAGAGCTCTATCTAGATAAAGTAAATAAGATCACCCAAATTATGTATGTTTCTAATAAGGACAGTGTAGAATTGGAATCCTATAGGCTGAAGGATATTTCTTATGATTGGGTAGTGATATGGAAGAAGAGTAAACAAGAGAATGCAGCTCCTATAACTTGCCAGATTTTTCAGGATGCGTTCCAAGACAAGTTTTTCCCAGATGATATAAGTGAAGCTAAGATAGAATATTTCATTAACATGAGGGAAGGCTTAATGACAGTGATGGAGTATTACCTAGATTTCAACCAGTTGCCTAAGTATGCCCCTGATTAGATGGCTGATCTAGGTCAAGCATGAGTACGTTTGTCACCGGTGTGTCTGGGTTGCTAGTTAAGGAGTATAGGACTTCTATGCTCATTGGAGACATGGATCTCCTTAGATTAATAATGCATGCCCAGTAGATTGAGGCAGAGAAGATGAGGGAAAAAAGTGAGTAGATAATAAGGCTAGAATAGGGCAGTTTGATTATTGTCAGAATAGGTATAGAGGAGGAAATAGTTCACAGTTTTAGAATCATTTATCTATGCTTTCACCTTCTTCATCCAATGCTCTGACACTCAAAAATAGACAAGAATAGTGAGGTAAGTCCTCTATGTCCAGCTCTCAAAATAGTAAGAGTGGAAGGCCCAGCTATCCTCAGTGTGCTAGGTGTGGTAAGAATCATCTTGGTGAGTGTTTAGCTGGACGAAGGGGTTCCTATGGTTGTGGCCAGCTGGGTGATAGAATCAAAGAGTGCCTACATTCTAGACAGAGAAACAAGTATGTTCATCCTCAAACTCAAGCTACTAGTGCACCATCTCCTTTAGGTCTCCCAGCTCCTCCTTGGGGTGCATTATCCAGTACATGTGGCGGTCAATGCCAGAATCAATTTTATGCCTTACTATCCCCCTAGGAGTAGGAGGATCACCAGACGTTATTACTGGTATATTTTGTGTCTTCCAATTTGATGTTTATGTGTTCTTAAACCATGTGTCAAGTTTCTCTTATGTGACCCCACTAATTTCTATGAATTTTGAGATAAATTCTGAAAAAGATCCTTGAGCCCTTTTTGGTTTCTACTCTATTAAGTGAGTTAGCTATTGCTAAGTAAATTTATAAATGCATTCTATCACTGTCCTTCATATAATCATATTAGCAAAATTGATAGAGTTAGATATGTTTGATTTTGATCTTATTCTCGGTATGGATTGTCTTCATTCCTGGTATACTTCTATAGATTATCGCACCCGAGTGGTGAAATTTTAGTTTCCACATGAGCCAATTTTTGTGTGGTTAGGTAATTAGTGTCTCCCAAGAGTTATTTCATATCTTATCCTAAGGCCAAATTGCTGATATCCAAAGGTTGCATTTACCACCTAGTTTGAGTCAAAGACACAAAGTCTGAGACTCTAACACTTTAGTCTGTTTGAGTGGTCAATTAATTTCCTAAAGTTTTTCTAGAAGATCTCCGACGGGTACCTTTCGATAGGGAAATAGAATTAGGTATTGACCTTCTCCCAGATACTCAGCCTATTCCAATTCCTCTATATCATATGGCTTCTATAGAGCTTAAGGAGTTGAAAGATGAACTCAAAGATCTATTTGATAAAGGTTTCATAAGGCCTAGTATTTCTCCATGGGGCGTTCCTGTCTTATTAATGCAAAATAAAGATCTTTCTTTACGAATGTGCATTGACTATCATCAGTTAAATAAGTTCACAATAAAGAAAAATACCCTCTTCCTAGAATTAATGACTTGTTTTACCAACTCTAAGGTGCAAGTTATTTCTCAAAGATAGACCTTAGATTCGGCTATCATCATCTTAAAGTAAGGGAGTGTGACATTCCGAAGATAGCCTTTAGAACCCGTTATGGTCATTTTGAGTTTCTAGTCATGCCCTTCGGGCAAACTAATGCTCCAGCAGCTTTTATGGACCTCATGAACCGAGTGTTCAAACAGTATCTAGATATGTTTGTCATAGTATTAGAGATAATCAATTATTCACCAAATTTAGCAAGTGTGAATTTTGGCTAAGATCAGTAGCCTTTCTCAGTTATATTATTTCTGCTGATAGCATTAGAGTTAATCCCCTAAAGACTGAATCCATACAAAATTATCCTAGATCCATCTCTTTGTCAGACAATAGAATTTTCTTGGGTCTTGCTAGTTATTACAGACATTTTATTGAAGGTTTCTTGTCTATTGCATCCCCTATGTCTATATTGACCCAAAAGAAAGTTAAGTTCAAGTGGTCAAATATCTTCGAGAAGAGTATTCAGGAGTTGAAGACTCGATTAACTATAGCCCCAGTCCTAGCATTACCTCATGGTATAGATAGTTTTGTGGTGTATTATGATTCCTCTAGAGTTGGTTTGGGTTGTGTGTTGATGCAAAGAGGTAAGGTAATAGCCTATGCCTTTAGAAAACTTAAGCCTCATGAAAAGAATTATCCAACCCATGATCTTGAATTAGCTATTGTGGTGTTTGCATTGAAAATTTGGAGACACTATCTATATGGTGTACATATTGATATTCTCACAGACCACAAAAACTTGCAGAACGTGTTTACCTAGAGGGAGTTAAATCTTTTTCTGAGGAGATAAGAAGAATTGTTGAAAATTTTTGACATGAGTGTGTTGTATCTCCAAGCAAGGCCAATGTAGTAGTAGATGCCCTTAGTAGATTATCTATGGGTAGTGTTTCTCATATGGAGAATGATAAGAAAGATTTAGCTCGAAAAGTTCATCATTTGGCTAGATTGAGCATTAGGTTGGTTGATTCTGCTAAAGGAAATGTATAGGTTCAGAGTAGTTTTGAATCTTTCCTAGTTTTAGAGATGAAGGAGAAACAAGATATGTATTCTAGTTTGGTCAAACTAAAGCAGTCAGTTAAAGACCAAAAAGTAGAGGTTTTCTCCCAAGTGGGAGATGGTGCGTTGAGATACCAAAGTATATTATGCGTGCCATGCATTGATTGGTTGAGACAATGGATTATGGCTGAAGCGCATGGTGCACATTATTCTATTCATCTAGGTGCTACCAAGATGTACTGTAACTTGTTGGAAATCTATTAGTGGAGTGGTATGAATACTGATATAGTAGTTTTTGTAGCTAAGTGTGCAACTTGTCAATAGGTTGAGGTACAACACCAAATACCTGGTGGTACGTTGCAAGAGTTTAGTATCCCCACTTAGAAGTCGGAAGAGGTGAATATGGACTTTGTGACTGGTTTACCCCATTCACGTATCATCAGATTTGGTAGACAGATTGACTAAGTCAATACATTTCTTTCCAGTTCATAGTCCCATACAATTGAGGATTATGCTAAGTTATATATCCGAGGGGTAGTCAGATTGTATGGACTTCCCTTGTCTACATCTCAGATAGGGGTACTTAGTTCACTTCTCAGTTTTGGAGAGGTTTTCAGAATGGTCTTAGTACCCAAGTTTATCTTAGTTCAACTTTCATCATCAGATAGATGGTCAGGATGAGAGGACCATTCAAACCCTAGAGGATATGTTGAGAGCATGTGCTCTTGATTTTGAAGGTAGTTGGGATTAACATTTTCCATTGATTGAGTTCACTTATAATAACAGTTACTATTCTAGCATATAGATGGACTCATTTGAGTCTCTTTATGGGAGGAGACACAGATCACCTATAGGTTGGTTTGAAGTGGGTGAGGTCACTTTCCTTGGGCCTTATGCAGTGTTTGAAGCTATGGATAAAGTTAAGTTGATTAGAGAAGGATTGAAAATAGATCAGAGTTGTCAGAAATCCTATGTAGATATGAGAAGAAGGGATGAGTTTCAGGTTGGTGATTCAGTGTACCTGAAGATTTCACCCATGAAAGGGGTAAAGAGATTTGACAAGAAGGGGAAACTTAATCACCGGTATATTGGCCGTTATATATTGTGAGTTATGTTGGGAAAGTAGCTTATTAGCTTTATTTGCCGACAAACTTGTCAGTCGTTCATCCTGTATTCCGCATCTCTATGCTTAGGAAGTGCATAAGTGACTCCACTGTTTCAGTTCCTTTAGAAAGCTCAGATATTTAGGACAACCTTTCATATGAAGAGATTCCAGTTGAGATTTTAGATCATCAGATCCGTAGACTAAGGAACAATGAAGTTCCCTTGGTCATAGTTCTTTGGTGGAATCAATCTTTTGAGAGTGCCACTTGGAAAGAAGAAGCAGATATGTGAGCCAAGTACCCTCACCTCTTCACTGCAAACTCAGATTTATCCGAAGGTAATACTCTTCCTTGATTAAGTTCTTTTCTAATCATATATTCTGCTATATATTTGTCCTCATGTAAGTTCATGCACACACAGAGTTACTCATAAGCATAGAATGATTTAGATACACTTGCTCAGTTTATTTCAATTGTTCATGATTTCTTATAGTCTCAAATTTCCATTATTCTTAGTCTTACTATCAACATTCGAGGATGAATGTTTCCAAGGGAGAGAAATAATAATACCCCGTACCTTGTTAGCTTAAATTAGTCCCTAAAAAATTAAGGGACAGATTCCAAAGTGAATACTATTTATTTATTGTATAATTCTTTAGATTTGGACTTCCCATTGCATGGTAAATTGAATAGGCTTTCCATCGATACCAAATTTTCCTAAATCCGACACTCCATGAAGGAATTATGGCTATTTTAAGTTCCAGTCATAAAACACCATCATTTCAGTCATTAACGCATCGCGGAGAAGGTTTAAATGACGTTTGTCAATTTCCAGTGGCCCTTCGCAATATTGGTGCATTGTAGGAAGGGCCAAATCTCCAATTGTCCAATTCCAGTAAGGGTTCGTGATATTGGTACGTCGAACCAAACTTTCAGGTCCCATCCAAGGTGGAAACGTGATAGCACCACATCGCACCACCTTGTTTATTCCCAATTGGCAGTTTCCAGTGGCGCGTCGCGCCAAGTCCAAAAGTTAGGATTTTTGTCATTTCTCAGTTCTGTTTTTGAGTTTAAGAGGGGAATTTTGGTAAATCCCCCAGCCCCTAATCCATCCTAAACAATGAATTAAACCCCTCCAAAGTACTTTACATATACTTTTCATCAAATCTCTCTCAAGCAAAACCCTAGTTCGTCAAGCTTTCTCCCCAATAAATCCAAATTTCTCCATTAATTATTCAAAGAAATTCAAGATTGAGGAACCTAACATAAGAACTCTAGGAATTCATCTTCAAAGCATTTATTAGAATCCAAGATTCAAGCTTTTCATTATAGATCATCAATTAAGGTATGTGGGCTTATGAACATGGAAAATCCATTAGTCCTTGTGCCCAAAAACTTATTTCAAATTCAAATTTACTGAATTTTATATGATTTCCCATGAAATTAAAGTTAGGGTTTATACCCATTATTCTTATTTACAAGTTTATGATATTTCCAATGATTTAGAAGTTGAACTCCATGCTTAAGTTCATGTTTTCCTGCATATTGCTGAAATTTCAAGTTTTTAAGTTGTTTTATCAATATTTACATTATCAAGTATGGTTATTATGATGATTTACCATGAGATTGATGCATGGGTTACTATCCTAAGATTGAATATTATTATTTCAAGGAAGATAATGCTTTAAGCATCTTATGAACAGATTATTTTAAATTTCAGAAAATCTTTGATTTGTTGATCATTCGATTAGCTTTAGAACCCACTTTACAGATTTGTATAGTTGCAGAACTCAGATTTAGCTTTATTTACAGATTTTCTCATATAAATGCATGATTGGTTTTCCATATGAGCCCTTATGTTAATTTTAAAAAGTGGCTTTCCAATGGTTTGAGCATACAGATTTAACAGGGAGTAGTATTTAGCCCCGAACGGGAAGTGTGGGATTAGCGTGCCCTATCATTCATAGAACTATGTAGCCAACATAGGTACAGACTCAGATTATTCCCATTTTTATTTGGATGACACACTTAGCTTGTGATTGATCACCTGGATTAGGTTATACTCCCTGGCAAGAGTATGACACCTCTCCCCAACATGAGGTTTCTTCTTTACGAGGTCAAGACGTTGGACTCCATGTAGCTTACATGTTTATGTCGGTTAAGAGAACCTCCCTAATAGTAAAGATTTTAAGAACAATTTTTCAGATTTTACTTAGTCTATATGATTTGAGATTAAGATCAGAATGTAGATTTCAGAACTAAATGTAATGGCACAAAAGATTTACAGTATATGCTTTATTATTTATGACTTATAATCCTCACATTTTAGATTTTACTCAAACCTACGTGAGTCATTTACATTTATCATACATTATTTATAACTTTTGATGATATTGGTCACTTACTGCATTCACCCATATACTCAATACATCCTCAAAGTGTTGATCCTCATATATGTCTATGTGCTACATTGTCTCATAATATAGGTTCAAATGTTCAGCCCTAGTAGTATGAGTGATTTTCGAGCATCTCATCTATATCTTTGCAGTTGGTGAGTCCTCATATCTTGGGGACTTGCTATTCATATTTTTAGTTTATGTATAGATGTTTTCGTATTCGTTTTCGATAGTTTGAGTCAGCTGGGGACCTATCCTAGTGACTCTCTAGATTCAATTAGTAGATGGTTGTTGGACTACTAGATTCATTTTTAGATCTCAGTTACAATATTTAGATTTACAATATTTACTTTACTAGAATTTTGAGATTAGTATGATTCGGATATACCCTAATAATTCAGATAATTTCCGCATTTATTATGATTTTTCATTCATACCTATCCAAATTTAAGATTAAAATTTAGAAAAGGCAGCTAGGGTTAGCTCTGAACTACTTGTAGTTTGGAGCACTGTGTGGCATCCCGGGAAATCAAATTTCTGGGCGTTACATATTACTAGTAATATGATCCAGCTTTTAAATTTGAAAGGTGTGTTTGCGGGTATGGCTATAGATGACGCAAATATATATCTTGAAAACTTTATTATTATCTGCACTTCATACACTATACCTAGGGTAGATTAGAAAGTGCTCTGGTTCAAGTTGTTTCCTTTTTCATTGACTGGTAAAGCTTCATTGTGGTTAGGGGGACTTTCTCGAGGATCGATTACTACTTATAATTAGTTTCATAGGTAGTTTTAAAACTATTTCTTCCCTCCATCTTGAATTTTTCAATTTAAAGATGAGATATACAACTTCAGGCAGCTGCATTCTGAGTCAATGTATGAGGCATAGTTCCGGTTTAAGAAGAAGTTGAGCATGGTACCCAATCATTGTATTTCAGGGACTAATTTGCTTGAGATATTTTGTTGAGTCTTGACTATTAGTTCAAGAGCTATGGTAGATATGATCACTAGTGCAGCATTCATACATCTATGATGGGAAGTAGCATCAGATATTCTAGGCTGGACTCTCTCACCAATCGAGGATAGCATACTCAAGAGTTAGAGAGAGGTTCTTGCACTTTTTTCATTGGGGCTTACACCGAGCGTAGAGTGGTGGATGATTATTTTGAACAAGACATTACAATTTTTAGAATTTATATTGGGCTACTGACTAAGCTATTTGAAAAAATGAATTTTGAGAAGGTAAATACAGTAGGCTCATAGGGCAGGGACTCTAAATCTTATAATTTTGATTTAAAAGAAGAGGCCTAGTATTTAGATCACGAGTTGGTTAAATTCTGATCCAAAGGGAAAGAAAACCAAGGTTGGAACTACTATAGAGATAGGTATACATATTGGAGTAGAGAGCATGATGGTGAGTGGAGAAAAAAGGATGACTACAAGGAGAAGGGGGATAGGTCTGTTCCACCAGGAAGTCATGATACTGAGTTAAGGATGGAGGCTATGTATTCCAACTTTGTTAAGGGTAATAAAAGATAGGAAAATTGCCTTAAAAAGATTAAGATAGATATCTCAAGATTGACACAAATAGTGTAAGCACATTCTACTGCAATAATGCAATTAGAGCGGCAATTTGGGTAAATATATGAAACTTTGAATCAGAGGTTGTTGGGTACCCTTTTGATCAACATAGTTCAGAATCCTAAGAATAACGGTCAACGTCTAGCTATCATAAGTAGAAGTGGTAAGTCTACTGTTGATCCACCTTTTTCTACTATTGATGATCCAAGGAATAAGAGTGTTTTGGTTGATGAGAGACTTAAGGTAGTGCCGAATAAGGTGACAAGTGTTGATGCTAATGATAAGAAAGACAAAGGTAAGGAAAAGTACGATGAGATATAGTGAAGCAAATTCTACGGCCACCCCTACCTTTTCCTTGTAGGATGAAGTAGAAGATTAAGATGAGAAGTTAAGAAAGTTCATTAACAAGCTAAAAGATTTGAGCTTGAACATTTCTCTGCTTGATGCTTTGGAGTAGATTCCTAGGAATGCCTGATAATGCCCAAACTAACAACAATAAACCCAGCGTATTCCCATAAAGTGGGGTTTGGGGAGGGTAAGATATATGTAGTCCATACCGCCACCTCCAAAGAAGTAGAGAAGTTGTTTCCGATAGACCCCTAGCTCAAGATAAATAATAATAAACAAGGAGTATGGATGACACAACATAAAAATAGGAATAAGAAATAATAGAAATGAAAACAGAGAAAAAAGTGAAATATGAGAAGTAAAGGCAACACTAAATAAGAAAATAGGAACTAAGAAATAAGAAATAGACCCCCCACCTAGTAGTAACATACCCTCACACACCAATGACACCTACGTACACATTCCTAGGGTTACGAACTATCTACACAAGATCTCTCACACTAGCCCTCTACCCTTATCCACGACCTCTACTCTTTCTTATATGGGATCATATCCTCAGTAAGCTGAAGCTGCTCCATCTCATGCCTAATCATCTCCTTCCAGTATTTCTTCAGCCTATCTCTACTCCTCCTGAAACCATCTAAATCTATCCTCTCATACCTATGAACTGGGGCATTCGCTCCCCTCTTTATCACATACCCAAACCCATTCAGCCTTTTTGCTGCATCTTATCCTTTATCGAAGCCACTGCCACCATCTCCCAGATAACCTTATCTTATAAAAACTAACCTTTCTTAGAAAGATAAAGCACTCACTTTTAAAATATAGCAACCCAACTATGTTGTGGTTGATCCCACATTGAATATGATAGATGTAGTTATTGAACTTAACGAAAAACCAGGCAGTGCAGATAAGTAAAAGAGGGGATTTGCTAAACTGGTAAAAAGGACATAAATTGATTGCTTTTGGTTGTAAACAATCTAAGACAAAAACTAGGCTTGTCTTCCCCTTGGCTTCTTAACTCTGTCGATTTATCATACGCTGTCGAACTATTTTGATACATTACTTACAGAATTTGATAAGTTATGTAGCATCAATTGTCTTGCAGACTAATTGATGGATCTTACCCTTTACCTTTTGAGTATTAGGGTGTCAGCTTCCTAACCCTTATCCTAGATCCTAGTTAACTATTAACTTTTTTGTCTCAAGTTATTAGGTAATTTTAACTATCTTACATAGAAAGTACTAATTATCACGGATCGATAGGTAATATTCAAAATATTGGTGTTAAGTTATATTCCTAGTAACAACTCCTTTTGTGGATTAAGTAGTGATATTCTAGGTGAGATCTTAATATGTGTGCACCCGTTATGAAGTCAATAAAAATAAACAAAACCAATAACTGCAAGAATCATTAGCTAGAACGACTCGGCACTTTCACTACTTCATTGGTCCTCTAGGGTTCCCACAACACTATCCAATGGAATTAGTTTCTCATAGTTATAAATCAATCATTGAATCTATGAACAAAATTTTAGAATCAATATCAAAAGAATTAAAGAAGAAGTCCCAATATTTTAAATTGAATAACAAACCAAAAATGAAGAACAATAAGATCCCAAAACCACAAGTGATCTTGAAACTAAAAGTTGTTTGCAAACTTAGCCCCAAAGGGCCTCGCTCCCCCTCTCTCTACTAAACAAAGTCTAAAGGGTATTTATAGATTACAAGAAACCCTAGAATCCAAATCCCATATAAAATTAGAAAAAATCAACTAAATAAACATAATAAGGACAAAAAACATCATAGGAGTGCATGTAGCTTATATGGAAACTCTTGGAAATGATTTAGAAAAGTTGAGGTCAGTCGCCACTTACTTAGGCTTGATACAGGTCGTATGTGCCACATATGGGCCATTATACCACATGCGGACTATATATGGACCTAGGTAAGTCCTAGAATTTATGTATAGCTCTTGAAATTGTCTGTTCCTAGTATTATATAGCATAGTTTGGTCACATATAGACTGTATTGAAACACCTAGACTTTGAACCATTGGTAAATTCCCTCATATTATGTCTCTGGACTTGGTACGACTAAGGGTACTACTCATTGCCCTTAGTTACAAGTTGGTGACTCCCTCTCATATCTAGGCACTATGGTAAGGGTGACTCACTATCCAAGTTATAATTTAACCTCCCCACAATCTTACCTTAAGGTATGAGTAGTACCAAAACCAATCGTATAAAGTGTGACCTTGAACTTGAGTGGACTATTTTTGGTTGGGTGGTAGGCATGGTTTAGGGCATAAGTCATACCCCTTAGATATGATTCAATGGGGTACAATTGTACCCTAACGTTATATATGACCTAGGAGAAGCCTAGGTTTTAAGTTACAGTACCACTCATACCCTAGGGTATGGTTGACTCAAGTGAGTCATACCGAACATTCTGGTGATTTTCCAGATTTTAGTTAAGGAACTTATGGTCATTTCCTAACCTCAAAACCCTATGTCCCATCTCTTTATAAGTGTATATGGCCTCCTATAACACATTTTTTGAGTGGATCAAACATCATAAACTCTCCCTCAAACACATTTGTGAAGAATTGGAGGCTAGGGTTCAAGGGTGACCGTCTAGGAGCAAGGAGAAGTGAAGTTTCTTAGTAAATCAAGTTGTCTAAGGCATGTAACTATCTGTCTTGTTAAATAAATCCAAAGACCGTGTACTTTACACTTGGATTTGTAAGTCTACATGGTTATTTTGAAATCAAAAGAAAAGGGCTTAGTTGTCAAATAATGAGTAATGTTTGTTCTTGCTTAGACTTATGTTTATACATGATAATAGTGATGAGTTTCCCATGTGGGTTCTTGTTGTATGTGGTTCAACACGTGGGTCTTGAGTAAGCCTAATTTTGATGATTTCTACCAAGAAATTAGCCTTGCTAAAGGCATGCACGCAAGGTGTTCATGAAAATGTCTAAGTGAATAGTCTAGTCATATATTGGTGATGCTTTGATCAAGGGCAATGACACAATAAGTATAAATGATTGATAAATGATATTTTAAAGGTATTGTGATCCATGTATTGTATAATTTCTTGTTGGGTTAATGGTTTATAAGGGGTTAAAATCGCTACACAAGAAAATGAACTTGAATTGTGTATTGAGCTAAAGTATAGTGAGAATGTAGTATAAGATTGCTAAGGAAATGTGAATATTTTGTTAGGGTTTTAATGGCCATAAGTTGAATTGTATGATAAATTGAATTAATACATCGACCTATTAAAATGGTTGATCAACAAAGGCTCTCATGACGACCAAATAACCCAAGGTTGCACACCCTCCTCCACTAACCAGAGCTTTTTCTCTAAAGTGGACAACCATTTGATAAGATCATTCCATATCATTTGTGAGATGACCACAAAACCTATTAGAGTTGGTCTGGATAAGGATGGGCATGGTGTTACTAGCTGTGAAGGAGAGAGGGAACTAGATGTACCTGCTACATTAGATGGCTGGGGCTCAGACTACCACATTCAACCAAAATATCATCTGTCTTGTTTAAACCAGCAGCCTCAAAATTCACATCCATATTCTTAAGTATTTCAGCTAATATTGCAACTTCTTTTTGTTTGCCTAGTCATGGGATTCATTGTATCTTTAATAAACCCCAAAGCAGTAGTAGTCAATAGCTCAATGTATTGATCAACATCTAGAAGTTCTAGAACCCTCCCCTCTAAGAAAATCTGTGTCAATATACATGGAAATGGTAGAATTTCCTTTTCACCACCCACTACTCGATCATGTATCTCTCTAGAGATGAACTGTCCAACAAAAAACTCATAAGTTCCCATGAGCCCTGCTATCAAGGCTACGCAAACTAGACTGGGCAAATTGTCCCCAGTAGTGGGACACAATCTATGTGAACCAATGTCCATTATGCCTTGGCCTAAAAATTCAGAGTCTACTTTCTAATCTATTATGAGTTCACTCCTAGGCCACCTACCACCTAACTTGCTTCTTCCTTGTCTGTAGTGATAATGTTTGCTATCCATATGAAATGCATTATTTTGTCAAATAAAACTATTTGATTCTTCGTAATCTTTCGTATTTGATCCATACGGTATTTAATCTCTGTTATTTTCACTGGTGGTTGAAAGTCAGGTTAATACAAGACTGAAAATAGTTCTCAAGAAAATGTTCACCCAAAATCCCTGAATGGTCAATAATGTGATTAGATCACCACCCTTCCACAAATTTCTCTGAGGGTATTTCCTTTTTAACTAACCTTTGTATGCAACATAAAACTCCCATACTAATGCCGAGCTAAATTTGCCAAGTGCTAAGGTCATCCACTAAAATCCATATTGTTAAAACTGTGCTGCGAACCCAGGAATCTTAGACATGCCTATTGTAGTCAATCTTCTTTCTTAGTATATCCCCCTTTTTAGATTTCTATGGCAGTCTAAGCCCTAACCATCTTTCAGGGTACCTTTACCATTTAACGATGGACTCTTGAGCAGGATCGATGGATAATTGTACTTGGGGTGGTGCTAGTGGTTGAACAACAATAGGAGTAATATTCTCCTCCTACTCACTTTTATTATCTGATTCTACCTCATAGGAGATCGACTCTTTCACCCCCACATCATCATCATGTTCTTCCTCTTTATCGTCATCATCATCCTCAGTAGATGACAGTGAGTGTGGTAGGGAAGTTCTTGGATTTTTCATTTTGGGCCCCTTTGGAGGTATGTCCTCTTCTATGACATTTTATTTCACTGAGGTTGTTAATCCCTTGGGTTTGCCTTACCCTTAAGTAAGTATTCTACAAGGTCACTTCTTGACTCGTCGGTTTCCTTATTTTTCAGTTGGTAATCAAACATCATGGTTGATTTTATCTTGGCTTTCTTTTTTGAGGTTTACTTGGATGATTTGTAACCTTTAGGAGTCATGAGTACCTTCTTACATCAAACCAATCAGTGAGTTCTTATGAAAAGGAAAGAAAAATAAGATACTTTGATTTTTGTGTGCATATACAGGACTACTTATGACTAGGGCTATGAGTCATGACCATTGGAAACAAATCATAAGGTAAGTAGTAGATTAGTCAATATTTATTGGTTAGGATATAGATCCTCTTAATGAGTTGTAAAGTTAATTTAAGACTCATTATCAATACTCGTAAGCTAACCAGAATATATTGTAATATGCAAAAGCAACCCTAGTCATTATGACTTCTACATACGAGTTTTAAGTATTGATTACGACTCATATGGTAGAGTCGTAACAATACCAGAACCCACACTCTTCTAATCATCCATGTTATGAGTCGTTATGAGTCTCATGAAGACTTGTTACTGGTCGTTACGAGTCATAAGGATCCCTAAATTCACTGTAACATGGAGGTTTATCCTTAGTTGGTTCCAATAATAGATCCCAACATTCTATAACCATAACATACTTCACTACCGCAAATATTCATCCAAAATTATACATATAAAGCACAAAGTTTGAGTTCACTCCCAATATCATTACGTAGCACAATTTATCAAGAAATAGGGATTTATTACTTATGGATAAACATAAGCAAACCAATAAATCCTTAAACCTCATACCATTTTTTTTATTTAATTTAACACATAAAGCTTGTAAGGATAACAATTTAGTTGATTTCTTGAGTTTTTGGATTTTCTTGAGTTTGAACATTTTTGGGCCTTATTTCTTGATCAATTTTCAACTTTTAGGAGGAATAACTCATTTGATTTGATGCTTTAAAGTTAATTTAGAGTACTTAGAGCTTGAAAATTAACAACAATGAAGGGAGTATTCGGATAGAACTTTCAAGTGCCCGATTTGGCTGCCCCTTTATTGTTTAAAAGTTCGTCTCGGCTGGGTTGACCTGTGACCCTTGAGTTATCAAGCTTGGTTATGAGTCCAGCATAATAATTATAACCAATGATTATAGATATCATACTCCCTATATAAAGACTTAGAACCTTACCTGGATCTAGAGTCATTACAATTCAAGGTGGCTAGTTGTATCCAGAGATTACAACACATTTTGAGAGTCGTTAGGACTCCAGTACCCAATTACCTGAATGTGATCTATGTTCAAGGTCCTTACGACTCCTGTACATGAGTTGTAATTTATGGTTATGACTTTTTAGAAGTCTATATGACCTGATTTTCGGCTAACTCATGCAATCTTCAATCCTGCGCACTAAACACACATACTACCCTATCGATTATCAAGTAAAAACATGGATTGCCTCTCACACAATGCTTGATTTAGCATCGCAACACAACATGTCTAATTTGGATACTCAGATTTCACCTGATATCCTCATAGGTTGCCTCCTATGTAGCACTTGATTTAACATCGCAGCACGACATAATTACCTTGGTGATTCAATCTTTACCAAGGTCCATCTCAAAAACACCTTAACTTCTTCAGTGTTACCCATGTAGTGCTTTATCCTTTGCCTATTTAGTTTGAATGGGGCTTTACCAACGTTCATCAATTCTAAAGAACTATATGGAAACACTCTCACCACAGTGAATAGACCATACAACCTAGACTTCAACTTATCGAGAAACAAGCAAAGTCTTGCGTTATATGACAATACCTGGTCACCTTGCTCAAATATTGTTTTCTCAGATTTACAATTATGATGTAGCTTCATCTTCTCTTTGTAAAGTGCAGAACTTTCCTAAGACTGAAGTTAAAATTCTTCCAACTCATTCATCTTATTCATTCTTGCCTCTGTTGCATCCTGCTACTCAAAATTCAGCTTCTTCAATACCCACAGTGTTTTGTGCTCAAGTTCAACCAAAAAACTACATGCTTTAATGTACAGCAACTTATATGGAGAAAATCCTATGGTAGTCTTGAAAGCTTTTAACTAGGCCTATAATGTATCAACTAACTTTCTCAACCAATCAGTCCTGTTTGCATTCACAGTTTTCGCCATAATGGATTTTATCTCTATGTTGGACACCCCAACTTGTCGACTAGTCTACAAATGATAAGGTGTTCCCACCTTATGATTTACTCTATACTTCTCAAGAAGACTCTTGAATAGGAAAATATGATCCACCATCATAAATGATTGCACGCAGTGTGAAAAATCGAGAAAAGATACATCTTAAAAAAGGTGGTGACGTATCTTCTTTCATTATTGGGGAACATAAGCACTTCCACCAATTTCAGAACATAATCAGCTACCACAAGAATGTATGTAATACAAAAGGAGCTCACAAATGGTCCCATGAAGTCCACACCCCATACATTAAATAACTCCAATTCTAATATAAGGGTCAAAGCAAGTTCATGGATCCTAGAGATATTACCTTGATGCTTGCATTGGTCACAGGCCAAAACAAAGTCATAAGCATCCTTGTATATTTTAGGCTATTGGTACCCACTTTGCAAGATCTTGTGGGTTGTGCAGGTTCCTCCATAGTGACCCTCCAACAAGTGAAGCATGAAAAGCCTCAATTATACTCATCATTTCTGCCTCAGGGATACATCTACAAATCACACCATCCACATAAATTCTAATTAAGGCTCATCCCAAAAAAAACTTCCTAACCTCATGCATGAACTTTTTCCACTGTTGGAAGGTCAGATCTTTGGGGATAAGATCACTTGCTAGATAATTTGTATAGTAACCAAACTATGGAATTAGATCTTGAGAAGTAGCCAATACACGCTCATCTCGAAAACTAACATCAATTTTGCTCCCATCTTCAACTTTATACATCGCTTCCTTCTCATCTAGAAAAGTGATCTGCAATGTGATTCTCCTATCCTTGACCTCAAAATCAAACTCTTGCAGCAAAAGAACCCACCTAATTAATCTAGGCCTTGCTTTATTTTTCGATATCAAGTACCTCAATGCTACATAATCAGCATCCACTATTACCTTAAACGCAATAAGATAAGACCAAAATTTCTCAAAGGGAAAAACCACAGATAATAACTCTTGTTCAGTAACTGTGTAGTTCTTGTGAGCAGGGCTTAACGCCATGCTAGCATAGTATATGGGATGAAGTATCTTTTCTCTTCGTTGGCCTTAGACAACACCTAATCCCACTAAGCTTTCATCACATATGATCTTAAATGGAAAAGACTAATCAGGGGACACTAAGATAGGAGTCGTCATCAACTTCTCTTTTATAAATTCAAAAGCCTTAAAGCATGCTTCGCTGAAATCAAATTTCACCTCTTTCTAAAGAAACTTGCAAAGAGGGTTGGTAATCTTAGAGAAATACTTGATGAATTATCAGTAAATTGACTAATGTCCTAAAAAACTCCGAATACCATTCATGGATATTGGTGGAGGTAATTTCTCGATCACTTCAATTTTATCTCTATTTACCTCTATACCTATTTTCAAAATCTTGTGCCCAAGAACAATACCTTCTTTAACCATGAAATAGCACTTTTCAAAACTTGTAGGCCACAATCTAAAAATTTTCAATCGACATATTTTGAATGTTTGTGTTGCTTTTGTATTTTGTTGTGTGATGCTCAAGTAAGAAGAAAATTTTTACTTGATATAGTAGAAATATTCCAAATAAATGTGCTGAAATTTTTGAAAGTGTGTTGAAAAATTGGTACCCCTCCTAAATTTTTGCTAATTATGTGATATGTGTATGCGTAAAGAACGACTGTGCATTTGTTAATGGCATTAGAATTAGGGAAAATAACTGTATCAGATAATCTTATAACTGGATAAGTAGTAACTAGCAATGTGACCTTGTACGATGTGTGTGTGAGGCATTACCTAATTCTCGATGTGTATGGAATCCAAAACTTGCTCGGTTGCTCTTGCCTAGGGTCTAGGGTGGTTGGTTAGTAGATGATCATAGGAAATCTTTTTCTTATGTCTAATTTATCCTAAATTGCATTATCAAATAATATATGAGTCCCTTGATCCTGATGTTTGATCTATAATAGACCTAATATTTTTTTTTACACCGATTCAACTTCCTGTTTAAACTACAGTGAACCTTTTTTGGACCTGGTCCTCCTTCGATACTGTGCATCAAGAAGGGTGTGAATAGATAAGAGGGTTGGGTGTGGTAGAAAAATTTTGAAAAAAAATAGAAAAATAGAAAAAGATCAAAAAAGAAAATTGTGAAAAATGAGAAAAATAAAAAGAATAAGAAACCACACCAAGTCTGAACAAATAAAAAATGAGAGAAATAAGGGTGGAATATAAATACAAATTTGAAAAATAAGTGGACCCCAAAGTGATCATAGTGTCAAGGAGGCTTAGTCACTGGAAAATTCCAAAAGAAAATAGCATACCAGCCCCCAATCCTACGGTACAATCTTAATAAAGTCCTGTAGTGATCCTATCTCGACTGTCCAAAAACTTAGGAAAAGAACATCTTTGCAAGCCTATGGCATTCTGTGTACACCGGTCGAAAATTCTTTAGGAGTGAGATTATCTTATCACTGTCCCTAAATAAATTTCTTGATCTATCTGAGTGAACGAGATCTCTTTGATAGTGAGAGTACAAGGGTTGTGTTGTTAGACTGCTACACTGTTTGGTTAATATAATTTATATTCATGCCTAATTGTTTATTGCTAATGAAATACCCTCATTGGATTCCTTTCTTTCACATCATGTACCAAATCAATATACACAGTTGGGCTATTGAAAAGGTTAAAAATATAAGGTTAAAAATATGTGTGGACTTAGGTTATTCTTAGAGATGTGATGTGTTTGTTGCTTGAGTACATTGAATTTAGAAAGGAAATGTTTTGGAATGAAAAAATAAAAAAATCTCTGAATAAATTAAAGTCAGATCAGCTTACTAGTCTGCCTATAAGTCGCAAAGGCATCATATGACTCATAGCCTTACTTGTGAACAACAGAGTAGCAAAAGTCAAGCTAAAGAAGCTAAGTGAAGGAAGATCACGACTCGTAAAGAGTTACTACGAGTCATGATGAGAAGTCGTCAATAGAGAAAACTCCAAAGCTAACATGCAATGAGGAATTAATAGAAGATCATGAGTCATAATATCTGATTACAACTTGTAATGAGAAGTCATCAAGATACTAGTCTTCAAAACCCTAAACGTCTAAGGCTTAAGTGATGATGAGTGAATAAAATGATTCGTAAGGACCAACTATGCCTCATGTTGATCAATCGTAAGGACAATAAAATCTTTAATCATTTGAGATCAATAATCAGAATTGTAATAACCCTTACTTCTACCTAACTTAAAAATCGTCCTAAAAATGTTAAAGACTTTCTTTAAAGGATGAATCCACTTTTATATATGTGGAATTTTCAAGATTTTGACTTTTTTATGTGTGGGAAGTTGAATAAGCTTTCCATCGATACCAAATTCTCCTAAATCTGGTATTGGGGTAGAAAGTTATGGCTGAAATACAAAAAGTAGTCTAAACTACCCACGTGCGATAGAAAGGGCCGACGGACCATCGATCCAGCAACGGGCCATCGCCCAAACCGTCACAACGGAGGCAGTGAGTCAACCTTCTGGCCAGGTGTGACAGAAGGGCCAACGGACCATCGATCTAGCAATGGACCATCACCCAAACCATTACAACCAAGGTAGAAGGATCACATTATGGCCTAGTAATATGGGAAGGTTGACGGTCCACCGAGCCAGCGATGGACTATCATCCAAGCCATCGCATATTCTGTTCAGCAATTTAAAGCCATTTTTATAAGGGTGTTTGGTTCTTTTCCACCCTTTTTAAGACCTAATTATACCATATCAGGGCTCATAAGTTTATTATTCATCTACAACACCAAATTAGGGTTTCTATCATTGATCAATCCCCAAGAAAAAGATCCCAACCCTTCTTCAAGAAACTAAGAAATTCAAGTTCTTCAAGTCCAAGAACTTCAAGAACTCAAAATCAAGGTATTTCAAGTGTTGATTCATGGGTTCTTTTCACCCATGAAACTCAAGAATCTCTTTTCAAATGCTAAAGATTTGTGTATTTATGAATGCTGATGATTTAGTTGAATTAAAATTCATGTACATGGTTTTTTTGAGTTTTGATTCATGTTTTAAATTACATGTTCCAATAATTGATCCTAGTATGTTACGATTTGCATAATATTAATGATAAACCCTTCAAATTGCAAATTTATTTATGCAACCACGATAATTAGATGCATTGATGATGGTATAACCAAAATGCGATCCCCATATGTTTGATTAAATGCCTGTGTAAATAACAAAGTGCCATGATAGTATGGTTGTATGAAATCTCCATTTATGTACAAGTTAATGCATTTCAAGTGTTTTACGAAATTTCTTAGTCAATAAATTATGGATATATATGTAGGCATTACTGTGCTTACGAACGTGTTCCATGAATTACTTTTATGTTATTGAGTCCTGGGGGTATTTATACCCGATAATTTAGTTGTGTGTCTAAAGCCAGTGTTAGTTTTATGATAATCTCAGTCACGCCATGATCAGTAGAATTTAGTCAGTTACATGACTCAGGAAAACTCAATAATCTCATGAACTCAATCAGTTAACAGAATTTAGTAACATTTCGTCAGTCCACGGAACTCAATAAACTCAGTCCAGTTAGTCTCAGTATAATTAGCTTAGTGTCTACTCAGTTGAGAGTAGGATTCATCACCGAGCAAACCCAAGGACGATAGTATATATTGACAGTAGAGTGTGTGACCCTTAGAAGCAATCCTTGCATTCCAGAACTATGTAGCCAACATAGGATGAGAAATCAATACTGTCAGTTGAGGGTTGATGAGGTAGATCAAAACTTCTAGACAAGGGTCCCACCATTCTCCTTTGGAGGCACTTCCAGGTA
Source organism: Capsicum chinense (assembly GCA_026120095.1). Lineage (NCBI taxonomy): Eukaryota > Viridiplantae > Streptophyta > Magnoliopsida > Solanales > Solanaceae > Capsicum > Capsicum chinense. Next base: position 93,125,223 of record JAPEIP010000007.1, read on the forward strand.
AGGGTCCCTCACAGCTTATCCTTACCAGTGGTACGGTATTGACACCCTTCTAATTGGGGTTACAGATTAGACCCCAACTCAACTATAATATCTTATTAGGGGCATGTCGGTTAGATAGTTTCAACTATAATATCTTATTAGGGGCATGTCGGTTCGATGAGTATCTCCCACAGTCTCAATCTCAGTCTTAGTAAAAGAACTCAGATAGTTCTTTAGATTTAGGATTGTCAAATATAGTTACCCAGTTCAGCATAGAACTTAGCTAGTTCCATTAGAATTAGGACTGTCAGATACCGTCACTCAGTTAATACTAAACTCATGTTATCAGTATTCAGATTCAGTATTATCATGATTTCAGTATTCATGTATGTATTATCACGTAGTCATGTTTATGTTCATGTCAGTCAGTTATAGTTCATGCATATGAACCTTTGCATACAAATTACCTCACTTGCGTACTAGTATATTCAAATGTTCTAACACATACTTTTATTTTGTGCTATGGTGTTTTATACCATAGGTTCAGAAGTTTGAGCTCCAGAGCATCCTTAGTAGATTAGTTTTTCAGCAGACAGACTATCAGTAAGTATTCATTATTTAAGGATGTTATTATCTAATTATTTAATTTTTTTAGTACTTAGGTTATTTTAGCAGTTGGAGTTAGTTGGGGACTTGTCCCATCAACTCCTTATTCAGATAGTTTAAAGGTTTTCAGACTACATGTTCATACAGTTATTTTAGTTGTTTTGGTATTGATATATCATATCTCCAGATGTTATATTTAATTAGATATTTGAACCTAATGGCCTTTATCCGTCATGGGTTAGCTTGTGGTCCTTCGGGGTCATAAGCACTGTGTCGTATTTCGAGTACCAGATTCAGGGCTTCATAAGAATGCCTATGATTAGTATTGTATGACCTATATGGAGACCTTATGAGTAGACGACACGAGTCGTAACGAGTGCCGACTTACTTTTCCTATTTTGTTTCTATTAGGATTTTGTTTATTATTTTGAGATACTATAAATACTTTAGGGTTATTAATTTATTAGGTTATGTACTTTTACCTTACTCTTGATACTTTTATCATACTTTGATCATTGATATTTTTTTCTTGAGGTTTTTGGTTTTTATTAAATTGGAGACTTTGGATTTTCTCTCTTTCATTATTGTGCAATTAATTACATGTACTGTTTATTGACAATAATAGATTATTGCATGAAAATGGGTAGCTAATTTCCTTGAATAGAGTTGTGGGAACCCTGGCAGACTAGATACATAAGGGAAGTAGGAGATTTATCTATTCGACTATCATTGCATGTATTGCAATCTTATTCATATTTATTTTACCCAGATGCTGAAAAGCCTTGGGAACTACCTGTATCTGAGAATGTCCTCACAAGGGAGTTCAAGATTGGGAAAAGAATATTACAATAGTGATTTAAGACTACAAACCATTGTCTAATCAAATCGAGACTCAAAAGGTGAGATTTGTACTGAGGTTACAGTCAAGGGACAGTAAGGTGACATCCAAAGACTCACAAGGTAAAGGGTGAAATATATCAATACATTCACAAGATGATTGGTAGAACATAGCTTGTAAAATTTGCATACAGAGTAGGAGGATATGTGAATTGAGTACGAGAATCTTATGTAGTTAAGAAGCCAGGGGGAACACAGTCCTAATATTTGTCTTGTATTGTTTACACACTCAAGAATTCAAGCTCTATTACTTGTTACTTTTGAATTCAAATTCTCCCTATTTAGTTTTCTACATTTCCCATGAATTTTGTCAAGTTTGATAGACTGTTCAACATTTTCCTTGTGGGTTCGACCCCAACCTAGTTGGGTTACTATATTTTATAGTGACAACTTTATACTTCTAAGAAGGGTAGTTTAGGCGACATCAGATATCTCACTCTTTGGGGTTTTTATTCCAAAGAAATGGATAAAAAATGAGCCAAATCAGGAAATAGAGGTCTATTATACCCATACTAGGCATCCGGTTGTCGCTATCAATACTGAGCATCGTGATCCCGATTTGCAAACTAAAATATTTTTTGTTGGATTTTCTTCCTTTTTATTTTATATAATAGATTGTATCTTACTATTGGGCACTCTATTGAGTACTCATTTAGCTTAAGGATAGCTTCCCCATATAAGTTTTGGGTAAACATGAACTTATAAGTAAGGTATTCATCATTTGTTTCAGTGTTTATTTTTTTCTTTCCGCAATCTCATTTGATTGAGGTGAATATTAGGCTGTAGTTTGATGTATAATTCTATTTTACAAATATATCTCTACAAAAGAAGATTCATACTCTCCACTTTTATCACTTATCATTTAAATTTTTTTATCCAACTAATTTCAACTTCAATTTTACAATTCCTAAGTTCTTCTATTGGATCATTTTTACTATTCAGCAAAATAAACATAACAATATCTAGTGCCGTCATCAATAAAATTATGAAATATTTTTTTTCACCATGAGGTGGTGTTGACTTTATATCACAAATGTATGTGTTATTTATTGCTAAGATATTGGAATTTATTTTAATAGACTTATATGGAAGCTTTTCATACTTTGATTCAACACATGTTTGACACTTGGATTTACTTCTCTCAAAGTTCAAAAACTTCCAAACTAATCAGTTTTCGCAAGGTTTTGTAATTCACATGTCCTAAACATTCATGTCATAATTCATTTGGCTCGGGAAATTAAGAAGAAGCCTCAACTTTATTTATTTCAATAGCCACTACATCAAGTTTTAAAAGTTCCTCATAGAGGTAGCCCTTTCTTACATACATTTCATTCTTTCTTATTACAATTTTTTCGGAAACCAACACACACTCAAAACCCATTTTTAATGAGAAGTATTGTTGACACTAATATCTTCCTAATTGTAGGAACATAGAGAATATTGTTGAAAGCCAACACTTTGCTGGAATTCATTTTTAGGAATATCTTCCCATTTCCTTCAACCTTGGATGTTGCAATATTTCCCATGAAGATCACTTCTTTGAAACCATTATATCATAAGTATCAAAAGCTTTGTTTTTCCACACAAATATATTAAGTAGCTCCTGAATCAAACCACTATTCAGTTAAAATTCAACTAGATTGCCTTCAGTGATCAAAGCACAAATATTTTCAATCTCTTCATTAGCTTCCAACATATTTATTTGATTTTTTTGTTCTTGTTCAGAATGTGAAAATTTAGCGCTTTGTGTCCAATTACACTATAATTATAGCTCTTGCCTTTGAACCTTTTCTTTTTCTGCTTTTTTCTTGTCCACAAGAACTCTTTCTTTTTTTACTAAGTGTAGCATTATCTTTAAATGATTTGCGCACATCATTATTGATTTCTCATGCAATTTAATATCCTCTTCAATCTTGAGATGAATTACAAGATCTTTCAAACTAGACAATTGATTTTCAAACATTCTTTATTCAAGAGCATGAGGATCTCTACTTGTGAACCTTTGCATTTGAACTTTGGTCAGCCAAAAGAACATCATTTGCTTCTATTTTTGAAGTTCACACCAAATTTTTTTTATTTATCTTTCATTGATATTACTAGAGTAATATTTGAACGACATAAAGACACAACATTGGTTGCCATTAGGATAACACCGTTTACAACCAAATTAATTTGTTTTTCAGTTTTATTCATAATTTTCTATCAAGATTTAAAAATTAATTTAGTCTTTCAAAATACTAACAATGGAGACTTAATCTTTAACCAACTTATTTCTAGTTATCGGGGAAGTTTTATGGTTTCAAATCATCAAACAAATAAACATTAAAATCTGACGAAGTTTTTATGTTCTTCAAATAAGAATGAAACTCTAACAAAGTAGAAATCCACTTTTTAAACTATGGAAACTAGTACAGAAAATTCGCTAAATCGGGGAAGCTTTTATATTCCATAAATTGAAGTTTCAATCTGATTTCTCGGCAAAGTTCTTATATTCTTATAAGAAATCAAAGAATTTAGTCTACACAAACTCAGACTTAATATAGATTAACTAGGTACTTAATAATTTTTTTAAGATTATTGTTTTCTAGGTTTAGTAAAATCTATATTTTTCAACAAGAACTTCAAATACATGCTCAAACTGAAGTATGAAAAATTAAATAAAGTTGTAACTTTGTATTCACAACTTTGTACTTTAACAATAACAGACAAAATTATGAACAACTAAAATGAAGTTCAAAATATTTTCTGAAAAATAGCAAACTCAAATATTTAGAAAGAGATGAAGATTGGAAGATTCAAGTCCACCGAATTCACACTATATTCTTAAAGAAATTATTACCCTCAAGTACCCAAGGTTATCGAATATATCCTTCTAGGATAAATAGATCACTTCAGTATAATATTAATACCTCAAACTCTATAAAACTACGAACTCACTCAATGGTGTGCAGATCATACTTATATTTATAGGAAGAAAAAAAACTTTTCCCCTCAAAGAAAAATTAGGAATTTATAGCCCCAAGGAGGTGCTTTGGAAAGAAAGCATTAGTTTATGAAAAAATGTGTTGTTTTAGATCGATGCACACCTGTAGACCCCATTTGTGGCTACAGATGGCCACATATGCCTACATGCCACTTTCATAAACAATATAAATGGTGGCCTTGACCTGCACTAGCATATACAGACCATATGCTCCTGCGGATCATCACCTATGCTTGCACCTCATCTTTTTCTTCTTTAAATAGTCCCTCAAAGTGTACCATCCATTTGAGGTGCATTGTGACTTCTGTCCGCACATGCTCATCTATTTTTGCAAATAGAGAATATATTTGTTTTGGATTTTGTGAATTAAAAAATCATTAACTCTAAAGTTTCAAATGAATTTTGGCCAAAAATATAATCTCTCACAACTATTTGATAAGACCAAACTTGAATGTAAAGACAAAGCCAAAGTCAATCCGAGATAGTGATGATGACGATGAATTGAGGCTTGTCTTTTTCTTGCCTGAGTATTCACATAAGGAAATGTTTTGATATTTAAGAATAAGAATATTTCCTTCCACCACTAATAAGGGAGAACACACTTTTCATAAAGTGAATACTTATTTCACCTTCCCGACAGTTTACATTCACATTTTCTTGTACATCGAGATCAAACTTAGAATATAATATATTTACCATTCTCAGTTAACCAAATATATTCAATTTTTAAATTAGTTGCATCATACAGGTTTAACTAGTTATGGACAGTTTTTTCTTTTTAAAAATGAAAAGCAGAAGAAGAAAAAAGGCTCATCCAACGACAAATAAATCAATAAATATCAAAATAACGGTTTTGATAAGTATAAGGCCCAAACTAGTTCTTTTTATTTCACAATACAATTTCTAAATTTATGATGGTACCTACTATAGCCCACCAATAGGTAAACCAAACCATAGCCCGAAACCATAAGTAATGGGCTAACAGTAAAAAAAATAAGAGAAATAGGAAAGAAATTAGTGTAATAACAATGTAAGCAGAAGTAGAGAAATTTAAATGGATACATAGCATATTGTACGTGTTGGGAAGAGGATAAAAGAACAAAATTAAGCCTTCTCAAGACCTGGTAAGGTCGTTACTAAAGTCACTACCTAAAATCAGAGTAATAGATAGATCCAAAATACACATGTTTATATAGTAGTCTCAAAATAAAAAAGACTACAAACGGAAAACATGGAGGAGGATCAACCTCAGACTCTAGAAAGCTCACCCCATCTTTGGATCAATAACAAGGCCCGAAGATAGCATCAACGACTGCTTATACTCAAATCTACATTAGTAAAAAGATACAGAAGTGTAGTATGAGTACTAAATCAACGGGTACTCAATAAGCATCATTGGTCAACTAAGATCAATATAGTAAAATGATAAATATAATGCGAGTATATAATCTAAGCTAGCAGAATAGAGGTAGAAATATAAATACCTACTGAGCTAAAGGAAATAAATAAGGGAAAAGCAAGATATAAACTACTAATTGGTAAGAAAAATAAGCTAACTATAACATAAGTGGCCCCCATAAGGTTAGAAGGCATATAGAATAAGGCACTTAATCGTACCGAGCCCCCATAAATCAGAGAGTGTATACAAGAGGTAACTTAAGTAGAAAGCATAAGTGTAGCCGAATTAATATCATGAAGCCATCTAATCCCAAATCCATGATAAAACTATCCAGGTAAGCACTATTCTTAAACTGATACAAGCTGTAATAACAATAGGCCAGTTATCGGGTTCAAATAAAAATAATTGATAATAATAAGGGGCCATACACCAAGTTCGAACCAAAAATAATGGGTAATATAAGAGGCCACATAAATCATATACAACAAAACTCAGTACCACTATCAATATTCCCAGAACAATCATAATCAACTCTAGAGCACCCTAATCATATCATAACCTAATTCCATACACAAATCAAAACTCATAGTGACCAAATCGTAATAAAAAACTAGTGATTCCATCAATAGCTAATCTTTACTACAAAACTGGTATCAAAACCATACTGTATTCAATTCTAGGTGAATACGATGCGATCACAAGAAGATGCATCATGATTGTGGATGGTCCTGAAAGGAGAGGGTGCTGTGATCGTGAGATGATGTACCGTAATCAAAAAATCCCAAACAGTAACAAAAGTCGCAATCGTGGAAAAAAGAGTTACAATCGTGTTTGATGGGAAATTCTTGAGATAAATGATGGAATTTTACATGGCTCTATCCCGAAACATAAAAGGGACAACCCCTAAGTTTTCTAGGAGCTGATTTCCAGTTTCGAAGGTTAGGACATTGTTAAATTATTTTTGAGAGAAAACCATATTTGAGTGACTTCCAAGTGAGGATTCAGTTATTTCAATGCATATTTTTTGAGATTTAAATGTTGAAAATGAATTTCTTTTACCCTTTATGGAAGAATTTAATGCCAATTTTTGTATATCTTTCTTCTTTACCTCTATAAGTAGCTAAATCTAAATCTTGGGGATATTTTTGAATAGGTTCTGATTAATGCATGGGTGTTGTTGATTTATTTTCTTAATTAATTATTTATGATGGTCGTTGTATTTAGTCTATGATTTAATTATAAACTAGGGGTTGCAAAGCCCAATTACCTTGAACCCATATCATCCTTAAAAGAGGAGACATGGGTGATAATGAAATGTTTCACGACTCGAGAATACCCCTAGTTGCAACAATGGTGCTTATAGTCATAGGCGACTACAAGATAACCCATGAGCTGGTACCTGCTGTGAGCAATGAATAAATATGAACATAAAACTTGTGTGGAAGATAAACTAAGAAGAGAATATAAATCTGAACACTGAAATATCAAATCAATCATATGTATGAAACATCTGATAAAAACTTAAAGTAACTGACTGACTGTCTAACTGACTATCTAAATATCTGAAAACCTCTAAATTGACTGAGAAGTTAAAGGGATAGAACCGCATCTAACTTCGATGGATTGACTAAGGTGAAATATAAAATAACTAAATAAACATAATATGTCCTTAATGGATGAGGATGAACCATTACGGCTTCTAGATTACGATGAGCTATCTAACTATGATTGCAAAACTGTGTGCCCGAACCTAGGATATAAGACATCATAGCGCAAAGAAAAGTATGTGGTCAGTACTTTGAATGTACTCGTATAAAATATGAGGTTAGGTTGACATACATGGGGTGCTGTTCATATGAAATAAGGCTTACTAAATAGCATAACATAACTAAAAATGAATGCATGAAAATTATAAATTCTGAGAATGAAAGACCAAGAATAAACATATATCTGAAATAATCTATAAACTAAAAGACTAAAATTTGATAGCAGAATAACTGAGAATCTGTATGCTTTGGTCAGAAAAAGCTGAATTAAAACTATACTGAATATTGTATTGAGACTGAGGGAGGTATCATATAACTGACTTGCCCTAATCTCAGCTAATCGGGGTCCAACCTTTAACCCTAGTTGGAAGGATGTAAGTATCGTGCCATGGGTACTAACATTGGTTGTATAGATTCACTAAACTCGTGTCTCGAAGGACTAAGGAGTCACCCTGAACTAGTAGGTACTCTAAAGTGATATGTGTCACCCTCAACTGGCAAGTAGACACTTAGTAAACCCTTAACTGGATAGTAGACATCTCTAATATACACTAGCTATGTAGTTTTGTAACTCGAGGATTGGTACTAAGGGTCATACCCTCTACTTTAAGGTCATCCCTCATCCCTGAGTTTGCTCAGTGCTAAATCCTATTCTCTACTGAACTAACACTAATATTGGAATAGACCGAAGTAGACTAAACATTATTACATGACTGATAGTGATCATCATGATCATAAACATCTTAGTGCACTGATAAAAGTCATGGATTAACTGTTTGAGCACTCAAAAATATGAATTCATTTAAAACACATAAGTATCAGGTGTTCATAACCCACCAGCACTGAATGAACATGAGTATACGATATCAAACTTGAAATATAGTAGTACGTGATTATGGTTCAAAAACCCAAACATGGGACTGCATTAAAACATATGAAAATCATACACTTAAACACGAATATATCTTAAACATGAGGATATAATAGGATTTTATGGCTAAACTTGTATCTTGAAGATTCATCCTGAAACCAATTGAACATGACATGGAAATTCCAATACTCAAATATGATACAGTTCATTCTACTTGAAAATAATTATAACTATAACTTGTAATTGAATTAACAAGAGATTCGTAGAATTAGTTCAACTTAAACTATTAAAACACCCAAAAGGGTTCTGTATAAACAACTAAAGAAATTTATTCTTTTAACCCCTAACACATATTTCATGTTAGAGGGATCATCAGTGAAGAGTCCTAGATGTTTTGTAGATAGCAAAAATATTTGTATATTCTCAATTCAAGTTATCCAAAAGTTTCTACAAAGAGCATGCCTAATTTTTATCCTCATAGTATTTTATTTTCTAATATTTTAGGAGATAAATTTACTTCTTGTTCAAGTTGAGAAACTTGATACCATGGGTGAAAGGAATCTATGGATGAACATCATGTATACCTCACTAGATAAATTCGTAAAGATTCTTGGGAATGTCTTGAGGTGTGAAGCTTTAATTCCTTGATTGTTCTTTTGAGAGAATTTGTGATAAAATGAGCAAATAATGCTCTTTGGAAACCTAAATTTTGTGTTATGGATGAGTTGGGTAAAGGGTAAATGACTCAAATGCCCTTAAAAGATGAATAATAAAAGCTTGACAAAAAGGAGAGGGAAGATGCAGGCTCTGGAGCATCAGACTGGAGAGGGCGGCCCAAACTCTAAAATGGTGCACGAGGGGACATAATGTAGGCTAATCCGAGTGGTGCTACTGCCTTGGATCTTTAAACATGAACTTATGCTCATCCAAAAAATCTGAAGCTCACCCGAGATGTACTTTTAACTACCCCAATTATGAATCAACTCAAAAATCGATGTCTTGAGGTCGGGAAGGTCACAAATAAAATCTTCAAAGTTTAGGAGTCTTGGAAAAGACAAAGTCCCAACATTTGGTGAAGTATTCAAGTCTTTGAACCCTTAAACCTTTAACTGAGAGCTGAAATAAGCTAAGAGCTTTAAGGGGTCTTACAATATCTCCCCCTTTGGGAATATTCATCCTCAAATGAGACTGGTTTAGCTGAGAGTACTGAAGTACCTGTGATTATATACTAAATATGGATGACTGGAAACATGATACATGAACTGAAATGAATGTATGCAATGACACAAAATGGAATACATAGCTAAAACTGGGAATGGAAGAGATTCAATCGGAAGAAAATCATTACCTCAAGCTGAATCTGAGATCACCGAGAAAGGTGATGGTTCTTGGTTTGCATATCTGCTTCTGATTCCTAAGTGGCTCCCTTAACAAACTAATTTTGCCAAATAACTTTGACCAAGGTAACTTTATTTTTCCTTACTCTACGAACCTAACAATCATTGATCTCAACTGGGTCTTCTTCTTAAGAAAGGTTATCGTGAACATCCATGTTATCTAATTGGACAACAATAGTTAAATCACCAATACATTTATTCAATTGGGAAACATGGAACACTGGTTGCACTGATGCTAAATCTGCAAGCAACTCTAGCTGATAAGTGACCTTGCAAAAATAACTCAAGATTTTATATAGGCCAACATACTTAGGACTGAGTTTCCCCTTCTTTCCAAATCTATTCACTCCCTTCATGGGTGAGATTTTCAAATAAACCAAATCACCAACCTCAAACTTAAGATCTTTTCTCCTCACCTTTATGTAATATTTTTTATGCCTTTGGGCTATCTTTAGCCTCTCCCTAATTAACTAAAATTTTTCTATGACCTCAAATCATGAATCTGGCCCAATCAAAGCAGCTTCACCAGCCTCAAACCAACCAATAGGAGATCTACATCTTCTTCCATAAAGAGCCTTAAATAGCGCTATCTGAATACTGGAGTAATAACTGTTGTTATAGGCAAACTCAACCAAAGGTAAGTGATTATCCCAACTACCTCTAAATTAAATAACATATTCTCTTAAGATGTCCTCTAAGGTGTAAATGGTCCTCTCTGTCTGACCATCTATCTAAGGATGAAAAGTTGTACTGAGATGAACTTGGGTACAAAGACCCTTCAAAAAAGACTTCCAAAAGTGAGAGGTAAACTGAGTACCTCTATCTGATATGATAGAAACTAAAATCCCAAGAAACCTAACAAACTTCTTATGATAGAGCCTAGCATAATCCTCATCTGTGTAAGAAGTATGAACTGGCAGGAAATGAGTTGATTTGGTTATTTTGTCTACAATGACTCATATCAAATCATGCTGACAACTCATGTAAGCCAACTCTATCACAAAATCCATGTTTACCACCTCCCACTTCCATGTGGGGATACTAAAATCCTGTAAGGTGCCACTAGGCCTTTGGTTTTAAACCTTAATCTACTAAAAATTAGAGCACTTATCTACAAATACTGCAATATCCATCTTCATACAACTCTAACAATAGATTTCCCATAAGTCATGATACATCTTAGTGGCTCCTGGATGGATACGGCATCGAGTACCATGTGCTTCTATATATATTTATCGTCTCAATTCATCAACACATAAAACACATAATGGGCCCTAAAAAAAAGTACATCATCTCCTCCTTGGGAGAAAACCTCGACCTTTTGATCTCTAACCTTCTTCTTCAACTTAACCAAACAAGGATCTCTATCTTGATTTTCTTTTACTCTGGCAACCAAGGAAGATTTTGAACCATTCAAAACCCATACACTACCTTCTGCTGAATCAACCAACTAGACACCTAATCTAACAAGCTGATGAACCTTACTGACTAACTTCTTCTTATCCTCCTGAACATGAGCAACACTACCCATAAACAAAATTCTAAGGACATATAATACAGTAAAATGTTCCACAAACTCTTTTGGTAAGTGAACACACCTATAAGAACCCCAAAAAGGTAATGTCTCCATATTTTCAAAGTAAATACAACTGTTGCCAACTCAAGATCATGGGTAGGATAATTATTTTCATGAGGCTTAAGTTGTCTAGAGGCATAGTCTATGACCTTACCTCTCTGCATCAATACACAACCAAGACCAACTAGGGAATTATCAAACTAAACCACAAATCCATCTAACTATCTGGCAAAGTCAAAACTGGGGCTAAAGAGATGAGTTTTCAACTCCTGAAAACTCTTCTTGTAAGAATCTGACCACTTGAATTTGACTTTTTTCTGAGTCAATCGAGAGATAGGGGATGCAATAAAACAAAACCCTTCAATAAACCTTCTATAATAGCCATCCAAGCCTAAGAAACTACTAATATTTGATGGAGAGATGGGTTTAGGCCAGTTTCTCACTGCTTCAGTCTTTCGAGGGTCAACTCTAATGCAATCACCAAAAATAGTATGGCCAAGGAAAGACATTGATCGTATCCAAAATTTGCAATTACTAAATTTTTTAAACAACTGATGAGCTCTAAGAGTCTACAACACAATTCTTAGATGGTTTGCATGATCATTCTCACTATGAGAATATACAAGAATATCATGAATCAATACTAAAATAAACATGTTCAAGTACTACTTGAACACTCTGTTCATCAAGTACATGAAAGCTATAGAGGCATTCGTTAGTCCAAAGGGCATAAGTAAGAATTCAAAGTGACCATACTGAGTTATAAAGGTTGTTTTAGAATGTTACATTCTCTAACTCTAAGTTGATGATAGCCAAATCTGAGGTCTATCTTAGAGAAATAACTAGCACCCTGAAGTTGGTCGAACAAGTCATCAATTTTGGAGAGTGGATACTTATTCTTGATTGTGACTTTATTCAATTAACACCAATCGGTGCATATTCTAAGAAAACCATCTTTCTTACACACGAATAATATTGGAGCTTGAAATGGGAATACACTAGGCCCGATGAAACTGTGATGCCCCAAAAAAATTTTCCATTAAGAAATCAGACAAAAATGTGTTGAATTCTATTCTTTATCATGATTAATAATTTTTTTATGTGGAATTTATGGATATGCGACCTGTCATAGCGTAGAGCATTGAATAATATTTCCAATGATATATGGATCATCCAAAACAGATACTTGAGTGATGAGTTATGATCATTACGATCTAACCATGAATAGTGGTGAACAGTAAATATCCAGGAAAAAAATACTAAGGCCAGGTGAATTTTAGGGTCAAATTTAAATGATTATAACTCCTCGTAGATAATAATCTGGGTGAGCTACTATATGTCAATAGAAAGCTCTGAAAGTCCCAATTTGCCCATCGGAGCAAAAGTTATGGTCGATCAACTTCAGTGTATCAAAACAGTCTACCAAAGGATAGATTTGACATTATTTAATTTTTTAGGGTATTTTGGTCATTCCCACTCCAATCCATCTGGGTAAACCATAGATTTAATCCCATTAAGAGCATTCAATAGCTTATTTTTATCCAAAATTTCCTAAGCCTCAAACCCCAACCCTACTACTTCAAATTTCATCCTTCTATGTCTGTTGATTGAACCATAGGAATTTCAAATTGATTTGGGATTAGAGTTGATCATGTTAAGGGCTTCGAGAAGCACCCTTTATTTTCGTGAATAAAGTTCCGAAGTCAAAAGTTCATATTCATCTTCCATTTTTAGGTATGTGGGGCTTTAAACAAGATTATCTTTTTGATCTTGTGACCGATATTTTTTGTTGAATTACATTGACATGAAATTTTACATGTTTTGCTGTGAATTGAAAATATGGTTTTATATCTTATATTATTATTCATGAGCTATTGAATTATGTCATCCGATATGTGTATGATGTTGAGATGGAATTATGTTCAAAAAGTATTTGATTATGAGAGTATGATGATTTAATTTGTTAAGCATTGATTTATACTATGATTCCACTATTTCCTTATTATAAATTTATAATTGATATTGAAAATTCTATATCCCTACTATGAGTTGATGTCTCAAGTACCTTTAAATGAGAGTTGGATGGTAAATTAAGAAATGTTGATATTAAAGTTACAATGAGTCTTGGTATTTTCCGGATGGTTTTGATGAGTTAAATTGTTGAAAATATGTATTGAATCTTCTTATCCTTGTCCAAATGTTAAGTCGGTTATGGTACCTTATTGATGTTGAGGAAAATTAAAATGTTTTGAGCTAAAATTTGTTGAGTTAGGAATCCACAAATTGATATGATTTGATAAATGAGAAAAAGATTTGATTTGGTCTTTATGATAAACCCTTGTGATGTTGTGGTAGATTTCCTAATGCGTTTTGAGTTTGTCGGGGAGTAGTACTTAGCACTAAGAGGGAAATTTGGTATTTCCCCAAATCTATGTGCCACCGTAGGGTTGTTTGATGATGATATTATTGGCCGGAGAGCCCGATTGTAAGTATTACAGTTTTAAGATCATACTCCATGGCAAAGAGTATAATGCTCCCGCCAACGGGGGTTTCAAACGTTGGTATTCCACGTAGCTCTCGTAGGGTTGTCGGTGATAGGAAACTCCGTGGTCCATAAGAGTCATGTTTATTGAAATATCGAGTCACTCCGAGTTTTTATGTGGTAAGTCAAGTTGCCTATGATGATCTATAATGATTTATGAGGTTTTTCTCCTACATTTCCTATCTAAGATGTTATGAGTTGCATTATTCAATGTCACTCAAGTCAGGTGTGTCATTATGGTCCGTATGTACGTTTTTATGAAATTTATGATATTATTTATATTTTGCATGTGCCCCCACATACTGAGTATGTATCATATGCTGACCCACATATTTCTCTATGGGATACATTCTTACTATGATGTAGGTTTAGGTACTCAGCCACAGTCGCGATAGAGATATCCAAGTGTCGTATCTATATTCCTTTAGTGATGAGTCCTCATGGTTCGAGGACCAAGTTGCTATTTTTGTTGTTATTGTTTTTTGATCCATTTGGTCTGTGGAGTCAGTCGGGGGTTTGTCCCAATGGCTTATTGATTTTATTGTATAGAGGCTTTATCAGACTAGTGTATTGTTGGGTTGGTTTGTGTATAGACATTCCATATATGTACATTCTGACGATATTCCATGCCATGTGTGATGTGCTATTATATGTACTTATATATATCCTTAGCGTAGTGTGTATATTGTTGTGTTGGAATCCAAGGGTAGTGTTTTGGCTTAAAGAGTCAGCTTGAGGCTACTGTAGCCTTAGGCACCGTGTGGTATCTCGGGATGATATTTTGGGGTGTTACAACTTAGTATCAGAGCCTAAGATTGTGAAGAGTCCTAGGGAGTCTAACAAGCTGTGTTACGTAGAGTCTTGAACATCGGTGTGTAGCGCGCCATACGTATGATCAAGAGGCTGCAATGCATTCTAGGAAAAGTCATTTCTTTCTTTCTATAAGAGTCTATCATTCTTACAACTATTTCCTTATGCTATTAATTCATGCATTCTAATAAAAAAAAATGCCTCTATGTCGAGCTCACGGAAACAACAACCAACCTCAACCCATTGATCCGTTACATGAGACGGTATCCCATGCCGAATTTTAGGCAGCTTTTCAGACACCAGCCAGGCAGTTACCGCCAATACTCAGGCCAATGCTCTACCTCCGCAGGAAAATAATTCGGCAGCAACATGAATTTGTGACTTTATGCGGATGAATCCGTCAGAGTTTCATGGGTCAAGAGCAGGTGAGGAACCACAAATATATGTTGATGAAATAAAGAAAATTACATAGATTATGCATGTAACCGAGGAAGAAAGTATGGAGCTGGCTTCTTATCGGTTGAAGGATGTTGCCTATGACTGGGTGCAGATGTGGAATAAGGGTAGAGAGGAAGATACCGCTCCGGTGACTTGGCAATTATTCCAAGATGCTTTCTTGGATAGATTCTTTCTTCTTGAGTTACGGGAAGCTAAGATAGAGGAGTTTATGAATTTAATACAAGGCTCCATGTCGGTTAAGGAGTATTGTCTTAAGTTTAATTAGCTATCGAAGTACTCTCCCAATTTAATGGCTGACTCGAGGACTAGTATGAGCAAGTTTCTAACTGGGGTGTCGAGTTATGTGGTGAAAGAATGTAGATTTGCTATGATCAACAGGGTGATTGATCTTCCTAGTTTAATGATTTACACCCAACAGATTGAGTCAGAAAAGATAAAGGAAAGAGAAAGAGTAAGAGGGATTAAGAGAGTTAGATCGGAGCAACAGGGGTCTAGTCAGACTAGATTCTCTAGAGGGAGTCACCCTCAGTTTCAGAGATGTCCATTTATACCTGTGCCTTCCTCAGCTAGTGCTCTTATATATTGGGGCAGGCAGGAGCTCGGGAGTGTTATATGGGGCAGCAGGGCTATTTTGGTTGTGCTAAAATGGGCCATATACTTAGAGACTGCTCGTATACCAGACAGTAGAGTCGTGATACCCGTCCCCATAGTCAGGTTACAAGTGCCTTGCCTCCTGCAGCCCTTCCAATTTCTCCTCAGGGTGATTCATCTAGTACTGCTTACGGTCAATGCCACAATCATTGCTATGCTATGCCACCTCATCAGGAGCAGGAGAACTCTTCCGATGTTATCACTAGTATGCTCTCTGTTTTCTATTTTAATGTCTATGTATTGATGGACCCCGATTTGAGTTTTTCTTATATGACACCTCTGGTTGTTGTAAATTTTAAAATGGATCCAGAACTAATTTTTGAGCTTATTTTGGTTTCTACTCTGGTAGGAGAGTCTGTCATTGCTAAGCGGGTGTATAAGAAATATCCCATTACTGTCTTTCATCGAGTTATGTGTGCTGATTTGATTAAACTAGATATGGTTGAGTTTGATATCATTCTGGGTATGGATTGGCTTTACTCATGCTATGCATCTAGTGATTGCCATGCCTGTGTGGTCAAGTTTCAGTTTCCTGATGAACCTATCCTCGAATGGTTCGGGAGTTCTGTGATTCCTAAGGGTCATTTCATATCCTATCTCAAATCTAGGAAGTTATCCACCATTTGGTTTGGGTTAAAGACACTAAGTCTGAATCCCCGACCATTCAGTCAATTAATGTTGTTAATGAGTTTCTTGATATCTTTCTGGAAGATCTCCCTGGAGTACCTCTTAATAGAGAGATAGAGTTCAAGATTGACCTTCTTTTCGATACTCAGCCTATTTTCATTTCTCTCTATCTCATGGATCTCGTGAAAATTAAAAAGTTAAACGAGCAATTGAAAGGTTTTTTAGACAAAAGCTTTATCAGACCTAGTGTGCCCCCATGGGGTACACCGTTCTATTTGTGCATAAGGAAGATGGTTCTTTGCAGATATGTATACCGGCAGCTTAATAGGGTTACTATCAAGATATATATCCGCTTCCTTGAATTGATGATTTATTTAATTAATCGTAAGGTGCGAGCTACTTTTCGAAGATAGACCTCAGATCCAATTATCACCAACTTAAGGTTAGGGAATGTGATATCTCCAAGATAGTCTTCTGAACCCGTTACGGTAATTTTAAATTTCTAGTTATGTCTTTTGGGTTAACTAATGCTCCAAGAGATTTCATGGATCTTATGAACCGTGTATTCCAGCCATATTTGGATTTATTTGTAATTGTGTTCCTTGATGATATTCTCATTTACTCCCGAAGTGAGGGTGACCATGCGGATCATCCCCGAATCATGTTTGAAACTCTTCAAACTCATCAATTGTATGCTAAGTTCAGTAAGTGTGAGTTCTGGATGAACTCTGTAGCCTTCTTAGGTCATGTTTTTTCTTTTGAAGGTATTAGAGTTGATCATCAAAAGATAGAGGCTATAAAGATTTGGCCTAGACCTATTTCTCCTTCTGATATCTGAATTTTCTTGGGTCTAGCTAGTTATTATGGTCGTTTTGTTAAAGGGTTTTCATATATTACGTCTCCTATGACCCGTTTGACCCAAAAGAAAGTGAAGTTCCTGTGGTCTGAATCTTGCGAGAAGAGTTTTCAGGAGTTGAAGACTCGACTCACTTTAGCCCCTGTGTTGACTTTGCCTAATGGTGTTGATGGTTTTGTTGTGTATTATGATTCTTCCAGAGTCGGTTTGGGTTATGTATTGATGCAAAAGGGCAAAGTTATATCTTATGCTTGCAGGCACCTAAAGCCTCATGAGAAGTATTGTCCTACCTATGACCTTGAATTAGCTGTCGTGTTTTTTGCTTTGAAAATCTAAAGACATTATTTGTATGGTGTCTATGTCGACTTCTTCACGGACCATAAGAGCTTGCAGTATGTATTCACCCAAAAAGAGTTGAATCTTAGGCAGGGATGATGGTTAGAACTATTGAAAGATTATGATATTAGTGTGCTATATCATCCGGGCAAGGCCAATATAGTAATAGATGCCCTTAGCCGGAAGTCCATGGGTAGCGTAGCACATATGGAGATTGGTAAGAAGGAGTTAGCCCATGAGGTACATCATTTAGCTAGATTGGGGGTTAGGTTGTTTGGTAATGCTGAGGGTGGTATAGGAGTGCAAATCTATTCCGAATCTTCTTTAGTTTTGAAAGTAAAGGAGAAGCAAGACAGGGATCCTACCCTGGTCAGGTTAAAAGAGTCAATTAAAGACCAAAAGGTGGAGGTTTTCTCCCAAGAGGGAGATGGCGTTTTGAGACTCCGAGAAAGATTATGTGTTCCTGATGTTAATAACTTGAAGTAGAGGATTATAGAGGAAGTGTATGGTACGCGATACTCCATCCATCCTGGTGCTACCAAGATGTACCATGATTTGCAGGAAATCTATTGCTGGAATGGTATGAAGAGAAACATAGAAAAATTTGTGGCGAAGTGTTCCACGTGTCAATAGGTTAAAATAGAGCATCAAAGGCCCAGTGGAGTAATGAAAGAGTTTAGCATTCCTAATTGAAAGTGGGAAGAAGTGAATATGGACTTCATAGTTGGTTTACCTCCTTCTCGTCGCCATCATGATTCAATTTGGGTTGTCGTAGATCGGCTGACGAAATCAGCTCATTTCTTGCCTGTGCTTTCATCGCATACAACTGAAGATTATGCTAGAATATATATTTGGGAACTCGTCAGACTTTATGGAATCCCTTTGGCTATTATTTCTGACAGAGGTACTCAGTTTACATCTCAGTTTTGGAAATCTTTCCAGAAGGGTCTCGGTACCCAAATTTGTTTAGGTTCTACTTTCCATCTACAAACTGATGGTTAGGCTGAGAGAACCATTCAGACTTTTAAAGATATGTTGAGGGATTGTGTACTTGATTTTAAAGGTAGTTGGGATGAGCACTTAGCATTAATTGAGTTTGCTTACAATAACTGTTTTCTTGCTACTATTGGAATGGCCCCATTTGAAGCTTTGTATGGTAGAACGTGTAGATCACCCATTGGTTATTTTGAAGTTGGTGAGGCTGCCGCGACTTGACCGAATGCAATGTTCGAGGCCATGGAGAAGGTTAAGATAATTTGGGAAAGGATGAAAACCACCCAAAGTCATCAAAAATCATACGTAGATGTAAGGAGGAAAGACCTTGAATTTGATGTTGGTGATTTAGTGTATTTAAAAGTTTCACCCATGAAAGGGGTGAAGATATTTGGGAAGAAAGGAAAACTAAGTCCTCGTTACATTGGTCCCTATAAGATTTTGGATCGCATTGGGAAGGTAGCGTAAAGGTTGAATTACCCACCGAGTTATCTAACGTCCATCCGATTTTCCGTGTTTCTATGCTTAAGAAGTCTATTGGTGATTCTGTTGTGATTGATCCTTTCGAAAGCTCGGGTATTTAAAATAGTCTTTCATATGAAGAGATTCCGCTTAAGGTTTTTGACTTTCAAGTTCGTAGGCTAAGAAACAAGGAAGTTCCTTTGGTTAAAGTGCATTAGCAAAATCAATTCGTGGAGAGTGCTTCTTGGAAAGCCAAAGCAGATATAGGTGTCAAAAATCCCCACCTCTTTCCTATGAATCCTGAGCATGTCAAAGGTATCGTTCTCTTTTGATTTAATCCTTATTGCTATGTTTATCTTGGCTTGTGTGTTTTCTAATATATCCAAAAAAAACTAGAATGGAGCATATGCTTGGGCAAGATGATTTTTCTCTATATACTAATTTTTATAGTATTCTTGACCTACCTATTAACATTAGAGGATGAATGTTTCCAAGGGGGAGATGATGTGATGCCCCAAAAAAAATTTCCATTAAGATCTCGAACAAAAATATTTGAATTCTATTTTTTATTCTGATTAATAATTTTTTGTGTGGAATTTCTCGATGTGTGACCCGTCATCACGTAGATCATCGAATAACCTTTCCAACTATATGTGGATCATCCAAAACGAACACTCAAGCGATGAGTTATGATCATTTTGATCTAATCGTGAATAGTGGTGAACAGTAAATGTGCAGGAAATAAATACTGAGGCCAGGCAAATTTTAGGGTCAACTTCAAATGATCATAACTCCTTGTACATAATGGTCTGGATGAGCTACTATATATCAACAGAAAGCTCTAAAAGTCCTTTTTCCAATGAAATTAGTTTCATCCAATTTGGCCATCAGAGCAAAAGTTTATGGTGGATCTACTTCGGCCGAGCAAAACAGTCCACCAAAGGACATATTTGACATTATTTGATTTTTAAGGGTATTTTGGTCATTCCCAATCCAATCCATCCGGGTAAACCATGGATTTAAGACCATTAAGAGCATTCAATAGCTTATTTTTCTCCAAAATTTCCTAAGGCTCAAACTCCAACCCTTCTACTCCAAATTTCATCCTTCTATGTCTCTTGATTGAACCGTAGAAATTTCAAATTGATTTTGGATTCAAGTTGATCATGTTAAGGGCTTCGAGAAGCACCCTTTATTTTTGTTAATAAAGTTCCGGAGTCGGAAGTTCATATTCATCTTCCATTTTTAGGTATCTGGGGCTTTGACCAAGATTATTCTTTCGATCTTGTGCCCGGTATTTTTTGTGGAATTACATTGACATGAGATTTTACATGTTTTACTATGAATTGGAAATATGGTTTTATATCTTATATTATTGTCCATGAGCTATGGCATTATGTCATCCGATATGTATATGATGTTGAGATGGGAGTATGTCCAAAAAGTATTTGATTATGAGAGTATGATGATTTAATTTTTTAAGCCTTGATTTATACTATCATTCCACTATTTCCTTATTATGAATTTCTAATTGATACTGGAAATTTTATATTCCTACTATGGGTTGATGTGTCAAGTACCTTTAAATGAGAGTAGGATGGCAAATTAAGAAATGTTGATATTAAAGTTGCAATGAGTCTTGGTATTTTTCGGATGATTTTGATGAGTTAAATTGTTGAAAATATTATATATTGAGTCTTTATATCCTTTTCCAAATGTCAAGTCGATTATGGTTCAATGCATTGATACCTTGTTGATGTTGAGGAAGATTAAAATGTTTTGAGCTAAAATGTGTTGAGTTAGGAATCCACAAATTGATATGATTTGATAAATGAGAAAGAGATTTGATTT